>VYXC01007578.1:206290-236875 GCA_013397175.1 Platysteira castanea | reverse complement strand
AAACCTTCCCTTCCCAAACCTTCCCTTCCCACCTGGATCCTCTGATTTCAGCTGCAGGGGACAGCTGGAAAAGATTTTCAATGATATTAAATTCCTACCAGGGTCGTGAAAATCAGGAACTGGAGAGAGTGAATGTCAACTCAGCTTCTTGCCTGGAGAGGAGAAGCTCTGGGCTGAGCTCAGGGTGGCCTTGCAGGGCCTGAAGGAGCCCCAGGAAGCATGGAGAGAGACAATTGCCAAGGGCTGCAGGGCCAGGAGCCAGGGAATGGCTTCCCAGTGCCAGAGGGCAGGGCTGGATGGGATCTTGGGCAGGAATTGTTCCCTGGGAGGGTGGGCAGGCCCTGGCCCAGGGGGCCCAGAGCAGCTGTGGCTGCCCCTGGATCCCTGGCAGTGCCCAAGGCCAGGCTGGACACTGGGGCTGGGAGCAGCCTGGGACAGTGGGAGGTGTCCCTGCCAGGGCAGGGGTGGCACTGGATGGGCTTTGAGGTCCCTCCCAACCCAAACCATTCTGGGATTTTACGAACATCACCCCCAAGGGCAGGCAGGCAGAATTCAGGGATTTGGTTATTTGATAATGAGCATTTCAAGGCCCAAACATAGCTCTGGATGAGCTGCATTCCAGGCTGCTTCTTGCTTGACAGGAATCTCCCAGGGAAAGGTGCTGGGAGTTGGTTTGGATAGAGGATAAAGGGCAACAAATGGCAGAACCACTGAATTATAGAATCACAGAATGTTTGGGTTTGGAGGCACCTTGAAGCTTACGCCACCCCACCCCACTCCCTGCCATGGGCAGAGACACCTTCCACTATCCCAGGCTGCTCCATCCCGGACTTGAACACTTCCAGAAACCCCAGCTTTATTCACACCACAGTTGGACAATAACTTGTGGAGTTTCCCCTGTGATGTTTTCCTCCTCCACGTTCCATTTTTCTAAAACAGGGATTAACTTCAGGGCTCCAAGGAGCTGGACTCAAGGTCATCCCCTCAATCTATGTTCAGTCTTTCCTGACACTCAAGGGACCACAGCCGAGGGACTTGTAACAAAAATCTGGAGCCTTTTGAGAAACACTCTGCAGACAACTCCTATTTTTCTCCCAACCTTAGTGCTCCCAGTCCCGGAATCCTGGCTCTGACCTCACTGGCACCATCAATTATTTCCCACAGGGAATGTTTGCCTCGCAGGCTGGGTGTTGGGGCTTGATGGACACGCTGCCTCATCCGTTGTGGCAGGATCCGTGCCTCTGCCTGCATCTTCTCCCAGAAATACTCCCCACATCCGACGTGCAGGACATGCAGGGCTGCGTCACAGAGGTGACGTAGGGAGAAAAGCCACGCAGTGCCCGTGGCTAAGGATGCCTTAATCATGTCTTCAAAATGCACAGCTACGCGCCCAGGAAATATTTTGAGGTCTATTATCTAAGCCTGCTATGAATAAAGATTTGTTTCTTTGCGTTGAACGTCGCCGTTCCCTTTGGAGGACAGAGCATGGGGGCAGTGGAAATTTTTTTGTGGTGCAGTGGAAATTTTCCTTCTCTTTTTCTTAGACTGTTTCGAACAAATCTGCACTTTGGTCTTTCCAGACAGATTAGTTCAGTAGTTGCCCTCAGGAAGCTTCTTTAAGCAGAAACTTATGCAGAGCTCATGGTTTTTGTAAATTCCGAGGGTTTTTGCTGGTTTCCAGCAGGTCAAGGGAGATGATTCCACCCCTGTGCCCCGCTCAGGTGAGAGCCCACCTGCAGAGCTGCCCCAGCCCTGGGGCCAGCACAGGGAGGCCGTGGAGCTGCTGGAGAGAGGCCAGAGGAGGCACCAGGATGAGCAGAGGGATGGAGCAGCTCTGCTGGGAGCAAAGGCTGCCAGAGCTGGGATTGTTCAGCCCTGGAGAGGAGAAGCTCTGGGCTGAGCTCAGGGTGGCCTTGCAGGGCCTGAAGGAGCCCCAGGAAGCATGGAGAGAGACAATTGCCAAGGGCTGCAGGGCCAGGAGCCAGGGAATGGCTTCCCAGTGCCAGAGGGCAGGGCTGGATGGGATCTTGGGCAGGAATTGTTCCCTGGCAGGGTGGGCAGACCCTGGCCCAGGGTGCCCAGAGCAGCTGTGGCTGCCCCTGGATCCCTGGCAGTGCCCAAGGCCAGGCTGGACACTGGGGCTGGGAGCAGCCTGGGACAGTGGGAGGTGTCCCTGCCATGGCAGGGGTGGCCCTGGATGGGCTTTAAGGTCCCTCCAACCCAAATCATTCCATGATTCCACAATTCCTCACTAAAACTGAGGGAAGGAGGGAATTGTTGTGCCCACTCCCAGAGCACACGAGGCGTTGTTTGGTCCCAGTCTGCGGAATTCCCTCGCTTTAAGAGCTTTAATTGGTTAAGACTGATCATTTGTAGTGCTTGAATTTAAGTGCAGAACTCCATAAAATCCAGCTGGAGACTGAGAGCTTTGGGTGCTTCATCCAGGGCAGACTTAGAGGAGTGAGGATCCAAAATCCAGAGGGAGAGGCTGGGGAAGAGAGGGGAGCCTGTGGGGTGGTGGTGCTGCCCTGT
The DNA here is from genome assembly GCA_013397175.1 of Platysteira castanea. Lineage (NCBI taxonomy): Eukaryota > Metazoa > Chordata > Aves > Passeriformes > Platysteira > Platysteira castanea. The sequence goes on along the minus strand of VYXC01007578.1, from coordinate 234,343 downwards.
GTCCCAGCCAAGGGAGGATTTATGGCTCTCACTGAGGACGAGCTGGCTGTGCCAGTTAATTCCTAACAGCAATGGATGAGTGGGTGAAAGAACAACAAACACAAATGTAACGAAAGCAATATTAAAGAAATGAAATGTTCCACTTCGTGGCTCCCCAAGACAACCTGGGGGAACTGCAGAAAAGCAGGACTGGGAGGGAATGGGAGTTCGTGGCAGAGTAAATACAAATTAACATTAAACTACAGTGAAATTCCCAAGGAATTACATTTTGCATCCACATGAAAACCGGGGTAATTCATCACCTTTAATGATGTTACAACGAATCCTGGCATGGGTTGAAATACTTCCCTGTTCTAAGAGTAGGAGAAAAATGTTTACCGTGAGCACTAAACGTGGACATTAATCATCATGTCTTTAATGCCAGGGCAAAACTCTTTTCACGCTGCGAATATTCAGCTCATTATTGTAACATTTAGAGTGAATAGACTGACTGAGACAAGTCTAAAATTCCTAAAGAGCTCGTGCAGCTGAAGGTAAAGCTGCAGAGAAAACCTCAGACCTTGGGTAGTTGCTGCTGCTGCTCAATTTTCCTGAGGCTCAGGTGGAAAATAGTTGGAGGAGCAACAAATGGAACAGGAGGTGTGTTCACAGTGATTTCACGAAATCTTTTGTGGCTGAGGCATGGAATGACATTCCCAGAGTCACATTTGCTCTGTCTGGGAAGGACAGCATGGCCTCTGGGTCAATGGGTGCAATTTCCCCAGCTGGGAGAGCTGGGAGAGACCTCAGAGCCCCTTCCAGGGCCTAAAGGGGCTCCAGGAGAGCTGGAGAGGGACTGGGGACAAGGCCTGGAGGGCCAGGAGCCAGGGAATGGCTTCCCAGTGCCAGAGGGCAGGGCTGGATGGGATCTTGGGCAGGAATTGTTCCCTGGGAGGGTGGGCAGGCCCTGGCCCAGGGTGCCCAGAGCAGCTGTGGCTGCCCCTGGATCCCTGGCAGTGCCCAAGGCCAGGCTGGACACTGGGGCTGGGAGCAGCCTGGGACAGTGGGAGGTGTCCCTGCCATGGCAGGATGAGCTTTAAGGTCCTTCCTAAGGCAGGGATTCCCTGATTCTGTGGTCCCTGGGTGCTGCTGTCCCTGCTCAGGGCTGGGGCCCTGCTGATCCCACATTCCCAACATGTGGCAGGTCCTGCTCTTCCCGGAGCTCAGCTCCCCAGGGATGCTGGAGAGGTTCCTCTCCTGCCGGGGTGGTTTTGTGTAGGGGAAATTGCCCTGCCCAGCACAAGCCCAGATCTGCCTGTTTACATTTTGAAGCTTCTGGGGCCGTGTCCAAAGTCCACTGAAATCACTGGGAGCCTTCCCGTTTCTTCCAATGAACTCTGATCGGGCTCTGCACCCACAAAAAGTGAGACCTACCCAGGCTCTGCTACCTCTTCCTGCTCCTTCCCTTTCCTGGGCTTGTCCTCTCCCTCCTCCTCTCCCTGTGATGCCAACACCCCATAAACCAGAAAGGCTTAACCAAGATTTGTGACATTTAAAGCCTCCCGAAACCAGGAGCCTGCTCTAATCACAGGCTTTGTAATCCCCCCGATCATCCAGGTAATGGGGGGCTGGAGCCAATGTTATCTCTCTGCTCCGAGTGTTAATCCAGGGACTAGAAAATTAATGATCCCATTACATCTGCACGTTTCCCTGTCTGTCTGAGGGGCTGGAATGTCGTGGGTTCTTCACTGGATTTTTTTTTAAATCAGTCTTTATTTTGGTTTGGGTTTTGATGCTTTTTTAAGGTAAAACTGGTGACTTTTTGCAACATAATTGGTTAAAGAAAATAAGTAGAAGTAAGTAACCAAACAAATAAGTAAAAGTAAGAAAAGGGCAGGGAGATGAAGCTGCATTTCAACATTTTTTAATGTTAAAAGTTCAAGGCTCTCAGCTTAATCCAGGCTGAAGAATCACGGAATGGTTTGGGTCAGAAAGGACTTTAAAGATCACGGGCAGGGACACCTTCCACTATCCCAGGTGGCTCCAAGCTCCATCCAAGCTGGCCTTGGACACTTCCAGGGATCCAGGGGCAGCCACAGCTGCTCTGGGAAAGGTGAAGGTGATGCTGGAGCCGTGGAGTGCCTAGGAGAAGGGGACCAGTGAGGCTGACAGTGCTTCTCTCACCTCAGCCTGGGGATTCCTCCACTTTTTCAGCCCTGGGGATCCTTTGTAAATCCCACGTGTCCTGTTTGTCCTGGCTGGTGAGGGATGGGGATGTTTTATGTTGGAAACAGGAGTTTTATCTGCCCCACGGGGCTGTCTTCAGGCCAGAACAGCAGAAGTGGCCCTAACATGGGGTGTAAGACATGAAAATGGCTCAGAGCCACCTTTGTCCCTCCCCTGGTGGCCCCTCTGCTGTGCCCAGGAGTGGAGGAGCTCAGGGATTTGGGATGGAAGCCATGACTGGCCAAGGATCCCTGGAGAAAGAGGGACATTTGGGACAGGGATGATTTTGATCAGCTCTGCATGGCTTTAATCAAACCCTCCTTACGAGGCCGTGCAAAGACCAACGGCCTGCGTGGTGTGATCCCGAGCAGGGGATTTTGTTTAACTTATGTTAAACATAAGTTTAACATAATGTCCAGGGATGTCCAGGGAGCAGAGCTTTGGAAATGGGATGAAATTCAGCAGATCTGGAGGGGCTCTGTGTGGAAATCCTGGAATCTCAGGCTGAGCTGGGGGCTGGAAAGGCCCCATAAACTGTAGGTGATCCTGATCTTATTCCAGCACTTTTCATCCTAAGAGTGGTTTGTTTCTGAGTAATGTCTAAATATTACCTAAAATGTTGGTACAGATACATCCAAATGGTTTTACTGTTTACAGTAACCTTGGCCCCATGGTTTCAGTCCTGGCTTTGTGGAATTAGGAACCTAAGCCATGGGAATGCTCCTGTGCCATCTTTATTTGCTCACATGAAGTTAAGCAGCTTTGGAGGAGCCTGTAGAAAGGGTTAACTAGATCCTCCCTATCACCAGGATGTAAAAACTTGCTAAATAGGCTTGAGAATGAAAGAGGGAAGAGATTTTCCTAATTTAAAGCAACAACTTGTGACTTATCACAGTTTTTTCCTTAAAAAAGCCCTGGGAAAAGATGTTTCACTGCCGGGGTGTTCCTCCCCAGCGCACAGCATCCCCTCAAACGAGCATTTACATTTTTCATAAGCTCCCTTCGATTTTTAACCAACCTTTGGCAGCTGCTTTTATGTTGTTTCAGCAGAGTGTCACTTTTCCCAAGGCACAGCTCTTGGCACACGAGTGGGAGCACGCCGGGATCCTCCGCCGAGGGCAAGGGGAGAGCTGGGAGCATCCCACAGCTTTGGGATGTGTGAGGGATGCAGGGACTCAGGGAAAGCCTCCTGTGCTGGAGGTGAAGCCCCTGAGCGCTGCTGCAGCGGGAGCTGAGGAGTTTTCCTTGCTGGAAGGTGAAAATGGCAGGGATTTGCTGGGAGAAGGCGCGTGCACGCTGGGGATGTTTCTGAGGAGCAAACGGCCAAAAAAAGCACAGACCAGGCAAGAGCTGGGGCTTGAGGAGGAGGCCCTGGATGTGCTGGGAGGTGGAGGAGCAGCAGGGGTGCAGAGCAGGCAGGGAACATCCCAAAAAACCCCGGGGATTCAGGGATCAGCTGCGGCCTGAGGCAGAGCAGTTCCTGCAGGGCCACGGGTGGCGGAGATGATGAGGTGGGAGTGAGTGATGAAGGATTGTGCTCAGCAGGAGGGAAGCAGTTTGGCTCCCTCGCTGCTCATTCCCGAGCACTCGAATGTTTGGGTGGTATTTCAGTGGCAGGGTTTTTGTAAGGGAAGTGTGATGTTGTTTTATGGGGTGCCAGCCAGATCCCACTGAGCCACGCTCTCAATCTTCAGCCTTCTTAGTCACAGTTTCTCCAACAGGGAATTCATCTGCTCAGAAAAGTCGCCAGTGTTTCAACATTATCGCTGCTGAGGACTGGCCTGCCTTTCCATTTTTGTGCCCAAAGAGCTGTCTCAGGCCGAGGTGTGGGGTTTTGTGGGCTGTGATGAAGGAGCAGCCCTTTGTGCTGCCCCGAAGCTTTTGTGCTTTACGAGGAGGCCCAGATTTTCTGAGCATTTCATCTGCACCCATTGCACTTCAGGACATCCCAGCGAGGCATTTCGAGCACTTCTCTCCAGCTGCACAGAAACAACACTGCAGAGAGCTGGATTTGAAAGGAACACGTTGTTTCCCCCTTTTCCTTGATATCCCTCCCCCAGCTCGAGGTAGCAGGAGGTTGCTGAGCACCGTGGCAGCGAGGTCTTCTGGTTATTGCTTCTCCGTGAGGGAAAAAATAGTTCTGAATCCTCAGAAACAGTTTTTCCTTGATGGCCCAGCTTTTAATCCATGATTCCAGGCTCCAGTGGTCAGTGTAAGCCATGATAAACCACGCTTGGAACAAGACTGCTCAAGCTGAAGGTCCTGAAATTGAACCTGTGTGATTTAAAGCCTGCATGATAAAATATCTGCTCAGGACAGAGGCTTTCAGAGCAGCAATAATGCACCTGTGAGAGGGAAAGAGCCAAAAGCCGAGCACGGGCCAGCTCTGGGGCAGGATTTTGTTTCATCCCCCTGTTCAGAGGTTTTGGGCTGTGCTCTGCATCCCAATCCTGGCTGCAGAGCTCACTCAGGAATGGTGTTTTCCCCAGGAATATCCCTGCCCAAGGAGTTATTTTACATTCATGGCTGTTTCTGACTGCAGAAAAGGAGAGGCGGTTGGATTTCAGACCTGATTCTGTCAGAGCAAACTTTGGGGCTCTGGAGTAATTGGAACGTGCAACTCTCCTGTCTGGACACTGCCACCCTGCCCAGCTTCCCTTCAGCAGCTGCACTCAGATTCTGCACTGGCCAGGCCCAGAAATAGTTCAGATTTCAGATACTTCATTGCCATTAATTTTTCAGAGGGCCCTGTGTAGCAAGGGTCACGTTCCCGAGGCTGCCAGAGCTCCAGGAGCCTCCAGACAGTGATCCCAGGGCTGGGATTGGGATTCTAGGGTGTCTGGGCAGGAATTTGATGATCCCTGTGGGTCCCTTCCAGCTCAGGGTGTTCTGTGATTCCACAACCAGCCCGGTTCTGAGCAGACCCATCTGGGGATGAACTGGGAACACTGGGAAAGGACTTGGCAGCATTCTGGAGGCTCTGATCCCTCGGATTTGCTCTGTAGGTAAATTTTAAGGCTAAGATTTCAACAGTTTCTCTGATTTTGGGGCTAACTCGCAGTGATCAAGTGAACAGGGTGGCTGCTTGTGGGAATTAAAGTGGTTTTGTGCTCCCTCTCCCTGTGGTCGTTGCTTGAAGGATGAACTCCTAATCCTGTTTATAAAACCATGAACAACTTCCAGCTTCACTTCGGGAGAAGGGCAAGGCTGAGGTGGGATAGTGCAAGAAATCCAGGGAGTCACTGGCAGGAGAGAGGGAACCAGGGCCTCAGAATTCACTGCCCATTTTAAATATAGGAGCAAAATATAACAACAGCATAAAGGCCCAGCTCCCTGCGGGATGTGGTGAGCTGGAAACCTGGTCTCTGTACCCTGGGATATTCTGGACCCGTGTTACACACTGAAATAAAAGTGACTCAGTCCCAGAATTTATTTTAGAAATGTCATTAAAACGCTTTTTAAAAGCAAAATAAAACCAAGAGACACATGATCAGCATGGAGCAATTATTAGGAAAACTACACGGATCCAGCACAAAATACTTTATTAAATACAAAGCATATCAATCATCATCGTGAGTAAGAATGAAGTCACCAGCTGAATTCCAGCTCTGGAAGGCAGAATAGGAAGTTTTGCTCTAAATCTCACCTACATTATTGTACTGAGCATTTAAGGAGTGGGAAGTGCTGGGTGTTCAATGTTTGGTTCATGTTTTGGGTACCCCTTGGCTTTAATGAAAATTCTATTTTTAAAATCTGTTTTATCTGTACAAGGGTCAAGCAAACGGCTCCATCTTGACTTTTGCACCTTACAAACTAAGAAAGATTGGGTTGCCAACATAACTGGGCTAAAACTAAAGATCACAGAATCACGGAATGGTTTAGGGCGGATAATCCAGATAAAAAGCTCATTCAGTTCCAACCCTCGACCATGGGCAGGGACACCTCCCACTGTCCCAGGCTGCTCCAAGCCCCAGTGTCCAGCCTGGCCTTGGGCACTGCCAGGGATCCAGGGGCAGCCACAGCTGCTCTGGGCACCCTGGGCCAGGGCCTGCCCACCCTGCCAGGGAACAATTCCTGCCCAAGATCCCACCCAGCCCTGCCCTCTGGCACTGGGAAGCCATTCCCTGGCTCCTGGCCCTGCAGCCCTTGGCAATTGTCTCTCTCCATGCTTCCTGGGGCTCCTTCAGGCCCTGCAAGGCCACCCTGAGCTCAGCCCAGAGCTTCTCCTCTCCAGGCTGAACAATCCCAGCTCTGGCAGCCTTTGCTCCCAGCAGAGCTGCTCCATCCCTCTAAAGGGTTGAAGATTTTATTTTTAAAATCTGTTATGGTTGCACACAGGTCAAGCAAACAGCTCCCTTTCCACATTTGCACCTTAAAAATCAAGAGATTAAATTGCCTACAGACCTGGGCAGAACAAAAGATCATTGAATCATAAAAGAGCACAGAATCATGGAGTGGCTTGGGCAGGAAGGGACCTTAAAGCCCATCCAGTGCCACCCCTGCCATGGCAGGGACACCTCCCACTGTCCCAGGCTGCTCCCAGCCCCAGTGTCCAGCCTGGCCTTGGGCACTGCCAGGGATCCAGGGGCAGCCACAGCTGCTCTGTGCCAGTGCAGGGTGAGAGGAGCAGTTCTATGAAGAAGAAGCTTTGCTCTCTGTGGGGTTTTTCCCTCTTTTTCCCACCCACTGGTTTTCCTAAACCCTTTCCCCATTTGCCTGAGCCACCACCCAGCCCTGGGTGTCCCGAATGCCCTCAAGGTGCTGGATTCTCCCTCCCTGCTCCCACGGGATCGCTGGGCCCACACCTCTCCCTTGCCACCAGAAGGCAGGCACAGAAACCTCAGCTCTCCTCCCTTCCAAACCTCCACTGTTAGCAGAGCTGCAGCACAGCTTTGCCACATTTTCGTGGGACCAAACAACGGGGAATCACCAGAGCTCGGTGCCCTCGGGAGAGCAGAGGAAGCAAGGGAGAAGTCAGGAGAAGGGAACTGTAGAAAGGAGGGCACGGACAGTCCGGGATAAAGGCGGCGAGAGCTCTCTGTAAGCAGGTCTTGGTGCATGTGGTTTATTGGTGAGGGTGCTGGGATCCTGCTTGGTGCTGCCAGCCCCGAGCAGGCCCAAAACTGAGAGAGCAAGAGAGCAGGAGTAAGAGAAGTAAGAGCAAGAAGAAGAACTAGAACTAAGAGCAAAAAGTGGTGAAGATCTTGTTACAATACAATAAATCTTTTTCCGTGCTGAATATTCTAATTTTCACTCACCAATCCAGTACAAGATACAAATCCTATAGCATTTACATACAGCCTATAAGAATCATTACATTACCATACTGCGTTACATTTTAAACCCTAAAAACTACTCTTTGGACCCCTTTTACCAAGCTGGTGGGGTCTGCTCTGACCCTTGGACCTGTCTGCAAGCAGAGGCCATTGTTCAGTCAGTAGGAGATTACCTTCAGCCATTCCATTGTTTTCCAGTTGTTCAGTAACTGAGGCTTGGTATCTCAAAGCTTGTCCTCATTTCAATCCTGCCTATAGTTTCTATATTCTCAAAATCTTTTGCCAGACAATCATATTTATATGGCCTTCCTGTTTCATCTTCCCCAATAGGGAACACTTCAGTCCTTGGTGGCTTCCCCTGGCCTCCGGAGCGGGGCTGGGAGCACAGAGCACATGTGGCTGTTTTCCTGGCACTGCCTCCCAAATTTTTCAGCCTGGAGAGGGCAGGTGATTGATTAGTCAGCTACTGAGGGAGCTGCTGAAGGCGGCTGCTCTTCCCCAAGTGCCAGAATCCCAGAGGAGCGGGATTCCCTGGGGATGTTTGCCCACCCAAAAGGCTTCTCTGCCTCACCCTAAAATTTGGGGGCTGTTTCGCTCTGTCTCCCTCGGGGCCCGGCATCTTTGTCCAATCAAGCTTGAATTAGGTCACTCTTAACCAGTGTCAGCTTGGAGGAGCCTTGCTGAAGCTGGCAGTCTAAAAAAAAAACAGCAAAAAAAAAGAGTGAAATGAAAATATTTTCCGTGCCACAGAGACTATTGGTCTGTGACCCACCAAAATATCCAAAATCCAGATGTATCAGACCAATTCTGATGAAGTTGGCGTGGTCTTATCTGGGTCAATTGTCTTAACAAGACATTATGTCACCCGTTAGGGGAAAATACAATCTAAACCCCCTAAAAATAACTGATGGGAAAAACCTTGCACAACAAAGCCAGTGGCACATCAGGAAAATAAAAATAAATTCAGACCCATGATATATTTAATCATCTGTATTTATTCCTCTGCTAATCTGAAAACAGGCGAATGTTCTTTTTCTTCTTGGAAACGAGGCAATTCTGGAAAATTTCATATTTTAGGCAGCTCTTTGAACAGCTTTTCTCCTAGAACTCCAATTTTGTTATTTGTTAGGAGGAAAGCAATGGGAATGAAAGAAATTTGCATTGGATATAAGTTATTTTACCATACCAGCTCTGTCCTCTGGGCTCTCACAGCAGGCACCAGAGGAATCCAATTTTTGTGCTTTGCCACAGAAGGAGAACTTGGATTTTAGGCCAATCCCTCTGAAAAAGATAGAACTGAAGACAAGGAAGGCCCAGGAAGAATGGAAAGGCAGAGGGATCTCTGGGTGTGTTGTGTCCATGCAGAGCATCTTCCACGCAGAAATATTTTGCAGTGGTGATGGATGAAGCCTTCAAAATCATGGATTCTTTGGGATTGAAGTTATCCAGACACCAGCTCCCAGGGGTTTTGTGTGAAAAATCCACTGGTGGAGAAACCTGAGGCAGGAGAGCTCCAAAAGAGCATCCTGCAGGTTCCTCCCGAGGGCAGCTCCGAGCTCTGCTCCTGGGACAGGGACAGGATCCTGGCTGGAGCTGGGCCAGGGCAGGCTCAGGCTGAGAGCAGGGAAAGGTTCTTCCCCCAGAGGCTGCTGGGCACTGCCCAGGCTCCCCAGGGAATGGGCACGGCCCCGAGGCTGCCAGAGCTCCAGGGGCGTTTGGGCAGCGCTGCCAGGGATGCCCAGGGTGGGGTTGTTGGGGGTCTGGGCAGGGCCTGGAGCTGGATCAATGATCTGATCCCTGTGGGTCCTTTCCCACTCAGGATATTCCAGGATTCCATGAATAGGTGTTGAATCCAACCATGTGAGGAGTTTTTCCAGCCCAGCCTGAATTGGAGAGGAAAAAGGCAAAACAGTGAGAGAGCTGCAAAGAGGGGCTCTGGGTCTGTGGCACTGTGGAAACCAAAGAGATCCTGTGGTCCTTCATCCCAGCAGAATTCAGAAAACTCAGGAATTTTTCATTGAAGGGTTACCTTGGAGCACAGAGGGAATGGAATCATGGAATGGTTTGGGTTGGGAGGGACCTTAAAGCCCATCCAGTGCCACCCCTGCCATGGCAGGGACACCTCCCACTGTCCCAGGCTGCTCCCAGCCCCAGTGTCCAGCCTGGCCTTGGGCACTGCCAGGGATCCAGGGGCAGCCACAGCTGCTCTGGGCACCCTGGGCCAGGGCCTGCCCACCCTCCCAGGGAACAATTCCTGCCCAAGATCCCATCTAAAGTTCCTCTCAGCTTAAGGCCATTCCCTGTGTCCCATCACCACAGGCCCTCCTGAAAGATAAAACATTGCAGATGTCTTGGAGTTCTTGAGGCTCTTGAAAATGGTTGTTTGAAGCTTTTTTCTTTTGCTAAATGGATTTGAGATTTACTTGGATTAGGGCCTTAATAAATACCTACAGTGTTTGTCTTTCATCTGGGAAATGTTTGCCTGATTTTAAATAGGCTGTTATTGTTTGCTCCAGTGTTGTCATGTTGATGGGAGCCTTTGGAAACAGGAATTCTGCCCTTTATTCAATCAAGGGATTTGGAAACCTGAGCCTCCAACTCGCCTCAAATATAACTGGGAGAAATCCAGAGTAGCAGGACTTTATTTCATTGCTGGGGAAGCAGCAGGAGAGCAGCTCCTTGACAAGTTTTGATGTCTGGATGGCTTTTTCATGTGCCTCAGGACAGTTTGTGGTAGTGTAGCTATTCTTTTTAAAGCTCAGCCCTGGCCAGAGGGCGGCCGTGCTGCTCCACGTGGTGGGAAAACCCAGCGGTGCTTCCCTGGGAGGAGATGATTCCTCCTTCTGCCCCTCCTGAGATCCCACCTGGAGCTTCCAGCACTGGGATCCCAGCATAGGAAGGGCCTGGAGCTGCTGGAGAGAGGCCAGAGGATCCCACGGAGCTGCTCCAGGGCTGGAGCCCCTCTGGAGCCAGGCTGGGAGAGCTGGGGGTGCTCACCTGGAGAGGAGAAGGCTCCAGGGAGAGCTCAGAGCCCCTTGCAGGGCCTAAAGGGGCTCCAGGAGAGCTGGAGAGGGACTGGGGACAAGGGCTGGAGGGACAGGAGCCAGGGAATGGCTTCCCAGTGCCAGAGGGCAGGGCTGGGTGGGATCTTGGGCAGGAATTGTTCCCTGGGAGGGTGGGCAGGCCCTGGCCCAGGGTGCCCAGAGCAGCTGTGGCTGCCCCTGGATCCCTGGCAGTGCCCAGGGCCAGGCGGGACACTGGGGCTGGGAGCAGCCTGGGACAGTGGGAGGTGTCCCTGCCATGGCAGGGGTGGCACTGGATGGGCTCTAAGGTCCTTTCCAGCCCAATCCAACACCTCCCTGTGTCCCCTCCCATGAGGGCACAGCCACGTGGGTTTATGGCCTGGCTGTGCCCTGGCACCATGGGGAGGGTTTCTCACCAACAAAGCCAAGGTGGAGGCTGCTGGTGGCACTGCCAGGACCTGCTGGGGGAAATGTCAGGATCTACTGGTACAAGGTGGGGTAGAAGGTGGCCCAGAGCTGACCAGAGCTGACCAGAGGTGACCAGAGCCTCAGCCCGCCCGGGGAAGGGACAGGGCAGTGCCAGAGCCATAAGGAACTCCTGGGAATCCATCCTGGGCCTGGGGGTTCCCCACCCTGTGCAGCTCCCAGGTGGGCAGCACAGGGACAGCAGGGACAGCAGGGAGAGCAGGGACAGCAGGATGTGCTCCCTCTCCCCCTGGAAACCACTCATGGAGCCCACCTGCCTCTGCCCCAGTTCAGGACTGTGACCTTCCTCCTCCAAGGGACACTTTGGCAGCTTTTTAGCGTCCTCCAGGCCGGTGGTTTTGCTCCAAGGAGCTGTGAAGGTCACAGGGCTGCTCAGGTGCCACCAGGCTCCCTTCAACACTCCTGCCTTTGTCACCTGATCCCTCAGGGACGGGGCTGGGTTTCATCCTGCCCGACGAAAACAGCTGGGAGTGAAGGGTTCGTTCCTGCTCTCAAATTCTTCTCAAAGAACTGTATTGAGCTCTAAAACAGAGAATGAGGAGGCTGTGAGACGGTTTTGACACTGAACCGGGCGGCTGCAGCAGCTCTGGAGAGCTCAGTCCTGGGAGTGAAGGTGAATTTCAGATCGGGAGTGTGCAAATCTCACACAGGGTAATTCCTAGAAATTAGTAAGATTTATTGCTTGCTTTTGGAGAACTCTTTCCCTGGCCACAAATAATAACAAGAGCCCCCTTTGCACGGCCCTTATCAACTCATATGACCGAAAAAGAGATGGAAAAAGCAAGGAGAAAAGAGAGAAACAAAGGATGAGAGCGGATCCCGATCACCCAATGATCCCAGGTGCTGATGTGTTGCCCACCTGCTCCTTCTCAGGTGATTTGTAGGCACCAACACGGTTTTCCCACAAAAATCTCTTTGGATGCAGCCCTCAGTTTTCTGTTTTCCCTTCCTTTTCCCCCCAGAGCAGGACAGCAGCCCACAGGTGGGTCTGAGGCACACGAAGAAGGAACCAGAAGCTCCATGCCAGCGTGGGGAGCAAACAGGGGAAGTTCTCTGTGATCCCAGGAGCTGTCAGGTGCCAGGCTGAGCAGCTCGGGCACGTGGAGTTGTTATTCTCCATGTCATTTTAATGGCTGATGGTTAAATCAGAAGGGACAGAGAGCAGGCAGAGGGATTTTATTATTAAAAGGGATGAGAAGGGAAAATTGTGTGATCTCCTAGGACAGATCACACTCCCAGGGCTGAACTTGTCACAACAGCATCAGGTTGATTCATGAGGCCGTGTGCTGGGTGTAATTAGACCTTATTTTAAAATGAGGGGAAAAAAAAAAAAGAATGGGCTTAAGGTTGAGCCACACCAGAGCTCAATCCTGCCCAAATTAGGGAGGAAGAAACTCATCTGAAGGGCCCTGAGTCTCAGAGCTCCTCGTGGCCAAACCAAGATTCCTCTGGATGGTCCAGGCAGAATGTTCTGGGCAGGAAAAACGCCCAGAGGCAGCTGTGGTGCTCACCAAGCCACCAAAGCAGCCACCCCCAGCCCCACACCCCACGGGGGCTCTGCAGTGTCCCCACCAGAGCCGGGGATTTTTGGGATCGCCCAGAACCTGGGCAGGGCTGGAAAAGAGGCCCCCTCCATCTGCTGAACAGCACAGGGCAGGATGGAGCCAAGAGATGACTTAATTCCTGTAGAAATAGCCCGAGATTTTCCAGAGAGGCTGAGCACCCTCCTGAGATCAGGGCAGGGGGGAGATGCCAGCACCCGGCCCCGCTGGGAGCACGAGAAGGGCCCAGCTCTTCCCCGTGCCCAGGAGCTGGGAAGGGCTGCCAGGTCCTGCCCAGCTTCATCTCCCATTCCTGCAAAACTCAGCCGTGGCTGAGAGGATTCAACCAAATCCTTTCTGAAGCAGGGAAACTCCAGCCTGAGCGGGGCATGGCTCCCAAATGCGGGGATGGGGGATAATGGGATTCCAAACACGGCCTTGCAGCTGGAAGTGGAATCTCTGCTGCCCCAGATGTTCGTGAGCTGGGATCAGGAGCGGGAGGCAAATTCAGCTGGTGCTGTCCCTGTCCCATCCCCACCCCTGCAGAGTTTCTGGGCACGGAATTCCCGAGCTTTCCCTACCAAACAGCAGAAGTTCAGCCCCTCCCACGCCGCTCAATCCATTCGTTTGTCCCCCTCTGTCTTGTTCTGTGATTATTGATAATATTCATCCTCCTCTGCCAGCTCCCCTTCACCCAAACCTCCCCTCGGAGGGAGGATCCCAGCTGGGGGACCCCTGCCTGCAAAGCTCCTGCTGTTCCCAGCTCCATCTGGGAATGCAGTGGGGAGAAGGCAGCAGGGCAGGGACACAGACAGCCCGGGCTGCCAGAAGTGTTGGGAAACATCCTGATCCCTTTCCATGCTCACAGATGCCTGGCACAGCCTGGCCGTGCCTTGCCGATGGCACCATCGAGTGTCTGGAATTCTGTCACTGAAAAATGTGCACATTGGAGGTGATTTCTGTCCCCACAGAACCCCAGGCTCCCTGAGGCTGGAAAAGCCCTCCCAGCCCAGCCAGGCCCAGCTGTGCCCCATGCCCACCTTGTCCCCAGCTCAGAGCACTGAGTGCCACCTCCAGGCACTCCTGGCACACCTCCAGGGATGGGCACTCCAAACCTCCCTGGGCAGCTCTTTCCAAGGCCTGAGCTCCCTTTCCAGGGGGAAATTCCTCCTGATGAAGAAATTCTTCCACACGAGTGAATTGCACAATTAAACACCAAACAGCTTTTTGTCACCATTTTCTTCCAACAGAGAACCTGGTCCAAAAGTGTGTTTTGCCAAATTATTCCAGCTTTTCTCACCATTTCCCCTTCCACAGAGACTGGCTCTTGCCTGATGCGTTTGCCTGTGCTGGTGGCATGGTCACAGCCCTGTCTGGGGCACAGTTTTTGCACAGATGTCGTTGTCCCTCAGGCTGGTGGCTTAGAGGGGATGGCATCACTGCACGGGGCAGCAGAGCCCTGCTCTGAACAGAAATTGCTGATAATTCGTGGTCTGGTTGGGCCAGTGCCAGCTGATTCTGTGAGACCAGAATGGAGAAACCAGCAACAACCTGGTGTTTGTGAGCCCACAGAGGGACAGGCCTGAGGGAGAACAGGAGGCTCAGGGGGGACCTCATTGCTCCCCACAAGTCCCTGACAGGAGGGGCAGTGAAAGGAGGAGAGGAAATGGCCTCAAATTGCACCAGGGGAGGCTCAGGTTGGAGATTGGGAACAATTTTCCCCTCCCAGAGTGGTGAGGCCTTGGGATGAGGTGCCCAGGGAGGTTTGGAGTCCCTGTGTGTGGGAGTGCTCAGGAGGAGTCTGGATGTGGCCCTTGAGGACAGGGTTTGGGGCGATGCTGGTGCTGCTGGGGTGGCACTGGGTGATCCTGAAGGCCTCTTCCAGCCTTGATTCTGGGATTCTGAGAAGATCCAGCACTTCTTTAGCTCCAGCTTCAGTGCAGGTTGGATGAGTCAAAGCTCTCTGATGCTCTCCTGGGACACGGTTTCGCTGATCTCAGTCCATGGAACTCCTCCCTCCATCACCATTCCCTGCTGATGTCCTGCTCTGCCTGGATGGCCTCGTGGTCACTGCAGTGACCGTGTGGCCACACAAGCACTGGAGTGACCACCGGGATGTCAGGGTGGAGGGGAACATCAGTGGGGAAAGAGGAGGAGTCAGGAACGTGCACCAGAGGGAAAAGCTGGACAGGGTAATGGTCACAGAGCTCCTCACATGCAGCTGGTGGGGCTGGTGGCACCTTGGAATCACAAAATCCAGGGGGCCTTGGCCCAGCCACCTCTGCCTTGTGCCACATGAGGGTTTGAGAGGGGAGGAAAGATGTCCTGGGGGTTTGGTGTCAAGGATGAGATGAACGCGAACGTGACAGAGATTTGATCAGAGGGATGGGAGCAAAGGCTGGGAGAGCTGGGATTGTTCAGCCTGGAGAGGAGAAGCTCTGGGCTGAGCTCAGGGTGGCCTTGCAGGGCCTGAAGGAGCCCCAGGAAGCATGGAGAGAGACAATTGCCAAGGGCTGCAGGGCCAGGAGCCAGGGAATGGCTTCCCAGTGCCAGAGGGCAGGGCTGGGTGGGATCTTGGGCAGGAATTGT
This sequence comes from Platysteira castanea, assembly GCA_013397175.1. NCBI lineage: Eukaryota > Metazoa > Chordata > Aves > Passeriformes > Platysteira > Platysteira castanea. Next base: position 219,223 of record VYXC01007578.1, on the reverse strand, counting down.
TCCCTGGGAGGGTGGGCAGGCCCTGGCCCAGGGTGCCCAGAGCAGCTGTGGCTGCCCCTGGATCCCTGGCAGTGCCCAAGGCCAGGCTGGACACTGGGGCTGGGAGCAGCCTGGGACAGTGGGAGGTGTCGCTGGCCATGGCAGGGGTGGCACTGGATGGGCTTTAAGTTCCCCCCCAACCCAACCCAACCCAACCCATTCCATGATCCCAAGACTTCTCCAGGTGGCTGAGGGGGTTTTTAGTCCCCTTTCACCCCATAAATGCAGGCTCTGGACCAACTCCCAGCTGCCTGTCCCTGCTCAGACCTGGCTCTTTGGAACATGGATGTTGATGCACCACAAGAAACAGGGAACTGAATCCTGCTTTCTCCCCAGAATTGATCCTTAAATAGGAAAAGCACGAACCATCGAGCAGAAACTCCATATCCATGGAAACATGGTGCTGCAGCTCCTACGAGTCAACAAACACACCAGGAATTATTTTTCTGTCATTCTTACAACTCCATCACTTAATGGTGTTAAGAGACCCTTGGCTCCTCGGGTTGATTGTTATCCGTCATTCCCGGTTAAATAATCCTGTCAGGGGGAATATCACTGCCTGAAATTTCATGTTCTCATTCCCAAAGTAACACCTACCACACGCTGCTGGATTAAGTGTTGTTTGAGGTTTAAAATTAGATGGATAGACAGATAAATAAATGGATATTTGGTCTCTTTGTTCCCTCTCAGATATTTTGTCTCTTTTTTTTCTTTTTCCCCCTCGCAGTCATTTTTTCAACTGGAGATGGAAACGAGTTCTGTGGTTTTATTGTAACCCTGATAAAGCTTTTTTCACTCCTTTTTTTTTGCATCAGGTTGGTCTTCCACTCCGAGGTAAAAACAGCTTTTTGGAAATTAGAAACAAAACCAGCATTTCAAAACTGAAAAGGCAGCAGGAATCTGGGTCTGGCAGGGCTGATTTAAGCACAAAGATGGGGGTTTTTTACTGGTGGAACTGGGAATGGTGGCTCTCCTGGTTCTCTCAGACCTCTGGGGGCCAAATTTGGAGAGGGACATGGGATACGACCAGGGGAATGGGTTTAAGGTTAAGGAGGAGAGGGATGGATGGGATCCTGGGGAGAAATTCTTTCCTGTGAGGGTGGGCAGGCCCTGGCAGAGAAAAGCTGTGGCTGCCCCTGGATCCCTGGCAGTGGCCAAGGCCAGGCTGGACACTGGGGCTGGGAGCAGCCTGGGACAGTGGGAGGTGTCCCTGCCATGGCAGGGGTGGCACTGGATGGGCTTTGAGGTCCCTCCCAACCCAAATCCTTCTGGGACTCCCCGTATGGAACAAACTCGGTTTCTCCATCAGCTGCTGGCAGCCAAAGAAGAGTTGGAAAACCCCTCCCAGATGCCAGGGAGAAGGAAGGGGAAGGTCTGATCTCCTTAGCAGAGCCTGCAGGAGATTCCTGAGTGCTCCGAGTGGTCCCACAACTGCCACACAAAGGGCTGGTAAACAAGGGAACCTTTATTGCAGCAAAGTTTCCACTGCAGCCAGTCCTCCCCTGGTCCATAAAAGGGCATAAATTGGCTCTTTCATTCCAGAAAAATAAAATGCCTTCCCACTTGATAGCACCAAGCCAGGAGGCAGCTCTGCTTGAAGGTGTTTATAGGATTAGGCACTGGGGGAAGGCAGGGGAGGAGGAGGAGGAGCCCAGGCTGCCCTGGATGCTGCCTCACCTGCCCGGCCCCACAAAATCCATTGTTTTCACTTCAAAAAAACCCCAGCAAAGCCACCTTCAGGCTTTAAAAACCACCAGCAAAAGAGCCACACTGAGAAATCCACTGGAAGTGTTGCAGCCTGACAGGAGGAGAGAAGGTCCTTAATTTTAAGAGTTCCAAGGCTTTTTTTTCCCCCTTCTTCTTCTTCTTTTTGGTTTTTTGCATGAGAAAATAACTCGGCATTCCAACGACATCGCTTGGCAGAAGGGGGATCAGAGTGCTCCAGTTGGAGGTTCAATAAATCAGGACCAGAATTGGCTCTGTCACTCCATAAACTCTTGGGCATTTGCTTTTCCTGCCCTTCTGGAAGTGGCTGGCTGCTCCCTCAGGCACGCTGCTGGTGACGCAGCCATGGTTTCATCACCGAGGGAAAAAAAGCAGGAGCACATTCCGTGTGGCACAAAGACAACGGGATTTTTCACTGATGGAAATCGGAGAGTTCGTTGCACGTTTCCAGGATTCCCTCGCTTTTCTTTCGGTTTAGTTTTTAATTATTTGGGAAAATGTGAAGGCAACCTGACACCTGGCAGCGGGCGCTGCTGTGAACATGATCTTTCTGTGCTGGTGTGTGGAAAGAGTGCACAACAAAGGAGCTACAAAAGCTCTGTAAATATATATTGCCTGCTCTGGCAGAGAATATTCTGTCTGGTTAGCTCCCTGCTCCTGCTGTAAACGATATTCCCCTTTTACTGAACAGTTCAAGCCCTCCTGAACCCAATTAAAAGCTCATCAGGTGTGCCCAGCAAGCAAAATTTGGGTGCTGCTGTGCCCATGCGTGGGGACATCGGGAATTTGTGTCCTCAGAGCTCTTAAAGCTGAGTGTGATTTGGTGTCCATGGAGTGTTCTCCCAGCCCCAGAGGCTCTGGCTGTGTGAAAGCATCATTGTTCCTCCAAATGTTATGGCAAAAGCATGACTGGAATTGCAGCCTTTCTAAATATTTTGCCTAATTAGTCTGTCGGGAAGAATTTGAACTCTGCTTGTCCTGGATGTGAATGTGAAGTGTCGACTCAACCCCAAACATCTCTGCTGGCCAGCAGGGTCAGTATCCCCAGACAGCTGCAGATCCCAAGGGATGCTCTCCATGGATCTTTCCTTCCCAGCCTTTACATCCTGGGGGGGTTTTTGGACTCTGAAGCAGGAGTGACTGGAATTCCAAGCCCAGGGCTTCCTCCCCTGGCTTAGAAGCAAAACTGAAGGCATTTCCATAGATAATAACCCAGGGAAGGATTATATCCCAAAAATCCAGCTGTTCCCCTCCGCTGGCTCTGTCAGAGGAGCATCCCCTGATGTGTTATTCCTCACCTTATTCAACCCAAAATTTACTTTCTGTGGTAGGAAAAGCAGCTGCTCTCCACAGGAGAGGAGGGCTGGAGCAAGGGGCTCCCCCTGCAATTCCACAGGGATTACTGGGAGGGCTGGAAATGGTGCAGCAAGGGGAGATCAAAGGGTTTTATCACTGTGCTGCTCTTCAGGGTCCTCTCCAACCCAAGCCATTCCCCTTCTTCCCAGAAGTGTCCTGGCTAGCTGAGGCAGGGGCTTCTGCTCTGTGAGATCCTCGGAGAGCTCTGGGCACCAAAACCTTTTCCAGGTCCCCCCTCTGGGTGGCTTTGGTTGCCTGTTCCACAGCACCTGGGTCGGGCTCAGCTGCGGGTGAATCTCCCTCAGCTCGGGCAGCTGATCCAGGCACAGATCCCTTCCAGAGCAGGGAAGGCCCAGAACCTGTCCCACCATTTCCTGTCCATGGGTTAAACTCCCCTGCAAGCCAAAATTCCCAGTGCTGAGGTGTGTGGGTGTGCAGTGAGCATGGGATCAGGGAATCATGGAGTGGTTTGGGTGGGAAGGGGCCCTCAAGCCCATCCAGTGCCACCCCTGCCCTGGCAGGGACACCTCCCACTGTCCCAGGCTGCTCCCAGCCCCAGGGTCCAGCCTGGCCTTGGGCACTGCCAGGGATCCAGGGGCAGCCACAGCTGCTCTGGGCACCCTGGGCCAGGGCCTGCCCACCCTGCCAGGGAACAATTCCGGCCCAAGATCCCACCCAGCCCGGCCCTCTGGCACTGGGAAGCCATGCCCTGGCTCCTGCCCCTCCAGGCCCAAACCCACAGGCTGAGCTGTGGTCACCCAGTGAATGAATTAACAATCTCCTAATAAATTCTGTTCCCATCAGCTTCACTCCTGCCTCCCACTGCTGTTCTCTCCTCCTGTTTCTCCCAACCAGCCTGAGCTCCCTTTGCCCCTCTCTGTTTCAACCCTTTCCCAGCTGAGGAACAGAAAATCCCAACTTCCCACCTCCTGCTTCCCATCTTTCCCTCATCCCTCACCACGAGGGTCCCACTCTCCAGAGGCAGGACCTGCTGCTGGCTGTGTCCCCGTGGAAAAGCCAGGACAGGGCAGTGTTATCTCACTGATAGGGGGGGACAGGGTCACCTGCAAATCTCAGCTTCAATGTGCAGAGGAAGCCAAAGGACCTCTCTGGGCCTGCAGGAGGTTTTCCAGCTCCAGGGTTATTTTCTGCTCCCGTTTTCACACCTGGGCATGGATGGAGTCACGGGGCAGTGATGATTCTTCCAAGCCACCTTTTTATGAGTCTCTGGAAACACTTGGGGACAGAGGAAATGGGCCTGCCTGGCTCCCAACCCGGGAGCCACAACTTCTCCTGAACAGCCAGCACTAATTCCAGCCCCACAGCCCAGCTCTAATTCCAGCCCCACAGCCCAGCACTAATTCCAGTCCCACAGCCCAGATCCAATTCCAGCCCCACAGCCCAGCTCTAATTCCAGCCCCACAGCCCAGCTCCAATTCCAGCCCCACAGCCCAGATCCAATTCCAGCCCCACAGCCCAGCTCTAATTCCAGCCCCACAGCCCAGCTCCAATTCCAGCCCCACAGACGTGGGGAGGGAAGAGGAGACACTGGGAGCTGCTGCTGCAGAGGGGAGAAGGAAGAGCTCGCAAGAGCACCAAGGGCCTGGTTTGTAATTCCAGCTCTGCACACCCCTCCTGCCCCCACGGTCAAACCAGAGCCATTCCCAGCTGGTTTCACCCTCAGTGAACTCTGGCAGTGACCTTGGGCCACATTGGATGGTCACAAGTTGTCACCTTGTTCTCGAAGGGTCCAGAACCCTGGGATGGGCCAGGCTGGAAGGGCCCACAGCGGTCACCTGGTGCCACCTCTGGGTCAGCAGCGGGCACAGGGCACAGGAGCGTGTCCAGAGGGCTCTGGGATATCCCCAGGGAGGAGACTCCAGCCCCTCTCTGGGCTCTGCTCAGGGTTTGGGCCCTGCCCAGGGCAGAGTTGTGCCTCCTGAGCAGGGAATTGCTGGGCTCAGCCCCTGCCCAGGGCAGAGCTGTGCCCCCTGAGCAGGGAATTGCTGGGCTCAGCCCCTGCCCAGGGCAGAGCTGTGCCCCCTGAGCAGGGAATTGCTGGGCTCAGCCCCTGCCCAGGGCAGAGTTGTGCCTCCTGAGCAGGGAATTGCTGGGCTCAGCCCCTGCCCAGGGCAGAGTTGTGCCTCCTGAGCAGGGAATTGCTGGGCTCAGCCCCTGCCCAGGGCAGAGTTGTGCCTCCTGAGCAGCCCCAGCTCTCTCAGCCTTTCCTGGTCATTCCAAGAGCCAAACTCCTGTAATCCACGCTGGGGGCATTCAGAATCCTGTGCATTGTGAGGATGGATTGGTCACACACAAATAAATGAATACCTCAGGAACGAACGTGTGGAAAATGCAGAAAAATGAGCACGAGGCGTCAAAATTAGCGAGGAGCTAGAACTGGGGAAAATTCCTCCTTAAGGGCGAAAACCAGCCAAGAAATCCTGCATTAGTGCAGCTTGTTAAATCAGCAACCTGTTGTGTCTGATCTTGTAAGGCTGGGAGCAGCTTTCCCACTTCCCTGGGCCCCCCTGGGCTTGTTAACGCAAGCCCTGCCATTCCTTTTCAAAGGAATTTCAGTGCACGAGTTTCTTCTTCATTTTACTGTGGTCAGGGTTAACTCTCTGGAAAGAAGCTGCTTCAGGTAAAGCATCTTTTAGCCCCATCAGGTAATTTTATCCATGAAACATCTCTGGGTTTCATGCTCGGAGCAGGAAATAACCACGAGGTCTCCGGGAGGTGCCGCTTAACAAATGCAGGAGAATTTTTGCCTCCAAGAACCTCTTCTCCTCGAGTCAACAAAGCACTGGGCGGCCTCATTTCTGCACGTAGCTCATGTTTGTGGTCAATTATTCTTTGGTTATGTTCTGATGTGCCCCAGGGCTCCTACCCAGGAGCTGCAATGCGCTCTTTTATTTCAGGAAGTTTCCAGAGAGGGTTGCAGCAAATGGCCCGTGGCAACCCCTGCTGCTAATCTTTCACACGCTCCAGAACCTTGGGTTAAAGGGAGGACAAAACCCTTCCTCCTGTAATTGATAAGTTCCTCCTTTCACTTCTCCAGGTTTTATTCATAAAAAACAGAATTTGGCCATTCTGCAGGGCTCTGTCCCAGCTGCTGCTGGCCTTGCTGTGGTGGTGCCACCAGGTCTGTGTGAGTCTCATCCCTCCCGACAGCACTCACCAGCTCCTGCTCCCCACGTTCCTCAGCCTGGGATTGTCTTTCCAAGAGTTCACGGAGGTTTAGGATGCCTCATTTCTGAGGGGTCGTGTTGAGACAGAGGATGGAATGGATGGAGGATGGAAAATGGACAATGGGATGGGAACGATTCACCCAGTGATTCCCAGACAGCTCAAACTCCGTCACAAATCCTGGAGGGACAGGACCCAGGGAATGGTTTTAAACTGCCAGAGGGCAGGGCTGGATGGGATCTTGGGCAGGAATTGTTCCCTGGAGGGTGGGAAGGCCCTGGCCCAGGGTGCCCAGAGCAGCTGTGGCTGCCCCTGGATCCCTGGCAGTGCCCAAGGCCAGGCTGGACACTGGGGCTGGGAGCAGCCTGGGACAGTGGGAGGTGTCCCTGCCCATGGCAGGGGTGGCACTGGATGGGCTTTAAGGTCCCTCCCAACCCAAACCATCCCATGGGTCTCTGAGATACCTGGGATTTTAATTTTGGACCAGAGGAGTCCTCAGATCTGCCCAATAGAAGTCCAGGCTGCAGTGAACTCTGCTTGTTGGGCTGCAGATCGGCTGCTGATCCTGAAACCTCTCACTTCCTTCCCATTTTTCTTCTTGGAAATCACTGCAAATATCGATACCCCTGGCCAGGGAAGTGGCACTTGGGGACAAGGTTCAGGGTGGTGCTGAGGGTGGGACTGGATGAGCCTGAAGGGCTCTTCCCACCCCGATGGTTCTGGGGCTGTGTCGGATCATTTGGCTGATCGTGGTTTATCTCCTGGGGCTGTTTCTCTTTGATAGGCAAGGTGCCTGACAGTGGCAAACTTCAGCAAATTTATATTTTCTTACTTGGTACCAGCCTGGCTGTGGGTTCAGAGGGGCTCTTCCAACTCCTTGGATGTGCACCTGAGCTACGGAGCACCTGCCTGCAAGCTGGGAACAGAAAACACAAATGGACAGCAAGGGGAGGCATTGATTCATGTTAATTTGTAAAACTGAGGCTTTAACGAGTCTTTGATAGCTGTGACTCCTGGGACCGAGGCCATCTGCGATGATGAACTCATAAATCACATTTGGGGTCTAAATTAAGAGCTGGATTGTGGCGTTGGCTGCCCCCTGAGTAAGAGGGCAGGGCAGCACAGATGGTGGAGATGCTGAGTGAGAAGTGGTGACCCTTCCTGCAGCCTCAGGGCACAGCCAGGCTCTGCTTCTCCCTACGAGATCTGCTGGGAGCAGACTGTGCTCTGAGGCAGCTCTTGGCACCTAAAAAAGAGCCAGTGGGGCACTTCTGGTGTTAAAAGCGTGTCCTGGGCAGGGCAGGGATTGTCCCTCTGTGCCGGGCACTGAGAGGCCCCTCGAGGGCTGTGTCCAGTTCTGGGCCCTGCAGGAGAGCCCTGGAGGGGCTGGAGCGTGTCCAGGGCAGGGAACGGAGCTGGGAAGGGGCTGGAGCCCCAGGAGGGGCTGAGGGAGCTGGGAAAGGGGCTCAGCCTGGAGAAAAGGAGGCTCAGGGGGGCCCTGGTGGCTCTGCACAAGTCCCTGACAGGAGGGGGCTCAGGGGGGGTCGGGCTCTGCTGGCAGGGAACAGGGACAGGAGGAGAGGGAACGGCCTCAGGCTGGGCCAGGGGAGGTTTAAATTGGATATTAGGGAAAATTTCCTCCTGGAAAGGGAGGTCAGGCCTTGGAAAGAGCTGCCCAGGGAGGTCTGGAGTGCCCATCCCTGGAGGGACATGGCAGGGCTGAGTGTCCTCGCAGGGCAGGGCTTGCCCAGCCTGGGAATGAGCTCAAGGAGGGGGATCCGTGACCTTCCAGCCTGAAGCTCTCCTGCCATGGGGCTGGTGGGAGGCTTCAGCAAGGCTCTGCTGTTCAGGGCTGTGGGTGTCCTCAGGAACGCTGGGGACAGAAGCCAGCGGGCCAGACAGGCACTGAAATCCACATCAACACTTCCCCAACAGCAGGGAAAACACGGGAAGTGAGCGCTCTGCAGAAGTTCTGCCTGGAAGCCGGGCTGGGAGTGGAGGGATTTGGGGCCACGGTGACATAACCCAGGGCAGGGAGGGGCAGAGTCTGCAGGGGCTGTGCACGAGCCAGCCCTGGGTGTGCTTGAGCTCGGCTTAAAATAAAACTACAAGTTGTCTCACTCCTTATTCTGGGAGCAGGAGGAACAGGAGCGAGCTCAGCAGCAGCCTCAGCGTGGCCAGAGCATACGAGGATTCCTCCCACCCCTCTCCTGGTCATTCCACCCTTCCTGGCAGCTCCCAGGGCTGGGAGAGACAGAGTTTGGGAATGCAGGGACAGATCAGGGCTGGCTTTGCACCCTCATCGCTGCTGGGGTTCCAGCTGCAGCTCCTGGGGGTGCACACTCCTTGTGCTGGGGAAGAGAAGGCTGCATTTATTGACTGGAGGCCTTGAGCCCAGCTTAGAATCCTGGAATCTCCTGGGCTGGAAGGACCCACTGGATCCTTGATCCAAGCCCTGGCCCTGCACAGACACCCCAAGAACCCCACCCTGTGCACCCCTGGGAGCACCGTCCAAACCAGGCCCTTCCCCATCCTCCCTCATCCCTCCTTTGGACACTCTCCAAGAGCTTCAGAGCTCTTTTATACCACAGTGCCCAGAACTCCAGACAGTCCTGGGCACCGAATCCAGCTGGAATCTCTCTGGGGGTGTCACAGCCCAGGTGTTCCAGCCCTGGAGATGGCAAATCCAGAGTGGGAAACCCATGTGCTGCTCACTCAGCAAAGCCCCAGCCTCCCTCCCCTCTCCCAGTGCCCCCATTCTTTTCCACAGACGAGCTGGTGGAGAGGAGAAAAAATAAATATTTTGGGCTAAGGCTGCTGAGTCATTAACCATGTGATGGAAACAATTCCTGCAGTTCTCACCCGCCAGCTCCACCTCCAGCCTCCCAGGAGCTGGGGGCTGCTGCAGTGCTGTTCCTCCTCCTCCTCCTCCCAGCCTTTTGTGCTCCAAGTGCTCTGTCCACAGGCAGGACTGGGAATCTGCTCCATGACTCATCCCCTGGGCACTGCAGTCGCTCTGATAACGCTCCCTGCTCAGACCTTCCACATCTAACACAGTTGGGAGAGTCTGAAATGAGAGTTTGGGGCAGGGCAGAGGGATTAGCTACCAATGGCTTGTCTTTTATACACCTAAATCGATAAAAATACAAATATAAAAGATGTATTTAAACGAGGAGCTGGGAACTCACCTGAAAAGGGTCCTCAGCTTGGCCTCTGCAATGGCAAATCCAAATTTTCCCTCTCTCCCTGGCCTTGCACCATCCTGGATGCAGGTGTGGACATCCTGCAGAGGTGCTTTGCATGGAGAAAAGCTGTTTGTGCACCTCGGGAGGTGCAGGAAGAGCTTTGGTGCATGCAAACCACCAGCTCCACTTGGCAGATGTGTCATTAAGTGGTGGTTTGTCACAGCTTTTGTGCCTCCCTCCCTCCCCAGTGCCTGTGTCCACGGGATTGGAACGCTCTGGGAGCTGCTGGGTGCATGGGGATTTTCAGATCCTCCAATAATTTATATTTACTGCCTTCTAACAATGAAAATTGCTTACAGCGCACAACTTCCAGCCTACCACGGATTAAAATGCATTTTGGAAATCTCCCCAGATTCCTGGCACATTTATTACGACAACTCCAAAGTACAGAGCGTTTGGGACCTTTAATCTTCCCACTCCTGTAATAAGAAAAGTGGTGTAATCCATCTCTGAAGGACAAATCCTTGTGAAAATACTGCAAGTGTATCCCGAGAGCAGGATTTCTCCCTTTGAAATCCCTCATCCATATTCAGCCAGGAAAAGCCGCTCATTTTCTCCCATTATCGCATTTGCTCGTTGGTTGAAAAGCACTAACGGAACTCAGCAGCCTCTTCCAGGTCCATTTTCCCTTTCCACAGCCCTTTTTCCTCCCAGCAGCTGCTTCGGGCTGGGCAAAGATGGGACCAGAGTGGTGCCCACTGGAATGAGGAGCTGGTGCTGCCCAGAGCAGCTGTGGCTGCCCCTGGATCCCTGGCAGTGCCCAAGGCCAGGCTGGACACTGGGGCTGGGAGCAGCCTGGGGCAGTGGGAGGGGTCCCTGCCATGGCAGGGGTGGGATGGGATTATTTCTGAGGTCCCTCCCAACCCAAACGAGCCCGGAATTCTGGGATTCTGTGAAAATGTCATCAAACTTTAGCACCTCACCGGAATGGGATGGAAAGAAGAAAGAAGTTTGGGATTGGGCCTCTGCCAGAGAAAAGCTCCTCCTTCCAGGACCACGGTAAGTTCAGCACACAGGGAAAAGGGGGAAGCTCCACTCTCTAATGCTGCCTTTCCACCTGCCGGTCCATCCCTGGGCTTCAGCTCTCTCCCCTCTCCCATGAATCGCAGAATCATGGAATGGGTTGGGTTTGGAGGGACCTCAAAGCCCATCCAGTGCCACCCCTGCCATGGCAGGGACACCCCCCACTGTNATGATTTCCTGTGCTGGGCCCCAGGGCTGGAGCAGCTCCGCTGCTGGGGTCTCCCAGGGCAGAATCCCCTCCCTTGCCCTGATCCAGCCCAGGATTCCTTTGCCCTCCAGGGCTGTGAGATTTCATTGCCTCTTTTCCAGCCCAAATCCAAGGACTTGGCCCCTGCAGATCCAACACATCCATGCAGGGAAATTCCACTGAACAAAGGGGTTTTCACTTTCTCCTCCTTCCCAAACACCACTCTCAGAGTGGGTGGTGCCAAGTTACGTAATTATAGATACTGGTCCTCCTTCTCCCATCCCTGGGTCCTGCAGAAAAGGGGTTTGTGGTCTGGAAGGGCAGCTGGAGAGCAAGAAACTCACAGATCATTCTCCAGGGAGGGAGAACAGCTGAGCTGGGCTGGAGACAAGGACCTAGGAGGAGAAGACCAGGATTTTCTGGAAAGCTGAGCTGTTCCAGGGTCATCTGTGGAGGGATCTTTGGATGGGACACAACATAAAAAGTCCCACTTGGATTCTCCCCGGCTTCAGCCATTGCGTATTGCCCACTGAAACTGAGAAACCACCAGGAATCTGGGGAAACTGGAACAGTTTCCCCTGGGTGAGGCGACATTATGGAAAAAATTGGGTCTGAGCCTCTCAGGACTTCAAAACTTGGCGTGCCCTTTGCTGTGTGATATTTGTGTTTATAGTTTTATCTCGAGATAGAGCCAGAGCTGTTTCTCTCGCTGCCAAAGGAAACGATAGACATAAATCATCCACCAAAAAGTGAGGCCTGGGGCCGTTGTTTATGTGATATGGAACAATTTCATTATTGTTAATTATTTATTTTGGTAGGGCTACAAAGTGGTAAAAGCCCTTTTTTTTTTTTTTTAGAAGGACAGGAAAGGAAGCAAACTTAAAGCGTTCCAGTTTCTTTGGCATTTTCACGCTGGTCAGTGTTCAGCTTTCAGTGAAGAGCGCAGGAATTGAAGTTAAAAAAGGCAAATTTTGCCTTCCCCCTCTGCCAAAGGGCATTTGTTGCTTCCTGTGGATTTCTAGGGGTAATTTTCCTGCTGTTTCCAGAGTGACTGTCAGAACCCGTCACCAAACAGGGCAGAGCTGCCAGTTCTTACAGGAAATGAAATTCTGTTTTGTTGTCCTTGCTGCCGTTGCGTTGTGTGCTCATCCCCAGCCCACGCTCACCTGCAGCACCCTGCCCACACCCTGCAGCGGGTGGGACACGGCTCCACCCCAGTTAAAGCCACCAAAACCCCAAATCCCAGCGGTGCTGGTGTTGCAGTTCCTCAGGTGATGCTGATGTTGCCACCAAAGCCGCGGTGGCTCCTGGTCTGTGCTGCTGCTCCTTCACCCCCTGCTCATTCCAAAATAATTAAACAGGGCCCAGAACTCCTCCATGAACACAGAATCCTGGAATATCCTGAGTGGAAGGGACCCACAGGATCATTGATCCAGCTCCAGGCCCTGCCCAGACCCCCAACAACCCCACCCTGGGCATCCCTGGCAGTGCTGCCCAAACGCCCCTGGAGCTCTGGCAGCCTCGGGGCCGTGCCCATTCCCTGGGGAGCCTGGGCAGTGCCCAGCAGCCTCTGGGGGAAGAACCTTCCCCAACATCCAACCTAAATCCCTCCTGGCCCAGCTCCAGCCGCTCCCTGGGTGCTGTCCCTGTCCCAGGAGCAGAGCTCGGAGCTGTCCCTTTGAGGAGCTGCAATCCCTGCCGAGTCTCCCTCAGCCCCCTCTGCTCCACCCAGACATTCCCAGTGCCCTCAGCTGCTCCTTGCTGGGCCCTTCCAGGCCCTTCCCCATCCTCGTGGCCTCCTCCAAGAGCTCTCCCTGCTCCCGAAGAACACCCGTGTGCCACTCCTGCCTGGGGAATGATGGCACAGGAGCCCAGCCCGGGGTCATCCATCCGCAGGTCTCGCTGCCTCCTCCTGCGCGGAGCTCCGGACAAACAGCAGCATCGCCATGGAAATGCCCGCAGCCAGCCCCGGGCATCGCTGGCACTCGCATCTCCCGATCCTGGTGCCAGCACTGGGGAGGTGTCGGGGAACCTCGGGAGGGCTCCAGGGTGAGGGGTTCGTGAGGAACAGACGGACAGCACATCCTGAGCGCGGGGTGTGCCACGGGTGGCACTGCGGGGACATCGCGCCCTGTCCCTGTCCCTGTCCCTGTCCCTGTCCCTGTCCCTGTC
>VYXC01007578.1:190835-203960 GCA_013397175.1 Platysteira castanea | reverse complement strand
CCTGTCCCTGTCCCTGTCCCTGTCCCTGTCCCTGTCCCTGTCCCTGTGCCCCCCGGGGCCGCCCCGGGATGGGTGAGGAAGCAAAGGGAGCACGCTGGGCGCTCTCGGTGCTGATTTGACCCCGGGGGCCGAGGGGTTGGTGGTGCCGGCGCTGGCAGCTGCCGCCTCGCCGGGGCTGCGGGGGAAATTCGGGGTTTGATTTGTGCCTTGCTGCCCCACGGACGGGAGGGAGGGGTTGGGAGCTGTAGTGGGTTTGTTTGCAGTTTCTAGCTTCTGCGAGATGAGAACAGGAACCTTCTGTTTTATCTGGGATTGCCACAAGAGCTTGGGAACAGGGCAGGTCAGGGAGGCAGCAGCAGAAGAAGCGATCCCAGGAATTGCTGATTGTGTTGGATCCTCCGGTTTGGGACAAGGAGGGAACTGTGCGGGTTCCAAACCCAGCGGAGGAGTTGCTGTTACTCCCCGAGTTGTGCTGAGAAGGGCACGAGTTGTTCTGCCTGGCAGCCTTGAAACACCTTATTACACAACACACAGGGTTCCACGTCCCGCACAAGCCATTGTTTCACTTTTTGTATCTCATTTCCACATGGGAATTGCTAGAATATTCTCTTTTTTTTGGTGTATCAGCACTCACAACATCTCTGCAGGGGCTCTTTGGCTTCCTGCTTCCCTGCAAGCGTTGCCATATTTTCCACAGGTTGTTTTCCAGATGTATTTGCTGCAGGAATTGTTCTGTTGGGAAAATTTGGGACATGAATGCCCACATCTTGCTGATACAACACACAAAGTTCTGTTCTGCTTCACCTCACTTTTGGTAGCATCGAGACCATAATTGCCCTGCACTCATTGCGATTCCCAGCATCAGGTGGATCAGCTTCCACTAAAAAAAGGGTTGGATACATCCCAGACACTGCAGCTGCTGAAACAAATCTGATTTCTAACAGGATGCACTGCTGAGGATCTTTGTGGTACCTCTCCAAGAGAATCAGAGGAGCAAGAGTAGCCTGGGAGGGACCCACAGGATCATCCTGCCCTGCACAGACACCCCAACAATCCCCCCCTGTGCCTGCTGAGGGACAGTCCCATTCCATTGTCCCTGGCTGGGCAGTGCGGGGAGTGTTTGGGCACAGGGACACACAAGGACACGCCTGGCAGAGCTGGGCTTTGCTGCCAGGCTGTGCCTGCCCTGACTTGCTGTGCTTGGGAACTCAGGCTCAGCACCCCCTGCTCCTGCTGGGCTGGGAAATTGGGTGTTAAATGGCACGGCAGAGCCAGCAGGGCTGCAAATGGAAAGGGAATCCTGATTTTCTTGGAAGGTAGGAAGTGAGAGGTTCTGGACACGGATTGGTGTCAATAAGAAATGATGCTGGAAATTGTTTTCGTCTGTCGGAATTGTACAATCGGAGAATGGTTTGGGTTTGGAGGGACCTTAAAGCCAATCCCATTCCATGGGCAGGGACACCTCCCACTGTCCCAGGCTGCTCCCAGCCCCAGTGTCCAGCCTGGCCTTGGGCACTGCCAGGGATCCAGGGGCAGCCACAGCTGCTCTGGGCACCGTGGGCCAGGGCCTGCCCACCCTCCCAGGGAACAATTCCTGCCCAAGATCCCATCCAGCCCTGCCCTCTGGCACTGGGAAGCCATTCCCTGGCTCCTGGCCCTGCAGCCCTTGTCCCCAGTCCCTCTCCAGCTCTCCTGGAGCCCCTTTAGGCCCTGGAAGGGGCTCTGAGCTCTCCCTTGTTGGCTGTATGATTCTGGGGGCTTTTTCTGAGGTTGAGATCCTGAGAGAAGTTTCTGAGTTTTTATTCAAAGTGTGGCAGAAAGAGCTGAGCTTCTGGCCCTGGCCCAGGGTGCCCAGAGCAGCTGTGGCTGCCCCTGGATCCCTGGCAGTGCCCAAGGCCAGGCTGGACACTGGGGCTGGGAGCAGCCTGGGACAGCGGGAGGTGTCCCTGCCATGGCAGGGGTGGCGCTGGATGGGCTTTAGGATCCTCCCAACCCAAATTGTTCTGTGATTCCAAGATGTTGATTTTTATACATTCAGATTTTCCTGCCTGCAGGGTTTTCTTCCAAGGCCTTTCCTTTGTTACTTCCCAGTGAATAAAAGCCCCACACTGCACAAGCTGAGCTGGAGCTTTCTCCCTTTTCCAGACGGGCCAGAGCTGGTTCCTGCACTGCCCTGAGGAAACTTCCCGCAAATTCCTGGAAAAGCTCAGGTGCCATCAAGGCACTGCCCCTGCTCCCAGAGACTGGAGCTGGAGCCCCTGGTGAGCTCCTACCTCAGTCCTGAACCCCAAAAACCCCCAAATCTTCCCCATCTGGGAGGGTTCAGGAAATCTCCTGGCTTTTACTTTCAGTTTGGAAGCCTGGGTGGGTTTGGGGGGCTTGAAGCCCTCTCAAACACATTTCACTGCTGAGTTCCCATCCAGGCAGGAACACCAATTACCAGAAAATCCCGAATAGTTTGAGAAAAATCTGTGATTAAGGTCTTAAAGCCTCCTGAATTCCCAGGTGATTTAATCCCCCTGTCGATGATATCAGTGACATCCAACACCTGTAAGCTCCTGATCTTTGTCAAGCAGAGTAACTTTGCACAAACCTTAATTGGAGGAATTAACACCTGCGTTAATCATCAGCACAAACTGAACTGGAGGCCTCTGATTATGTTTTATGGCATCTGCTGCAGGTTGCACTTGCAGGAATAAGTGGATTATCCAAAAGATTTGAAATTATTCCCACTGCACCCAACAGCTTCCTTCATATATTGTTCCAAGGACTAAATTCCTTTGGAGTGTGACTCCAGTGAGCTCTGTCCACTGATGCTGGGAAAAACACGGGATCCTGTTTATCATTTGGAATTTTAAATTTTAAATCATCACTCTGTAATAAAGAAACCAAGACAAAGAGCAAGGCCTTTGGTTGCCCCCCACGATGATTTTTCTCTGCCTGGCAGCACGAGAGGGAAAGGAAGAAGGTGCTCGATGAATCCTCTCTGTGTCATTCCAAGGGAGAATTCCTGAATCGTGTGGAATCAGTGATGTGGGATCTGCAGCTCTTCTCCAGGTGGGTGGACTGGATGATCCTGAAGGTCTCTTCCAACCCCGTGTTTCCAGGAATTCTCATTTATTGAGTATTTCCAACATCTCCACCGTGACCTACGGAGGGTTTTTGTTTTTTCCTGAGGATTTCTTGGACAAAACCACTGGAGCATGTTCTGGATCGTGGAATCTTCAGATGGAGTCGGTCTCTACATGGAAATCCAAACATTTCCTGTTCCATCAGAAGGCCTGCACAGGGAATCAACCCTTGGAAGCACCAGGCTGGCTGTGCCTGGAGCACGGGGGGACCTGCAGGTGGGCAACAGCTCCGTGGGACTTGGAGCAAAGTCACAATTCCAGCTGGATTTTCCGAGACCTGAAAATGCTGAAGAAATGCCTGAAATCTGCATTTTCTGCCCTGACTCCTTTTGAACGGAAAAAGGAATTCTGAATGGAAAAAGAATGAATGTCCAGGGCAACCTGGTGCAGAAATTGTCTCTGTAGGAATGGGACAGACAGAGGCTGGCTGAACATTCTCCACTTTAATAAACTGGAATTTGGGAAGAGCCACCACGATCAGGGACGCAGGAGACAGGTGGGCTCCACTGGAACAAGGGAGAAATTCATTTCCTTGATTATTTTTTTGCTTTTCTCATGTATTTGCCAGATTCTGAGCATTTCTGCAGGATATCAGCACTGTGAACAGCAACGTGGCTTTTGTGTGTGTGATTTCTAAGGGTGAAGGGATCAAACCTCAGCACTCCTCTAAATCCATCTGGGTTAGGGATTCCTCAGAGAAAATGTGGGTTTAAACTCGATTAAATTGGATCAGTTGGCTCATGGTATTCTACTTGCACAACACAATTTATTAGCAGCAAATTCCTGTCCAGAGAAGAGGACAAACAGCTGGAAAAGCAGGGAGAGGCTTAATGGGGGAGGCGTCATTGTAATTGCATGAAATTCCATTATCACTTCCCCAGCACGGGGAGGATTGCTCAGCACAATCTCAGAACCCTCTGGAAGGAGCTGAAGTGGCAAATCAGCCAATTTCCCAGAATTAGAGAATCCCAGGATCCCTGAGGCTGGAAAAGCCCTCCCAGCCCAGCCAGGCCCAGCTGTGCCCCATGCCCACCTTGTCCCCAGCCCAGAGCACTGAGTGCCACCTCCAGGCACTCCTGGCACACCTCCAGGGATGGGCACTCCAAACCTCCCTGGGCAGCCCCTGCCAAGGCCTGAGCTCCCTTGCCAGCAGGAAATTGCTCCTGGTGTCCAAGCCCAGCCTCCCCTGGCCCAGCCTGAGGCCGTTCCCTCTCCTCCTGTCCCTGTTCCCTGGCAGCAGAGCCCGACCCCCCTGAGCCCCCTCCTGTCAGGGACTTGTGGAGACTCCTGCTCCCACCTGGCAGAGTCAGGAGAAGGGTGAGAGGGCAGGGGAGTCACAACAACTTTCCTGATCACCCTGGGTTTAGGTTTTTTGGAGGGCAGGACACTTTGGGGACATGAGGATGGACAGCAGGAAGCTGCCCCTTCCTCCCCTTTCCATGGAAAAGAACAATCAGCCATAAACACGTTTTGTTTCCTCCTGGGTGTCCTGTCCCTGTTCCCTGGGAAGGTCCCCCCTGAGCCTCCTTTTCTCCAGGCTGAGCCCCTTTCCCAGCTCCCTCAGCCTCTCCTGGGGCTCCAGCCACTTCCCAGCTCTTTGTAGCTCTGCTGCTCCTCATTTTCCTGCCCTGGCTCTGGGACAAGGCCAAGGCCAAGGGCTGTTGCCTCCTGAATGTTTGCAGAGCAATCCAAGCAATCCCATCCTTCAGGTTGCTGACAAAACCTCTCCTTCCCCTGACGCAGCAGCGGTGCCAGTCCCTGGTTGTCTCCCAGGTGATGGGATTTCAGGCTGCTCTTGCCAGAAATGCACAGGATGCAGCCTGCCTGGATTTATTCATCTATTTTATTTATTTATTTTGCGTAAGATACCAACAAAGCTGAACATCCTTTTTTCCACCTGTGGCAGGAAACCGCTGAAGCAGAAATTCGGCTGTTCTGTGTCTGCCTGCAATCATCAAAGGCACAAAGAGACCTCAAGAAATGATCTGGGGCTCAGAAACCTTTCCGTGTTTGCGTGTCAGGGATGATGTTTGGTTTTTTTTCTGCTCTGAGGTTGCTGGAAAGAACTTAGTGGGAGCTGAGAGATGCTTCACCCGTGGACAGCACCCTCATCATGTCTCCAGCTCCAGATGTCACCCGAGCCTTCCAAATCCATTTATGCAACTTTTTGGGTACATTTGCCCCAAAATTTCTTCCCTTGGGGCTTCCTAAGACACCAATAATCAGCAACGCTTTTTCCAGCTGCATTTAACCCCTTCAATGTCCTCCACTGGCTCCAATTCTTCCTTAACTCCCTACCTAGGAAGCTTTTCCTTAAATCCAGCAGAATTTGGAATTCTGGATATTGTTTAAGCTCCCTGCTCCCCTCTAAGCACTGAGAGTTTCCTGCTGCCTTCTACCTGTTACATATTTGAAGACTCTCATCATGTTTCCTCTCTGTCCTATTTTCTCTAGAACAAAACAAGCAAACCCAGCTCTTTGAGGTTTCCCTCCAGGGTCAGCTTTTTTAAAGACTTTCAGCACCTTTCTGTGCTCTCCGGACTTTCCCCAAGTGGCCTCGTGAGGAAGTTGAAGACCACGATGGGGTTTCTCGAGTTCAGGGACCAAAGGAAATTGCTCATTTTTCAGTTTCAGACCTCGCCAGGGCTGAGTGGCAGGGCAGAACTCATCCCACGCATCCCAACCAGCCCATTTAGACATTCCAGGACAATCCTTGCTTTCCCACACCATTGTTCATTCTCAGGAGCTTAAGCTCTTCCAAAATCCCCATGGATTTTTGTCCAGGTTGGTTTTGTCCAAAACCTTTCCTGGTTTTGTCCAGGCTCCCTCCACTGGGGGGTTTATTCTTACCTAAAACTGAGTTCAGACCTGCACCAAATCCTGCTGTTTTCACACCATTTCTTCAAGGATCAAGACATTAATCCTGGCAGAACTTTCCCACTCGATCCACCATCCTCCGAAAGGAAAACAGGGAATGGCACAAACCCCGGGCAGGGCATCTGCAAAAATGCTTTTCATCATTTTTCCACAGCAACAACGAACCCTCTTGGAGGGTTTTTGATGTTTCAAACAGCTGAGTCCACCTTACAATGGTTTCATTTGAGTTCCCTCGCAGGAGGCAGTGCTGAAAGCCTCGCTCCAGTCAAGATATGCAATATCTATTGTCCATAAGAGCTGCTACTTGTCAGGGGAGGAAATGAGCCTGGCTGGGCAGGATTTGTTCCTGGCAAATCATTCTTGGCCTCCACTTATCATTTCATGATTTCCCATGCACAAAAGAAAACTTTGTTTCATTATTTTTCCAGGAATTCCCGTTGGGCCGTTTGCTCCTCTGCCATTCCCCCAGCTGCTTGGTTTTTCAGGTGACTGCAGCACCTGTCCCCGCTCTTCCCTTCCCCAGGTATGGGAAAGGATTCCTTGTGGATTCCTCTAGGATTCAGCCAGTCCTTCACATCCTCTCAGTTGGTTTCTGCCAGGTCTGGCCGACTGGAGAAACCCCAGCTGGCTGAAATGCTGCGCTCTGCTCTCTCTGTTCTTCGTGGTTGCTCAGTGGACCACTGTTCATGCTCCTTGCTGAGGGGTGGGGGGAAAAGCCATCAATCATTTTGGATCATTTTGGCATTCCCTGGGTCACCTCTTCCCATCCTGCCATCCCTGTGGAAGAACAGATCCGTTTTCCACTGTTTCAAGGACAGCCACACCTGCCTGGAACTTTCCCTTTCCTTTGCTAATTATATTGGTTTTATTCGTTTCCACTCTTACAGGCTTCTGCTTTTATTCCTGTCCCCAGTTTGCTCACCCTGGAGGGTTAATGAGCCACTGACTGGGATTAAATCAAGTTGTGGCCTGAAGATGGGACACAGGAGCCAAATGTGTGCCCGTGGTGGCTCTGCAGCTTCTCCCAGAGTCTCTCTCTGCCTGCTCGTGCATTTGGAGCAGTTTCCTCATCAGGGAATCATGGAACAGTTTGGGTCGGAGGGATCTTAAAGCTCATCCAGCCCCATCCCTTGTCATGGACAGGGAACTTTCCACGAGGTTCCACAACCAACCTGGCCTTGGGCACTGCCAGGGATCCAGGGGCAGCCACAGCTGCTCTGGGCACCCTGGGCCAGGGCCTGCCCACCCTCCCAGCCAACAATTCCTGCCCAAGATCCCATCTAATCTCACTTTGTATCTCTCATCTTATCTTGTATTCCCCATAAACTACAGTTTGTTACAATTGCTTCCGGGCTCTGTCACTCACCTGCCTCTCTCCCAGTTTAAAGCTTTTTTAAAATTGAGCCATTTTTCACTTTTTTTCCCCCAGGCTCTGCTGGCACTCAGCAATTTGGGATTACCCAGCTGAGCCCCCCTGGTGACTGCACCTCACAAACCACATCTTAATTCCCAGTGTGCCACAGCTTTCTCTGGAAGAACTGGGCCCTGCCAGAGCCCTGGATCCCACCACAGTCATTCCCACCACCACCCAGCCGTACTTCCCAGAATCCCGGAATCCCTGAGGCTGGAAAAGGCCTCCCAGCCCAGCCAGGCCCAGCTGTGCCCCATGCCCACCTTGTCCCCAGCCCAGAGCACTGAGTGCCACCTCCAGGCACTCCTGGCACACCTCCAGGGATGGGCACTCCAAACCTCCCTGGGCAGCTCCTGCCAAGGCCTGAGCTCCGTTGCCAGGAGGAAATTGCTCCTGGTGTCCAAGCCCAGCCTTCCCTGGCCCAGCCTGAGGCCGTTCCCTCTCCTCCTGTCCCTGTTCCCTGCGAGCAGAGCCCGACCCCCCTGAGCCCCCTCCTGTCAGGGACTTGTGGAGACTCCTGCTCCCACCTGACAGAGTCAGGAGAAGGGTGAGAGGGCAGGGGAGTCACAACAACTTTCCTGATCATCCTGGGTTTAGGTTTTTGGAGGGCAGGAGACTTTGGGGACATGCGGATGGACAGCAGGAAGCTGCCCCTTCCTCCCCTTTCCATGGAAAAGAACAATCAGCCATAAACACGTTTTGTTTCCTCCTGGGTGGGATGGGTTTGGGATGGGCTGGAGTCACCTGCAGTTGAAGGTTCTTTAGATCCTGGCTCTTCAGTTGGAGACAGTCAAGAGTTCAAGTGAACATTTCAAGAAGTTGCTGCGTTCCTCATTCAGAGCACTTCACACGTGTAGCACCAATTGAATTTATTCCATCTGGGATCATTCAGCACTTCTGCAAATGAGACCACAAAATGTCAATTCAGACACTCCGAAATTGGGAGGGTGAAATTCACGGCCACCTGCAAGAAGTGTGGTTTAACTGACTTGTGCAGCCTCACCCAAGTAGGGAAGGAGGGTGAATTCAATCCCTTCCTAAGGCACATCCCAGCTGGTTCAAACCCAAGAGCTCATCCTTCTCCCACATGATCCCATGCAAATTTCCTGCTCATCTTCTGTCTGCTGAAAAAAAAAAAACATGAAAAAACTTCTGGAGACAGCAGCCTCCTCCACTATGTCATCCTGACACAGCTCCAGAGTGGCTCCACCCTGAAAAATAAATGTGGCACAGAGCCCACGGAAAAGAAAAGTAGGCAATTATCTACTTTGCATATGCAGATGAGAAGGAGAGGAAGGAGAAATAACGCTCCTCATTATGTGGTATTGATTTTGCAACCTAGTCCTCATTTAAAGCAGATTGGATGTGTGCAATTATGCAGCTTTTTAACAAGTAAACAGCGAAAAGAATCCAAACTTCTTCCATCGTGTGCAGCGTCACATCGTGGCAGATGGACATGGAGCTGCTGGAGGGAGTCCAGAGGCACCAGGATGGTCAGAGGGATGGAGCAGCTCTGCTGGGAGCAAAGGCTGCCAGAGCTGGGATTGTTCAGCCTGGAGAGGAGAAGCTCTGGGGTGATCTAAAGGAAGTGACTGAAGGGAGCCAACAAGAAAGATCCCAGATCCATGGAATGGTTTGGGTTTGGGAATGGACCTCAAAGCCCATCCAGTGCCACCCCTGCCATGGCAGGGACACCTCCCACTGTCCCAGGCTGCTCCCAGCCCCAGTGTCCAGCCTGGCCTTGGGCACTGCCAGGGATCCAGGGGCAGCCACAGCTGCTCTGGGCACCCTGGGCCAGGGCCTGCCCACCCTGCCAGGGAACAATTCCTGCCCAAGATCCCATCCAGCCCTGCCCTCTGGCAGCTTCAGGCCATTCCCTGGCTCCTGTCCCTCCAGCCCTTGGGAACTGTCTCTCTCCATGCTTCCTGGGGCTCCTTCAGGCCCTGCAAGGCCACCCTGAGCTCAGCCCAGAGCTTCTCCTCTCCAGGCTGAACAATCCCAGCTCTGGCAGCCTTTGCTCCCAGCAGAGCTGCTCCACCCCTCTGCTCATCCTGGTGCCTCCTCTGGACACATAAATCCATGATTTTTCCTGTTCTCTTTTAGCTCATTCATCCTCCTACTACCCCATCCTTCCCTGTCCTCATCTTCTTCAAATCTACCCTTTCTTCATCCCTTTTTCCATCTATTCTCCTCCCTTTCCTTCTTCCCCCTCTTTTACATCCTCTCATTAGATCCTAATCCTAAATCCTAAATCCACCTGAAATGTGTGGTGTTCAGGGCCAAACCTCCAGGAGAAGGTGAGGAAATAGCTGGGAGAACAGGCCCGGACCTGTCCTACACCCCTGCTGGTACCCAGGCAAACAAAACCTCCCCTGGCAGGGCAATTCCTCTTTCCACAGGCAATTCGTCTTTCCACAGGCAATCCCTGTTTTCCACCAACACCTCCAGAAATCCCTCCTGATCTGGAGCTGGAGATAACCAACATCCCAGTCCTAAACCTGTGATAAATTTTGATTTTGATACTGAGCAACATGTCAGAGATAGAAATTAAAGTTTTTAATAAGAGGAGAGAATTGGCTTTCTGTGGTGCACACAGAACCTGGTGCAAAGCAAGGTTTAGTCCAGCCTAACCAAGAGATTACTAAAACCCAAAATAGCTGTGGTTAGAGGCCATGAATGGTGATTATGAGCTTTCAAAAGTGCCCTATTTTTAATTTCGTTTTCCCCCTTAACCCTGCCATGCTGAGCCAGCTTCTTTGTCAGGAGCCTCTGAGATACTGCAGGATGTTTTTTCATAGAATCCCAGAACTACTGAGGTTGGAAAAGCCCTCCCAGATCATTGAGTCCAACCTGGGCAGCCCCTGCCAAGGCCTGAGCTCCCTTGCCAGGAGGAAATTGCTCCTGGTGTCCAAGCCCAGCCTCCCCTGGCCCAGCCTGAGGCCGTTCCCTCTCCTCCTGTCCCTGTTCCCTGCCAGCAGAGCCCCACTTTGCTACAACCCTCAAACATTCCCAACACCTTTTCCAAAGAAAACCTGGATTTGCATATGTCTATGGAATGCACGAGGACATATTTTTATCTTGTGCTTCATTACAAAGGGTGATTTATTAAGGGTGAAACTCTTCATCCATGCTCTGTTTTGGGATAGGAACAGGTGGGAGAGACCCCAGGATGCAGAGAGAGGACAGTTTGCCCAAATTCCAGCATGAAAAAGTCAGGACATTTTGCATGCCACTCATTACTTAAATAAAGTAAAGGAAATCTCTATGAGGGGAGTTTTTATTTCCTTACTGAGTATTCAGAGCTGATGGTGGGACAGGAAAGGGTGGTCAGAAGTGCTGAATGATCCTGAAGGGCTCTTCCCACCCTGGTGACTCCGGGATTCTGGGATGCTCCATGAGATGCCCACACACGTGTGACACTCAGACAGGTGCAGTCACTACCTGCACTGCTGACGTGCACGAGAGACCCTCAGGCACCCAGATCTCATTCCAGGGATATCAAACATCCACCTGGGAATGGGTTTATGAGGTCTCAGGATCGAGTGTTTCTGCCGGGAGCAAATCCCATCACGGACAAAAGTGGACTCAGGCTCAGGCTGATGTTTGGGGGGTCTTGAGGCAGCTTTAAATACACCTGTGGGGAGGATTCCCAAAAAGGGGGAGAGTTGGCCACAGGCAGACGTGTATTTTTAAGGAATTTTCATGTGGAATGGAGTCAGAAGTGAGAATGAACAGTGACTGTAAATTTATATCCAACTGGGAATCCAGCACTGGCATTTGAAAGCAGCACTGGGAAGACAACAGGGACAGGGATTGAACGTTTCCTTTTCTTCTGCCAAAAGAGTGTTTGAAGGAGGCAGAGCACTGGAAGAACTGGGAATTAGAGCTCTCTCCACTCCTTTCTGCCCCTGGCCAAAATTTGACAGCTCCAAATGTGACAGAGAGAACATCACTGGTCACCTGTGGCTGTGTGAGGAGCAGCGGGAGGGTGGGAATGGCTGAGGTGGGAATGGCAGGGATACCTGGGCATTCCCACCTCACCTGGATTTCCTCCTGAACTTGCCAGGCACATGCTCAGGATAAGGAAGAAGCTCAGGCCAGACAACACCGTATTAGAAACCAAACAGGGAAGCAAAGTAAAGGGAAGCAAACCCAGGGAGAGTTTGCATTGTGAGCACCAACAGGCAGTAAATCATCCCTGTCAGCCACCCGGCAATTACTGCCTGAGCACGGAGGGGTGGGAGCTTGGGAATACCTGTAAACACTTCTGCACAGGCAATTCGTCTTGTAGCAGTGCCCAAAACAGCTCCCAGGACTCCCACGGCCCGCGTGCCTGGAGGGCACAGGATGTGCTGGGAACCACGGGGAGCTCACGCCTGCCTGAGACGAGGAAGGCCCACAGCAGTGCCGGGGCTGGCTGAGCTGCAGGTCCTGTTGGCAAGTGCTGGGAGAAGTTTTCCATTTCCATTCCTGCCCTCAGGATCTGTGGCACCAACTGTGGCAGCCTCCCCGTGCAGGCAGAGCAAAAGCAAACGACCCTAGCTATGGAAAGGGCACGGCTGGGGCTCCCAGGGAAGGTGCTGAGGCCTCTCTGGCTGGGCTGGGGCTGAGATTCCAGAGATATTTCATTAAAGCTGATCATTCTGGAGATCTGCCGCCTTCTCTGCTTCCCTGTGAGCCTCGGGCATGGTGCGGCCGCTCTCTCATCCCTCTGTCCTGAGGACAGGATCGAGCAATGAGGGCTTCAACAGCTTGGGCAGAAACTTGTCTCTCCTCGAAGCCAGACTGTTGTGAGAGAAGGGAGGGCCAAGTCTCTGCTGTGGACGAGAGACAGAGTGTTCAAACAAACCCCCAGGCCCCTCAAACACCTTCTTTAGCGGGAGCAGCGGTTCAGACTCCAACACAGCCCAGCTGAGCGCCGGTGTCGGATGTGCCGGAGGTATCTGTGTCACTGACCTTGGTGGCTGCACGTGAGCACCACGCCAGGGGTGCGTGCCAGGCTGGGAAATGCGTGTCCAGAACCTCCCTGGCTGGGAGGACTCGGGCACCAAGGCCAGACACGCAGCTTTATCTCCATCCTGCTGCTCCCCGGGCCTCCAGAGCTGCGCGCACCCACCCGAGAGCCAGTCACCCCACGGCTGTGACTGCGGGTGCTCTGAGGGTGGGGAAGGACATGGGGGTGCTCTGAGGATGGAGAGGTTCTGGGGGTGCCCTGAGGGTGGGGAAGGTCCTGGAGGTGCTCTGAGGATGGGGAAGGACCTGGGGGTGTCCTGAGCTGCTCTGAGAATGGGGACTGTCCTGGCTGTGCATTGGGGAGTTCCGAGGATGGAGAAGTTCCGGGGGTGCCCTGCAGATGGGGAAGGCGCTGGGCCTGCACGGGGGTGCTCTGAGGATGGAGAAGTTCTGGGGGTCCGCTGAAGGGCTCCGAAGACGGGGAAGGCCCCGGGTGTGCGCTGAGGGGCTCCGAGAACGGCCAAGTCCCGGGGGTGCACTGAGGTGTCCCGAGGACGAGGAAGGTTCTGGAAGGGGCCCGGCTGGACGGGGCTGGAACCAACCCGGCCCCGCGGGAGGTGTCGGTGCCCAGGGCAGGGGCTGAGCGGGGCGATCCCCGCGGTCGGTGCCCCGCGGTCGGTGCCCCCCGGGCCGCCCGGCCGCTCGGTGAGGCGGGCGGGGCTCCCCACACGCGCGGCGCGGCCCGGGCCGCCC
>VYXC01007578.1:145166-189362 GCA_013397175.1 Platysteira castanea | reverse complement strand
TTTTTTTTAATATATTTTTCCCCGTGGTTTAGCTGCAGAAGCTGTAGTAGAGACATCTCACCTGGGTCCTCTAGCGGAGAAACACGGCAGCGGGGAGAAAGCCGGGTGACATTGCTGCACCAGCACACCCGGGCAAAAAACCAGCTGCTTTTCCACTCGCTTGTCAACATATAATTTTTTTTCCGCATTTTTTGTTCCTTTGCACACCTTTCCCCACGGGTGGATGAGGCAGGGATGCTTTTTGTAGCCGTGCTGTTGATGTGGGAGATGCTTTAAGCCGGGCTGGCACTCGGAATGCAGGGCAGGACAGCAAGCACAGCAAATCTGCCGTCATACTGAGGCAGGAATAAACTGACTTCTCTTAAAGGATGCCATGGAGTGCTCTCTGCTGGAAAGGCTCTCTGGTTTCTAGGATGTGAGCACGGAGATGCAGGGATAAGCTTTTAGCTGGAAGATGCTTCTAATGAGCATCAGTGCACTTGGGATTTAACATCTGCAACCTTTGCCTCTTTGAAGTTGGACTCTCCAGCATGTTCTTTCCAGATGGATGTACCTTTAAGGTTTTTTTTTAGCTCTGTGATTATGTCCAAACATTTCAGTCTGTGCTGGTGTTTTTAACCCACCCTTGTTGTAAGTCTAAAATTTAAGAGTCTGTCTGCTTGCTTCTATTTTTGTGCTGTTTCCAGCACACCAGATCTGGGTGCTTTTTCGTGTCCCAATATTTGGCTGCTCCTGCCTTTCTTGTGCCATGAAAACACTTGGAGATGTTTTCTGTGGTGGTTTTACGCTCCGTGGTGCTGCTGGATCTTGGCTGGGGGGTTGCTCTAATGACCCCTGTAAGCTGTGCATAATCCTGGCTGTAATACTGAATTAAATGAGGCAAAATAGGGGGCTAATAAGCCAGTCTGAAATAGTGGAGTGACTCTACCACTCCTTCCTGTACAAGAACAAATGATATTGCTTTTCCACATCGGTGACAGCGCCTGGGCAGGTGCTCCCTGTCCTGCCCTGTCGGTCCCTCAGTGGTGGCTGTGTGTCCTGGTGCTGTCTGAGCGAGTGCTGACTCTTCTCTTGGTGTCTGTGATGTCCTTCCTCACCTGTGGCAGCTCCCTCGCCCTCTGAAAAAAGCAAACCCCTGTCACTTGGCTTTCCTGTGCTTTAGGGCTTGTCCTGAACTTCTCAGAGCTCCCTGGCAGCTTGGTGCAAACCTCAGCCTGGAAGACTTTGCTGCCTGTCTTCAGAGGCAAACTTGGTGCTTCTGTGGGGTTTTCCCCACCCACAGCCTTCTTTTCATAGTTCCCTTGGCAGATCCATGCAGAATAAGTCCCTCCAGTTCATTTTTGTTACTTTAAACCCTGTTGCTCCCTAGCCCTGCTCGTGTCCAAGTCAGGGATCCTTTCCCATTCTTTTCCTGTGTCTGGCTTCTGTTTGGAGTCTGCTGGGAGGGTCCCGGGGCCAGCACATCCCATCCATCCTGCCCGATGCTCTCCTCAGGCTTGGCAGACTGCAGAGCCTCTTCAGCTCTCCTTTTGTGCCTTAAAAATGCAACTCCCGAGAGCTTTGGGGATGGCAGGGGCACGAGGGAAAACTTTCACTTTGCACTGGTTTCACTTTCCAGCCTTTGTCACTGGTTGTCTGCAAAAAGTCACGGACACGAGAAGTCTCCACAAAAAGTCAGGATTTTATTCTGAAGTCAAAGCTGAGCAGCCCTTCTTTGTCCCGTTTTGTGAGAGGTGATGGACTGGGACTAAAGTCACTGTATTTTTATATACTAAAACACTGGATATTTTATATCCTCTGTGTATAAACAAACAGCTTTTCATCAGCAGAGGCCCCAGTTAGTGACTCTTAGGAAAACAATAACAAAAGCCCTAAAAGCACCCCCAAAATGAACAACCCCTCACTACTCTGTGGTGCAGTTGGAGGCCGAGGGACTTGTGTTGCTGTGTGTGAGCTGATGGAGGAGGTGCTCCGGGCAGAGAAAGGTGTGAGCAGAGAAATGATTCATTTTGCCCATTGTGTTGCTTTCCACGCTGCAGCAGGGAAATAACAAAAGCTGAGGGGAGCTGGGGGAGTCGGGTGGCAGATTTGTTATCAGCAGTGTCCAGGTGTTTGCAAA
The DNA here is from genome assembly GCA_013397175.1 of Platysteira castanea. Lineage (NCBI taxonomy): Eukaryota > Metazoa > Chordata > Aves > Passeriformes > Platysteira > Platysteira castanea. The sequence continues at coordinate 187,243 of VYXC01007578.1, read as the reverse complement.
CCAAACGTTACCTGCCCTCAGCAGCCCCAGCCAAACCCTGCAGCTGGGCTGGAGGTGAAGGTGCAAAACGCCAACACAGCTGTCCACGGCCTGAATTCCCTGCTCGTGACAAAAGCTGAGTTTCTAATGATTCCTGGTTTTCTCCCAGGAGAGTCATCCTTGGCTCTAAGCAGGGGGATTGTGGCAGGGCAGGACTTTCAGCAGGGAGTCCACAGGAGTGAATCCGCAGGAATTCTCGCTGGCTGGGAGAGCGGAGCTCTGCAGGGAGGCTTCCCCTTCCTGCTGAAACTCCCTGGGAGCCCGGGGAAGGAGGTGAGGGGGAAAGGGAAGGAAGGAAGAGCTGGAAATGGCCTCCTGCTGCTCTGAGGCTGTTGTGCAGAGTGACCGTGGGGTGGCAATGCCCGGCCTCCGAGGGCCCTGGGCACGGCATGGGAATCCCACGGTCCTTGAGCTTGGAGAAGCCCTCCAGGATGGAGTCCAGCCTGTGACTGACCCCCACCTGGTCACCCAGAGCAGAGCACGGTGACACCCATCCTCAGCAGCACCGCTTTGGAACTGACTGGGCCCTTCATAAACACCTCAGAGTATTTCACTACAAATGAGGAAGTTTATCAATATTTTATTAGCAGTGTGCTCATCTTCACTTCACCTCTAACAAAGTTCAAATACACAGTGGCATAATCTAAAACCTAATGGCATATTTCTTTTTTCAGCAAATAGCTGGACTAGGAGACCCATCCACCCATTTCTGGAATCCCAGAATGGTTTGGGTTGGAAGGCATCTTAAAAATCACCTTGTTCCACATGTCAGGGACACCTTCCACTACCCCAGGTTGCTCCAAGCCCTGTCCACCCTGGCCTTGGACACCTCCAAACAACAATAATAACCCTGCAGTGAATGTGGGCTCTCATTTCCCCAGCCACGTTCTCACAACACAACTTGTCTTCAGCAGCTGTTTGTTGCTTTTGGAGCGGGTTGCCGTGTTTCTAAAATTCCCTACCTGCCGTGTGGAGATTGTTGGCTATTTTGGGAAAGCCAAAGTAAATGGGCAGTAGTGTTGCTTGACATCTTGACTATTCCCCTTAATTGCTGTGTAGGCAGCTGCAGCAATTGGGCTTTTGATGTCTCAGCTGCCAGGAAGGAGGGTGGGGGAGAATGAAGCAGGAAGATCCTGGGTTGATTTTATTTTATTTTATTTCCTTTCCTTTCTGGTGAACCACCTGCTCTTCCAGTGAAATTGTGCATCTTCCCCACCCCTCTTCCCAACTGAGCAGGTTAAAATTACACAAAAGTTTTTTCTCCTCTGTTCTTACTGGTGTTTTTAGTGGGCTGGAACAGGCTCTTCAGCCTGGCAGGGAGGGATCCTGGAGTCAGGGGTGGTGCTGGAAAGGAGACCAAAGCCTTGGAACGAAAAGACAGGATCAGAAAACAGCAAGATCCAGCACTGACTCTCCTCTGGAGGAGTCACCTTTTTGTCTTCTGCCTTGAGCATTCCATAAGAAGAAATGGATTTTGAAGAGTGTGGTGCAGACAGCATTTGGGAATGATACCCTCTTGCCTGATATTTGACATTTTCAGTCTTGGAAGAGCCGGAATTTTTGCCAAGTGTGGGATACGTGCCCGGGTCTAAGGGGACATAGAGGATTATTCTCTTTTACAAAATAATTTAAGCCTAATTTCAGTTTCTTGCAGGCCCCTGGTGGGATTTCAGTGGGATTTGGCCAGTCTCTCTTCAGGGGACAGCAGTAGGGGTTAGCCTTTGAGGTAAAACTTCTCTGGCTGGTTGGGTTTTGTTCCTGACATGTTCCCTGTGTCTGTGAACAGGGTTTCTAAATTTCAGCATGGAGCTGAATCTGTCCCTTAACTTCTGGGGAAGAAGGCAGGAGAACCTGTTGTGCTAAACCAGCACCTCTGCGTCGTTGGGAACCCCTGAAACGTGGCTGACTCCTGTAAAAGTTGTCCCTTGTAACAGTGAGGAGAAGCTGCTCCTCCAGCTCATGGGTGTTTGCGTTTTCTGTCTCCTAATCTTTCTAAATTCCATGCTTTGGAGTGATGGAAGCTCTGGTTTTCTCTGTGTGCTCTTCCCAGAGCTGATTTCTCCAGTTCCCTTGTCCCAGAACTGTAATTACCACACCAAAATTGCTTTGGGTGTTGTTAAATTGTTGATCAAGTAATTTATCTTCCCTTTTTTCTTTCCTTTGCCCAGAGCAGCTGTGGCTGCCCCATCCCTGGAAGTGTCCAAGGCCAGGCTGGAGCAGCCTGGGACAGTGGGAGGTGTCCCTGCCCATGGCAGGGGTGGCACTGGATGGGCTTTGAGGTCCTTTCCAACCCAAACAATTCCAGTTTTTAGGATTTGTCAGGTTCCATCCATGGCAGGCTGGTAGTTCCTGGAGCCACAGGCACCCACACCTCCCCAGCTGCACATCTGGGATGATGGAAGAGCTGTTTGTGTGGAAGCAGTTGCTTGGAAAAGCTTCATATCCCCCACTCTGTGTCCCTTACCTGAGCGCAGCAGGAACCTCTGGGCACCAGGTTCTTCCCTGGAAAAATTCCTGTCCTGGGGAGCAGCAGGAATAGCCCCAGTGTGCATTGAGGAGCTGATAAAAATATGAAAGCAGGGAAAAAATAAAAACAGAGATGCAAAATACAACTGACTATGGAGAAGTGGAACAGGAAAAATTGGAAGTAAACATGTGGAAAGTAAGGCAAGGTGTGAAGGACCTGTCCTCTGGGAGCATAGGTGCAAATATTGGTGCTAAAAATGAGATTCAAAAGCAAATTCATCACCCCTGGGGAGGAGAAAGGCAGGAAGGAAGTGGATGGTGTAAAGGGAGGGTCCTGAACCCAAGAAATAGGGTTGAGGAACTTCATAAGAGCTGTTCTGCTATTTTTTAATCCTGGTTTGTCCCTTGGAAGCCAGTCCTTGTATTCCCTGCAAATACCTGGGAATAATAAAAAGGCAGGATGGATGCAGGGAGGGAATGTGTTCAACGGAGTTGTTGTTTTAGAAAAATTAATCAGTGTTTGGTAGCTTTTAATACAGATATTGTGCACCAAGCTGTGTAATTGGCATGAATTGTTTTATAACCAACAGAATTTTATTGAACTCTGGTTTTGGTGTCTTGAAATCTCTGAGAAGGATCAGAAGCCTTGCAACAGCACCCAGCTGACTGGGAAGCTTGGAGAGCCTCAAATTCTTGGATTGTGTATGATCCTGAACTTCTGTCTCACCTATCAATAATCCTTGGGATGCTTTATATTCTTCCAAAGATTGTGGGCAGCCATAAATGGGATGGGAATTTGGGGAAAGTCCTAAAGAAGCTTAATGAGTCTGGTTTGGGGTTTTTTTTGTTTGTTCTTCCTAGAAATTTGTAGAAGCATTTCCTCCTTGCTCAGTTTTGTGGGGACTGCCGCTACTTCTTTCTCATTTCCCAAGTAACTTCTGCACTCTCCCAGCCAAAATCCTCCTCAAACGGGGTGAACCAGTACATTTTTTTAGGCTGGGGTTATCCAGTTCCTGCTGCCTGGTGATCACCACCAGCTGGATCATGTCTTTTGAACCTCCAGCTGAAGGAAAGGCTAGTAGTGGCAGAAATTTTGCAGCATTTTTGATATTTGCTTCTAAAAAAAGTGATAACCTTGTCCAGAGAACTGTAGCGGTCCCAAATCCACTCCAGAAATCAAATACTTGGCTGTTCAGGCTTGCTTGACCCATTCTCTTGCTGCTGCTCTGGTGACCAAGTGCTTCCATCTCCTTCATTCCTGCCCTGGCAGTGAAATGTTTGTGCTGCTGGATTTTGGGTTGCCAAAAGAAGGGATTTGAGGCTTGGGACTCAGTGTCCCTCTGCACCTTCCAGGGCAGCGTGACCAGGGGCAGGGGAATCCTGCCTGATGCTGTGTGATGCCAGAACCTTCCAGTTTTTGCCAGCCCCTTCCCACTTCCCTGAAAATGTCTGGCATTCCCTGTTTGCCCTCTGGTGCCCTTGATTTTGCAGTCGACCACGTGGCTGCTGGGTTGTCTCTGCCTCTTTTGCTTTCAGTTCCTGTGGAAAAGAACTGTGTCCCGTGGAGGGGTGGACGTCACCTCCCTGTGGTTTTCCTGCTCAGGGCTGGAGTTTGTGGTGACAAACTGAGCTCAGGAGGGCCCTGCTGGAGCTGCAGGCGAGGCAGGCAGGGTTCTGCTGACTTCCCGGGGAGGAGAGGCCCAAGTCCTTGGCAGTTTGTGTTCCTTCACAGAACCCCAGGATCCCTGAGGTTGGAAAAGCCCTCCCAGCCCAGCCAGGCCCAGCTGTGCCCCATGCCCACCTTGTCCCCAGCCCAGAGCACTGAGTGCCACCTCCAGGCCTTCCTTGGGGACTCCAAACCTCCCTGGGCAGCCCCTTCCAGTTCCTTTCCATGCAGAAATTCCTCCAGATAACATTTGTCACCCAGCCAATTCTTTGGGCTGACAAGGGGAAAAGGAAGTTATTAACTCCTTACTTTCTTTAAATTGATAATTGGTGGATTAGTAAGACCTGGGTAAGATGCTACATCATGTCTAGGTAGGCCTGGAGAAAACAATTTCTTTCTGGTATCTTTGTATTTTGACGGATAAAAAGGGACTTTCTATCTCCTTCCCTCTGTCCCCAGCTCACCCCCTTCCCCCGTAGGTGTTTGGAGTTTCGGGAAGAACCCTGGAAGCAAATCCTGCTGGAGTGCTGGGGACTGCCTCTTGGCAAAGGGAACCAGCCAAGTGTGAATGTCACAGGCAGTGGCTCGGGGAGGGTGATGCAGATTCAGAAGAAAATCCATCTTTTCTTGCTTTGCAAGGCTGCAGCTTCTCTCGTGTCCACGGAGTGCTGGAGTGTTCTTCCTCTGCCTTCTCCTCTCCTTCATTTGTGACTCGGTGGGACACTGGAATAGGTGTGTTTGCTTGGGATGAGGGGGAGAAGTGGTTAAAGAACCCCAAAAATGACAACTAAGTGATCTCCTGTTCTAACAGTGTTGGTCCCAGTGCCCTTGAGCTCCCGTTGGCCTCGCATCACTCCAGTTTCTGCTCTGTAATTGTCTGCTGTACACCCCATTTCTGACTGGCAAATGCAGTGAGTTCTCTGTGTCTCTTGCTCTGGGGTCACTTATTTCTCTCATGTCTCCCTCAGCAGTTGTGTAGAAAAGAATCAAGAAGAATTTGTGCTGGAGCAAGCTGCTTTTTTGTGATGCTGCAGTAAAACGAAGACCAGAGCTGGAGTGATTCCTGACCAAAACAAAAGCTCACGGCATGTTCATAACAACTCCTTTGAGTGAGTGACTCGATCCTTGCACCTCAGGTTGGATTTTTTTGGTCGTGCTGGTTTTTGGAGTTGGCTCTTGTGTTCTCCAGGCCAGCAGGAGGCTGATGTGGTGATGATGCAGAGTGTGACCAACAGGTTCAGTCAGGCTGGCTCAGGTAACTTGGAAATGTGGCCCTGTCCTGCTGCAGCCTCTTGAGTTCAGGCCTGGCCTGGCATCCACAGCAGCTCAAGTTATTTATTGGATGCTCCAGGGCAACTTCTGCCTTGCCTGTCTGTCCCAGGGGGGTTCCTGGCACATCCCTCTGCCCCAGCTCCTGGTTTTCAGGGAAAAGCCTGGAACTGCTGCCCTGGATGCTGAGGATAGCCAAGGATAGCCCCTGCTTCCTCAAGGGCATGTGCTACATAATTTATGTATCACTTACTCCACCAAGAGCTTCAGTGCTCCTTTTTTTGTGTTCTGGAGTGCTGCAGTAAATGGAACGAAGCTTTTCCTCCTTTTTTTTTTTTCTTTTCCCTGAGATTTTTTTTTTCCTGAGGCTACCTTGTGTTTGCTGTGGAGCAGTGGACAGGTAGGAGCTCACTGGGGTGTGAGGAGTCTGGAAAACACACTCGGGGTTGGACATGGTGCAGACCCCACTCAAGGCACGAGATTTCTGTTATTTATGCCTTTTTTGGTGGCAGAGAGTTAATATTTCCCATGATCCTGGCAATCTGGACAGATTTCTTCCACACAACAGAGCTGTTCAGCAGGGAGAGTGCTGCAGGTCCGAGTTCAAATACTCCTGCTTGAAGGCGGAGAGGGAAAACGTTGTTTCCGAGAAATACTCTCAAAACTACTTGGAAATCTGGGAACAAAGTACATAATTTGCTACCAGCGGACACTCCTGTGGGATAGGTGGGCATCTGCATCCCCGAATTAACCCTTGAAACATCAGGATTGGTGAGGAGAAAAGGAAAGTCAGCTCAGAAACTTACCATCTGCCAAAAAGCCAGCGGGGCCGAGAACAAATAGTGGCTTCAGAGCTGGAGCAGTTGGATTCTGGCGTGTTTGAAACACCCATTTTATTAGAAAAGCACTGCGGAGAAAGTTTTGCTTTAGAACAATCGTACAAATTTCTCCTCAAAATCCCACCCTGGGCCTGCTTCACATTATGAAATTTCTCTTTAGGGACTTGCTTGGGATTGTTTTTTTTCCCTGAAGGAACAGGCTGGGTGTTGGAGAGACATATGCATTGTTTCAGCAGAGCTGCAGCCTCTATCTCCAGACAAGAGGGAAGCACATTGTTTTGTGTCTTTGATACGATCCAGCCAGAAAACAGCCTCAGGGAAGAAAATTCCCAGTCCTTGGCAGCAGCACTGTCTTTCTGCCTCTTTTTTTTTCCCCCTCTGTTAATGCCACAATGTTCACTGTTCTAATAACTCAGGATTAAACTCACATGGGGCATCTCCAAAGTCCTTTGTAAGACTTGAGGTCAGAACTTGCTGAAAGTTCAGAGGGACGAGTCTCATTTTCCTAATGAAGAAAAGTTCCAGGGTTATTTTGGAATTAGGTCTAAGAAACTGGTACAAGAAGCCACTTCAGTGCTGTAATTTAGTGACAGTGCAGCAGATTTGTGGTGTCTGCTGAAAACTTTCCACCTTCCAGCTCAGGCGAGCTGAGCCCTGCAAAAAACCCCTCAGGTGTTGGTGACAAAGGGCAGGGTTCAGCTCTCTGCAATTTGATTATTTCAGGTGCATGGTCTGGCTGTATCTTCCTATGGAAAACGCTCCAGGAAATTCACATGCTGTTTGTTTGGGTTGGAATGAGCCCCTTGGAGCTGAAGTGACTTAATTGAGGAATGTCATAATTTACTTGAGGGCAGCTGCATCTAATACTGCCACACTTGTCAGAGAGTCTGGATCCTGGAATTACAGAAGGTTTGGATTCCCAGGGACCTTAAAGCCCATCCAGTCCAACCCCCAGCGCAGGGGCACCTTCCATTATCCCCACCTGGCCTCGGACACTCCTAGGAATGGGGCAGCCACAGCTTCCCTGCTAAGATCCTCTTCAGAGAAATACTCTTGAGCTGGATACTTGTGGTATCAAACAGAATTAATTTTAACAGATATTTTGGTGATTTTTCCATATTGCTCTATAGGATACTTCTGACAAGTCACCGATGAACCTACAGGGAAGATGGAGGGGGTGAATTCAAGTTCAAATCAAAGATTTTTCAGTAATGAGAAGGACAACAGAACATTAAAAAGATTAATTATTACTATTTCTTTATCTTGCTGTTCTTCTGGCTTTCTGTGTAGTAGTTTTTCTTTTTATCATATCTCAGTGAAATCTCTTCTTCCCTTTCCCTTCAAATATTTATAGTTTTGGTATAAACATAACGTAGTTGAAAATATAGCTGAATATAGCAAAAGACACAACATTATTAAAGTGTTGCTCCAAAGTGCTTAAAACTAAGAATAGTCCATTAAACTTGGCTCTGATTGCGTCATCTGCTGTGAAGTGTTTATAATTTGGGTTGGATTAAGCTATTAGACCATTTAACTACTCCTGTATTTGCGGGTGGGGAGAAAAGTGAATTCTTCTGTGGAAGAATTGAAAATACATCTGTGGTTTGAGGCTTCTGAGGAATGATAAATTTAGCCCAGTGCTGTAATCAGTCCGTTCTGTGCCATGGCTCCTTAGTCTCTCATTATTGGCTGTAATTCCAGCAGAAGGAATATCTCTATTCTCAAGTGGGTTTGTGGTGCTGGGGGGGGAACCCTTATTATTTTTATTTTTATTTTTTAATTTTTCTCCTGACAAGCAGCTAGATCATGCAATTGACACGATGGTGGATTTCTCCTTAAGGTTGAAGTTGTGGTTTTCTGGAAGCTATTTTTAAAATCCATGAGGAGTTGCACGTTTTTACCTCAGCACCATTGCTGCCTTCAACACAACGTGTGCATTTTCAACCTTAACTCTCTTGGAATTTGAAATGCTTTTATTGACCCTTTAAACAAACCCAGTATATGGCAGGGATGATAAACAAGAAACCAACCAAATATTAGAATATGTTACTGGGCTGTTTGTATTAATCATTAATTAATGGGGAAATGGGAGCTTCAGCCTCGTGCCAGAGAATGAACTGGAAGGGGATGCCTGGAGCTGGTGCTTGTAGGACTTGAGAGACTTTATGGTCAGAAAAAAGACCCAGTGTTTTGGGTTTCTTTGTGTCTTCACGAGTGGGTGGGAAAGGGGAGTGGAGTCAGCCCCTGTTCCTCACCTTCTGTAATAATCTCATTTTTGCTAAAGCTTTGTGTTCTGATCTTTCGACTAAACCCGTTCCTTGCTTTGGTCTTCCCTTCCCATGGCCACTGGCTGTAGGAAATAGAAGAATCCCATGTCCAGCTCTCTCTAAACCCATTAAAAGGCTTTGGGTTGGTAGAGGGTGGGCAGGCCCTGGCCCAGGGTGCCCAGAGCAGCTGTGGCTGCCCCTGGATCCCTGGCAGTGCCCAAGGCTAGGCTGGACACTGGGGCTGGGAGCAGCCTGGGACAGTGGGAGGGGTCCCTGCCATGGCAGGGGTGGCACTGGATGGGCTTTGAGGTCGCTCCATCCCAAACCATTCCAGGATTCTGTGGTAGCTCCCAAGGCATAAACAGGAGACAGGAGCACATCCCAAATCCATGAGGGAGCCCCATGCAGCTCCTCAGTGCCCTTTCCTCTCCCACCTCACTGCCACCAAGTCTTCATTGTCCCCTTCCCTCCACTTCCAGCGCTTCAGTCCTGCTTGCCCAAATGAGTTCTGCCTCCTGACGTGCTTTGGGAGACTGTCAGGTGGGATTGGGAATTCGGGAAGAGCACGTCAGGGAAAGCTTTGCCTCCACACCTTCCACCTCTCCGTGCCGGGATGGGAATGGATGCTGGGAATGGCATTTCCTGGTGTCCTCCCAGCCGTGACTGCTGCCAGAATCCACCCAGTGTTTCCTCCCGTGTCTCTGGTGCTCCCACAAAACCCCAGATGTGCGCATCCAAAGGCACTGGCCCTAAAACGGGATGTCAGGTGGAATTTTGCTTCTGCCGCTTGCTGCAACGGGATGTCTTCTCCCCTCGGATCACATGGATGTGTATGGAGAGCTTTCCAAGTCGAAAATAACGCTGTGATATCTGTACCCCAGACAGGAGCAAGCTCACCTTAAAACCTGCGGAATAACCTTGATTCCCCAGCTCATTTGAAACGGATGTTGTTTTTTGACAGCGCTGTGACCTCACTTTGATTTTTCTAGCAGGCAGCTGGTGTCTCAAGTGCAATCCTGTGGTGCCAGGATCACCCAGGATTTGGGGGGTGCAGTGCAGGAAATGCTGAGCCAGGTTTGGGCTCCGTAGTGGTTGTTATTTGAGTTATTTTAATTTTATTTTCCTAAGATTGCTTGAAAGAGGAAGATCTGGTTTAGTGGCTTGAGAAGGAGACTTGTGAGACACCAGAGTAAAGAAAAAGGAAATGTTATTTTTGTTGCTTGCCGTGTTCTGGGGAATTTGGGTTGCTCAATCCTCCCGAATTGCTGCGTCTCTGAAGGTACCTGTAACCACTGAAGTTGACTCATAAAAGGCTTTTACCACTTAGCCCTACAAGTATTTAATGATGTCTGTTATGGATTGCAGGAAATATAAAGGGGGAAAAATCTGTGGTGTTCAGTGATTTGTTTTACTAGTGTTCAAATTTTTTCTCATTACTTCGTGAAATTCCTCTCTAATTCAATCTTTGTCTTTTGTCTTTGCTGCCTTGCAGGGTTGGTACAGTAGGCCTCACTAAACTTAGCTGCAACTAAGAATTTCTCCTACATCAACTGAGTTAAGGCTGATGCTCTTGTGGAATGTGGATTAAAAGTGCGTGCTAAGTTCCCAAATTTGAGAAGCGGAGAAAAGTAAATGTACCACTGCCACCAGCATCAGGACAGCAAACCAAGGGACAAAGAATTTGACCCGCTGTGTTGATTTTGGTTAAAACTGGTTCACGTGGTGCTTAAGAGACGTTGGCTGGGGGGCGAGAAGTGGACGTCAGCGAAGGCTTTTTGGTTACAAAATGAGGGCTGCTTTGGAGCCAGCAGACATTGCCATTGTGGCCCTGTACTTCGTGCTTGTAATGTGCATAGGTTTCTTTGCCATGTGGAAAAACAATCGGAGCACCGTGAGTGGCTACTTTTTGGCAGGGCGTTCTATGACCTGGGTAGCTATCGGGGCCTCGTTGTTTGTGAGCAATATTGGAAGTGAACATTTCATTGGGCTCGCAGGATCTGGAGCGGCGAGCGGATTCGCCGTAGGCGCGTGGGAGTTCAACGCCTTAATGCTTTTGCAGCTTTTGGGATGGGTCTTCGTGCCAGTCTACATCCGGTCGGGAGTGTACACCATGCCCGAATACTTGTCCAAGCGGTTTGGAGGGCATAGGATTCAAATCTATTTTGCAGCGTTGTCTCTGCTTCTTTATATCTTCACCAAACTCTCGGTTGACTTGTATTCGGGGGCGCTTTTTATCCAAGAGTCCCTAGGGTGGAACCTCTACCTGTCGGTGATCCTGCTGATCGGAATGACGGCGCTGCTGACTGTGACCGGAGGGCTGGTGGCCGTCATCTACACGGACACCCTGCAAGCCCTGCTTATGATCATCGGGGCCCTCACACTCATGATCATAAGCCTCATGGAGGTCGGCGGGTTCGAAGAAGTGAAAAGGAGGTACATGTTGGCGACACCAAATATCACCTCCATCCTACTGACCTACAACATCTCCAACACCAACTCCTGCAACGTCAACCCAAAGCCCGACTCTCTCAAAATGCTGCGCGAGCCGACGGACGAAGACATTCCCTGGCCCGGATTTCTGCTGGGACAGACCCCGGCCTCAGTGTGGTACTGGTGTGCTGACCAAGTCATAGTGCAGAGAGTTCTGGCCGCCAAAAACATCGCTCATGCCAAAGGCTCCACCCTCATGGCCGGCTTCTTGAAGCTGCTGCCCATGTTCATCATCGTGGTGCCGGGGATGATCTCCCGCATCCTGTTCGTGGATGACATCGCCTGCATCAACCCCGAGCACTGCTTCCAGGTGTGTGGGAGCAGGGCCGGCTGCTCCAACATCGCCTACCCGCGCCTGGTGATGAACCTGGTGCCCGTGGGGCTGCGCGGGCTCATGATGGCCGTGATGATCGCCGCCCTGATGAGCGACCTGGACTCCATCTTCAACAGCGCCAGCACCATCTTCACGCTCGACGTCTACAAACTCATCCGGAAGAGCGCGACCTCCCGGGAGCTCATGGTCGTGGGCAGGGTCTTCGTGGCCTTCATGGTGGTGATCAGCATCGCCTGGGTGCCCATCATCGTGGAGATGCAGGGTGGGCAGATGTACCTGTACATCCAGGAGGTCGCCGACTACCTGACCCCGCCGGTGGCCGCCCTGTTCCTCATGGCCATCTTCTGGAAGCGTTGCAACGAGCAGGGCGCTTTCTACGGCGGCATGGCCGGCTTTGTCTTGGGGGCCATCCGGCTGATCCTGGCCTTCTTCTACCGCGCTCCCGAGTGCAACCAGCCGGACACCAGGCCCGGCTTCGTCAAGAACATCCATTACATGTACGTGGCCACGGGCCTGTTCTGGATCACCGGGCTGGTGACGGTGGTGGTGAGCCTGCTGACGCCGCCGCCCACCAAGGAGCAGGTGCGGACCACCACCTTCTGGGCCCTGATGAAGCGCAGCGTGCCCGAGGGCGACGGCAAAGGGGAGCTGTACCAGGCGCGGGAGAAGAGCGTCCTCAAGTGCAACGAGAACGCCAACCACATCATTCCCAACGGGAAGTCGGAGGAGAACATTAAAAACGTGAAGCCGGAGGACATCAACCTCCTGGTGACGTGCAGGGATGACAGCAACCCGGTGATCTCGGTGAGCCACTCCGAGGTGGAGACGCCCGTGGATTGTTATTCCAACGGACAGGCGGCCCTGATGGGGGAGAAAAAGCACGAGGAGGAGGAGGAGACTGACGACAGGGAGAGACGTTTGAAATTCATAGATTGGTTCTGTGGCTTTAAAAGTAAAAACATAAACAAGAGAGTGGTTCGGGAGGTCGAGGAAGAGACTGTTTGTTTACAAATGCTGGAAGAGACTCCAAAAGTTAAACTATTACTAAATACTGGACTGGTCTGTGTCTGTTCGCTTGGAATCTTCATGTTTGTCTACTTCTCTTTGTGAGTGAATAGTGAACTTTTAAGGGTATGGCTTAAACATACAGAAGTTGATACAGGTCTCTGGAGATTTTTGGTTTTTCTTTTCTTTTCAAACAACATAACCACAACCCAGGCATTGTTGACGCTATAATTGTAAGACCAACTCAGCTTTAGCCTATTTCGAGACCATTTGAGATGTGTTGTCCTCCCTCTGCTGAAAGCAGAACCTGTCCTGTGGTGGCTTTTTCTTTTTTCCCTTTTGTGTTGGTTTTTTTTTTGTTGGTTTTTTTCTTTTTTCCATTTGCAGCACTAACCTTTTGTTTTTCTGTGTATAAATATACCAAAGGCAGGCAGGTGGCTGTGTTTGTAGTCAGGCAGTTACAGCTCAGTCAGCAGTAAGTGCAGATAACAGGTAATCAGTTACCAGTGTGTAAAATCGGAGCGATTAAAGCTGTGTCAAAAGTTTTTAAAATGCAGCGCTGTGATGCACATTTATAAAATAACTGTATTACCTTGGCCAACTTAGCACTTTTTGATTGCACTCACTGCTTTTTTTGGTTTTTCTCAGTTTCTCATTTCTCTTCTGCCAACAACAGGAAGCTGTTTTGTCTCATTTTATAGCACTTAAAACATGATAGCTCTTAGCAGCTTTCTGCCTTTTTTTTTTTATTCTTCGTAAGGAAATTTGTCTTTTGATTTTCATCCACTGTAAATTCCAGTACTGAAAAGTTTCTGTGTTTAAAAAAGAAAAAAAAGAGGAAAAAAACCCAAAACAAAAATAAGCCTGGAGATGATAAACTGTCAATGGAGGAGGAGGAGGAAAAACAAGTACTCATTCTGTGGGGTTTGTAGTATATAGAAATCGAAGAATCCCAGAACTTTTAGGGGGGATTTGGGATGTCCCTGGGCAGCTGTTCCAGGGCTCTGCCACCTCCATGGAAAGAAATTTTTCCTCAGGTTTGGGTGGAACTTCATGAGTTTCAGTAAATGGCCAAAAAGATTCGTTCAGCCTCTCCAGCCTCCAAACCTTTAGGACATTGTTAGGATTAGCTTCTTTTGAGGGAAAAATCTGTTTGTAGGTTCTACCACATGGGAAAAAGAGAAACATGAGGCTTTGCATGTCTTGAAAACTGTTTTTCACCCTGCAGAAGGGTTTTCCTCTGCTGTGTCTGGGAGGAATCCCCGCAGCCCCGATGCTGCAAGGGGAGAACACCTGGGCAGGCAAGGAAGGGGAAATGGGAGAGAGAGGTGAAAGTGCTCCTTGTTTTCCAGAGTCCTTTCGGCTCACGCCTTCTCCCACTTCCCCTTTCACCCTGTCAAACCTTTTTTGCTCTTGGAGGAATCCCAGAATCCCTGAGCTTGGAAAAGCCCTCCCAGGTCACTGAGTTCCGGCTGTGCCCGATGCCCACCTTGTCACCCAGCCCAGGGTGCCACGTTCCTCGGCCACCTCCAGGGATGGGCACTCCACCCCCTCCCTGGGCAGCCCCTTCCCGTGAGTGACCTTTCTGGGGAGAAATTCCCTCCCTCCTCAGAAGGATCCTGAGGGATTCGGTGTCAGGAGACGGGGAGCGCGTGCAGCCGCAATCTGTGTCGCCAATTGAGGTCTGTCCTGTCCTCAGGATTTTTCCAAAAACCTTAATTCCTCCCAGGCAGTCACAGCTATTTGTAGGTCTCCAGATCCAGAGGATCTTTTCTGCTGAAGGATGGATGGCCAGGCAGGGACGAGCAGTTCCCAGGTGTGGAGGACGTGTGTGCGGCAGGTTGGGGCTCTCATCCTTCCCCAAAGCCAAGCTGGGTCCTGGTTTTGGGAGCAGAGCCCAGCGTGGCTGCAATTCAAGTATCAAACTCCTTCCCTCTCCAGGACAGAGCAGTCATATCCAGGCTTTCCATGGAAATAATTCCTCCAGTTCTCTTTGCTCCTGAGCTCATCTCAGGAGAGCACAAACTGGCTGGGCCAAAATCGGGCTGAGGGACCATTCACCAAAACCACTTCAGGGGTCCAGCAACATTTCCTTGGCACATAAGCAAGAACCAATTCCTGTGGGGGAAAACCATTTTAGAGAGATGAAATTTGGGTCAATCCTGCCTTTGACTGCTGGAGAAAATTTGCTTTTCCAGTGGTGCCGTCCACATGGCTTTAGTAGCTAATTTATGGTACATATTTTCAGATACAAGGATTCACTTCTGTTTTTGGGGTGTTTTTTTGTTTGTTTTCATGGTGTTTTTGTATCAGTTGAGTCTCATTCATTCCAAAACTTTGACCAGAGGCTGAGCTGCCCCACTTTTCTCCACTTGGTTTAGTTGTTGCTGCTGGGAAGTAGAACTACTCCAAAGTGGAAAACTTGGAGTGTTGTTGCAATACGTGAAGAGAGTAGTCCCCACACCTGGTGTTGAGGTTGCTACCAGTGGGACAAGACACATTTTCTTACAATTTGTGTGGCCACAGCTTGGGAAAATATTTTAAATCCTTTTTAAGGGTGAAATCCTGGTGTGTGAAATAATGGCATCTCAAGTTGCTTCATTAGCGAGCTGTGAAGGACGGCTTGATGGAAAACGTAGGGAATTGTTTCCATACAGGATAAAACAATTCAGGGCAACATTTGATCGTAGCGGGATGAAAAACACCAACTTGTGGAGGGCAAAGATAATTCTCAGTCCAACACTATCCTCTTGAGAAGGCTGGGGCGTGGCTCTGATGCCTGATTTGGCCCAGGGAAGGAGACGCGTGTCCCTCCAGAACTCGGCACGACTTCGGAGCAGCGGCTGGCGCTGGGATTTCCCAGGCTGCTCCTCCCTGCCCTCAATGTCCAGCGCTTTGCCACCACCTGGGAAGCCAGGTCAGCTCAGGGACCCCTCGGCTTGGCTCCATCGCCCCCTGTGCTGTTCCCCAGGGTGCCTTACGTGGGCGGGCAGCTGAAGGCACGGCTTGAGGAGGCGCTTCCAGTGCTTCCAGCGGCTCTTCCCTGCTCCTTCCATCCCTCTGCCCCTCCCCGAGTCGTTTTCTACTCAGAGAGGACACTGGGAAGAGTTAACAGGTGGAATTCCAGTGTCCTGCTCGGTGAGATCCGTGGGGAGATCATCCTTGGCTGTGGAAGGCTGTTCGTGTTGCGTTCACGAACGCACTGTGGAGCGTGAGCCGCTCCGTCTCCCACTCCATTTATTCCCCCTTTTGCTACACTAACGAGCTGCCACATTAATCACACGGCTAATTGGCAGGCAGGATCAGCATCAATTACTAATCTGCCTCCCCGCCCCATCTTTGGACCTGGTATTGTGAAGTTTTTGAGCAAATTCTTTCTCCAGCGCTTTTTCCCTTCAGGTGTTTTGTGTGCTCCTCTTCAGCCTCATTGTGTCCTAGAGGTCCTGGAAGTTGCTGATGTTCTTTGCTGCAGAAAATCACTTAATAAAAGGCCTTTCTTATTAAATAGAGATATTTCTGAGGTTCCAAGCAAGCTGCCTGCTGGTGAGAAGGACCTTGTGTAGGAGAAGAGATTTTTTTTTTTTAATAGCGTAAACAAGCCTTTGCTAAGGGGGGAAGTTGATGAATTTGGGGTTAAACCCCCATTTTTTGGTCCAGCAGAACCACAAATGGACAATCAGCTCCATGAATTTTGTTTCCTGGCCTCCTCCCCCTGGGTGGGGCTGGTTGTGCTTGTGTCTTGCAGCAATGGGTTTATTTATTATTGCCTTGAGCTTAGGATGACAAGTCTTGGAGAACTGAGTTTGGAATGACAGCTTTTTTTTCTTCTTGTTATTTCCCTTAACTTATTTCTCTGGTAAGATATTTGAATTTTGCTCCTGGAAATGGTAGAAGCCTTTTATTTAAAAAAAAAAAAAAAATTAAAAAATAAATAAATAAGAGGCGTCCTGAGGGTTTAATACATTTTGGGAGACTGTTTTTATTTAAGTTTTTTTTAATGGCGATTTGATGCTATTCTCTGCCAAAGTTTAGAGGTTTTTTTGTTGTTCTTTTGGGTGTTTTTTTTAATAATTTTTCCTGTTTAGCTTTTAGGGAAAGCAAACAGTGCGAGATTGTAAGAAATAAAAATGGCCTTCAGTATATTCCTTATATTGTGTATTTTTTACTTCTCCACTTGTGTGTACCCTGATCCCAGAAGGGCCAGGATGAGACTTCTGATGAGAGTCATGAGCCCTGTAACCAAGGAGAGAGAAGGATTTATTTCCACGAGGTTGCAGTGGAGGGGGCAGAGCCACCCAGGGAGCTCTGCCAGCACTTAGAAGATGCTTACAACTTTAAAACAGCTTTATTTTTTTTATATATCTATTTTTTTAAATCCTGAGATAGAGGAGGTGTTGGGAGTGAGTCGCTCCCTTTCAGAGAACAGGAGACATGGAAGAAGCTGGAGTTGCCAAGCTCCAGCTTTCTCGAGGAAATCTTTGGATTTAGCATGTACAGAGAAGCAAAATTACTCATCTGTTAATTTGGTATTCTGTATGTTCTGTGCCCTTAAATGTAATTGTTTTGAAAATAAAACTAACCTTGTTATGTGATGTTAAAAGCAGACTTCTGTGCAATGTTTTAATTTTTTTTTGTTTTTTTAAAGAAAATGTTTGTATATAATTAAATGGTTTAATGTGCTTTAATTGGCCTAAGGTAAAGAGTAGTCCTAGAATGTAAAACATATATAATTAGAATTTCTAATTTCACTGTGAGATCTCTGAACTCTTGGTTTTTTTGGGTTTTGTTTTTTGGGGTTTTTTTTTTCTTTTTTTTTTTTTGCAAAGTGGTTTTGTTTTGTTTACAAAACACTTTCTCTTTGATTTCCTTCCTGGTGTTGGTTTCAAGGCATTTGCTTCACTTCTGTTCCACTCTTGAACTCATGGTATAGTGACATCTGGTGACACTTGTCATTCTCAGTTCCACTGTGTAAAGTCAGACACTTTGAGCAAAACTGGCGGTGAAATGACAATTCTGTGTCTAGGAATACACGTTTTTAAAATGAGGTGGTTATAAAAATAGTTGCTGTGCAAAATGTTAGTAGTCTTCTTCAAGAAGAAAGCAAAATTTTCTAATCTCACTCGAGCAGTCTCTTCATTCATCATCTTCTTTTTTAAAGCACAGTGTCAAAGTGATGCTGCTTTACCTTGTATCTCTGAGAAAACGTTTTTTTAGATATCTGTGAAGTATTTTTGGGTTTTGTTGCTGTTGTATTTTTCTGCAGATTTTATATAAAATACCAGTTAATGAACTGCCTTTTTCTGTTGGTTTTTTTTTAAAACTCTCGAAAATACATTTCAGACCAAAACCAAATGATATCATATAGCATTTGAAACCTGCCTTTTTCCTTGTCCCTTGGTTGTTTTTTTGGAAATAAGCCAAATGGGCATGTAGATAAGATCACTATAATGGATCCAGGTCTCTTTTGGTAAAGTGTTATTTAAAGGTCTGTTAAGATCTTCTAAGACAATATACAGAAAAAAAAAAAAACCTTTACTGTAGTAGGAATATAGATTTAGAAGTGTTAATGAGATTAATACAGCTTAATTATATTGTAAGTTGCTACTGTCCTTAATGACAAGCTTTTTGTCATAGAAACGATGTATGATAAATTAATTTTGGTCTAGTGTATAGAATTATCATATTGCTATCAATCTTTGAAGTAAATCTGATGCAAAATTTTCATAGTTAGCATTGCTGGCCCTGTGTATACTGTTCTTTGTATACTGTATGCATATTATTTTGCCTCCTGCATTAGCCTTCAAACTAAAACTCTTATTAGAGAGTATTTGGATACTTCAGACTGTGTTTCTTGCAGTTTACATTCCTTTACCATGGCATTTTTGTCCTGTCTCAAAGTATTGTATGGAAATGTTTCAAACTTCTGTACAAAGTTTCAATAAAAATAGAGGAAAAAAGAAAAAAAAAAAAAGAAACCAAACCCACCAACCCACCAGAACAGAGATTTGTGGAGCTGTTTTGGAGTATTTTACTTTCAGTGAGCCCTGCGTCCCTGTAGGTAAAGATAATTCCCGTTTTTCCTGGTTATTCCAAAGGCAAAGCCTTTTGGGTTCTTTAAAACAGCAAGGAGAACTTCAGGATCCCAGATCTGGAGAGTTTAGCCACTGGTGTTGGGAGGTGGGACTGGGTGGGACTGGGCTGGGCTCGGGGCACAAAACAGGAGTTGAACCCCACTTTAGCTGAGAATCTGCTTGGAAATGGTGCAAAATTCCATTTTTTTTCCTGTTTTTATCTTCAACCATCCTGTTCAGCTGCTGCTTCAGCAGTTCTTGAGTGGGACCAGCACCTTCTTATTGATTCTGGAGTTAAAATATCAGCACAGCCTGAATCTCCCCCTTCCTTCTCCTCATCCCTGTCCCCCAAAAGGACAAGATGAACTTGGGAATCATGGTGGGAACTAGGATTTCCTTGTCCGGTGTTGGTGGTTCAGCAAGGAGAGGGGCAGGCCTGGTGTTAAACTGGGGATTCCTGTTCTTTTGGAGATGGGATGTTGGCAAAAACTGTGGCAAGGCTGCTAAACCCAAAGTTTCAGCTGCAGAGAAAATGAATTAATCAAGATTTCCTTTATTCTCCTCTTTTGCCGCTGTGTTGTACAAAAAAATAAAAAAGGAAGTTTTGCTGTTGCTTGTTTCAAGGGGAAGCATGTTTGGAGAGGGAGCTTTGGGTTTGGGATGAAAAATAAGCATTTTCCCGCCTGCAAACTGGGGTTGGATTTGTGATTTCCAGGAGGGAGCGTTTTCATGAGTTAACTATTAATTAACTGGTTCCCTAATTAGTTTATTAGGTGTTTATTCAGTCAGCAGCTTTTTCCAGGTCAGCGATTCTCCAAGAGGTTCAAGCAGCCTCCTTGTCCCCAGCTGGTTCTGTTTGTGTTGGCTGAGGCTCGCTCCTCAATTTCCTGCTCTTTGGGACTGAAGGTTTCTCTGTGGGTTCTGGGCAGGTTCACTCAGTGCTGCAGGAACACAGATTTGTGTGGAAAATCCCATGGAGATGGTGGCAACCAGGCCTTTTTCCTGCAGGGAATTCCCCTCCTGGGATGCGGCTGTCCCGGTTTCCCCGTGGATGTTGTGGTGCTGGGCAAGGGAACAAGGCAGGAGGTGTTTCACTTCTGGGCCTTCTCCCTTCACTTTAATCAGGTTGTACTCAAGGATTTGCTTTTTGGGTGTTTTGGGGTTTATTTTTGAGGTGTTGGTGGAGCGATAGAAGATAATTCAGCTTTATGATGTTTATAACCCTTTGTCAGCAGTGACTTGTAATATTTACCGGAGCCCTGTGTGTGAGGTAGCTTTGTGTATCCCAGGATTTATCTGGCAGAATTTGAGCAAGGAATTGGGAAAGTTCCCTCTTTGCTTGGTGATAACGCTGTGATTCCACCTGAAACCTTCTGCTCCAGAGCCAAGGAGGGCTGTGTTCGGCAAAAGTGGGAGGATTTAAAAATTGTGGTTGCGGTCCTCAAAATGTGCTGTGGGAAGTTTTTTCCTCACCGTGTTCAGCTTTGGCTTCGTCCTGACCCGTTGTCCTGGGGCAGCAGTGAGGATGTGCAGGATGGGTGTGAGAGCTGCGTGTCCAGAGCCGGATCTGATCCATGAAAATTCCTCTCATGGAAGGTGGAGATGGCTTAGACCAGTCCGGGTGGGGCAAGAGGCCCCTGGCACCCGGCCTGGCTCAGGAATTGTGTGTCCAGCAGGAGCAGGGCAGGGNGGGCATGGGGCACAGCTGGGCCTGGCTGGGCTGGGAGGGCTTTTCCAGCCTCGGGGATCCTGGGGTTCTCTAATTCTGGGAATTTGGCTGATTTGCCACTCCAGCTCTTTCCAGAGCTGGGACAGGGACCCCAACTGACCAGGGGACATCCCAGCCCCTATGGCATCCTCTCTAACGCTGGGGAAGGAGGAAGAAGAAGGGAGGATGTTCCCCCTATGTCTTCTTTGTTTGGGTGTAATTATTTTTCCTTTCCACTCTTTAATTATTTAAGCTTAATGAACTTACAGAGTAAACTGGATGAAATGTATTCACGTCAGAAAGTCATGGCAGGAGCACAGCCTGGAGCTCATGGGGAGCTCTTTCTCAGCAAGTTTCTGATCAGCAGAATTTTGCCGAGTTACACTGAAGCCTTCATTAGAATTTATTGTGGTTGGAAGAAGAGTGAGAGTTCCTGGAGTTTTAAGGAAGGTGTTTAATTAATTCTAAGGTTTAATTGATTCTGAATTGGTTCTGCCTGGAAAGCTGAGGACTCCCCATCCCTGGAAGTGTCCAAGGCCAGGGCTTGGAGCAACCTGGGATAGTGGAAGGTGTCCCTGGCATGGCTGGGATTGATGGATGATCCTTAAAATTCCTTCCAAGCCAAACCCATCTGGGAAGTTGTGGCCAATTGTTACTTCAGCTGTTTCTAGTAATAAACCATTGAAATGACCCTAATTCATGGAGGACTTGGCTGCTTTTTAATTCAGATTTAAAAGACACCTTTCAGGCTTCTTTTTAGAAACTCTTAAGACTCTCAGCTCTCTAAAATGAATTAAATTCAGTGTTGGGACTGATGTTTTAATTTAGCTGTGACTTGGTATTTATAGACTACTTGTATTCCTTGGATTTTAGTTTAATTTCTTCTATAATTTTCCTTTGATCTTAAATACTGAGTTAAAAATCAAAAAGATCCATCATAGTATTTCGATTCTTTGAAGAAGAAAGGTAGATTTTGGAAAAGGAGAGTTCAGGCATCACTTTGAGTTTAAAAGTTGCTGCTTCCTCTGCATCCTGGGCTTGGTATTCACATCTGGATCTTTGTCTTACACACCAATTAATTGCTAATTAAAGATCTGTTTTGAGGATGGGGTGTTAATTTTAATTCAGAAGTAATTTTGATCACTTCCCCCCGAGTTATTTTTGGTGAGGTGCCTGCTGTCACTTTGGCAAATCCATTTCTGGAATAGTCTCTTCTGCTTTTGTGTTCACTCAGAGAGGGATGGGAACATGGAAAGGTTCTCGTGGTCAGGAGCACCTGGGCTCTCCCATCTGTCCCTTATTCTGTCTCGGGAAAATTGTTCTGTTGTAGTGACAGACACCTCTGTCCCTGCACCCAGCTGTCCCTGAACTGCTCCAGGTCTGGGGCTCCAACACAAGAAAGGTGTGGGAATGTTGGAATGAGCCCAGACGACCCAGAAGCCAGGCTGGGAGAGCTGGGGGTGCTCACCTGGAGAGGAGAAACTCCAGGGAGAGCTCAGAGCCCCTTCCAGGGCCTAAAGGGGCTCCAGGAGAGCTGGAGAGGGACTGGGGACAAGGGATGGAGGGCCAGGAGCCAGGGAATGGCTTCCCAGTGCCAGAGGGCAGGGCTGGATGGGATCTTGGGCAGGAATTGTTCCCTGGCAGGGTGGGCAGGCCCTGGCCCAGGGTGCCCAGAGCAGCTGTGGCTGCCCCTGGATCCCTGGCAGTGCCCAAGGCCAGGCTGGACACTGGGGCTGGGAGCAGCCTGGGACAGTGGGAGGTGTCCCTGCCATGGCAGGGGTGGCACTGGATGGGCTTTAGGGTCCTTCCAACCCAAACCTCTCCACCTCTGAACTTCCAGGCAGGTGTTGAGAATCTCCCCGTTTCCATTGCTCAATTTCCAGCCAGGCTGGTCCAGCACAGCCCGTTTTTCCCAGGGGTTCAGCACAGGTCCCACACCTTCTGTTTCCTTGGAATTCTGGATTTTAAGCTTTCCTGATTGCCCTGAGTGGCTGTACCCAACCTGGGGCTGCTGCTCTGGGTTGTTTTACAGTAATTGCAGGGCTTTTAGTAATTTTCACTAATGATTTCTAATGTTTTATTAAGCAGTAAATGACAGCAAGGAATTGGTTTTCCCCTTTAGTTTTGCTGCTTGGAATTGCAGCTTCCTTCTAAACACGGATTTTGCCTTCCTTCATTTCCACCTCAGTAAATAATCCCAGACCAACCTTTTGTAACTGCTGAGCACCCAAAAAAAGACATAATTTTATCCTGCTGTTCCTACATTGAAGGGATAATCAAGTAATTGAGATGGAGTTATTCCTGTTTATAATTTGGGATGTGCCCACTGACTTTAAATGTTTCCTGTTGGATTCAGCAAGTGGCCAGAAGAACTTGACAACTGTCCTAGCCCTAAAACTATTGAGGATTTGGTGTTTGCTTCCTTTTCTCTCTCCAAAGACTCTTCTTGGAGGAGTTTTTGGTGGTTGACAAAGCTTTTTTTTTTTTGTAGCCAGTGCTGGATTTTCTATCCCTTGGACTTTCCTTGGGGAAATGAGATGGAAAAAGAAGCGGTGGAGCCGAGTCCGTTCACGTGGCTCTGGTTCCAGGTGGGTGGCTCCTCATTTTTTAGGAGGCATCAGCATTCCAAAGGCTTTATTTCCACATTTGGTTTGTCTCCAAGCTGTTCTTTCAGCTTCATGGCTGGTGTTCATGCCTGAAGCCACTTTGCCATCAGAGTATTCCCATTTTTTCCCAGTTCCCGTGTCTTTATGCACTTCCTGCTTGCCAGGTGAGTCCTGTGGGACTGATAAAACCCATGGGAGCATTTTTATTCCCTCTGATACACAACATTCCCTCAGGACGAGGTGGTTGGTGCTGCTTTGATGGTTCTCCTGGGACATGTGTGGCCTTAACCCTGGGGGAATGGATGGGGCACCCCCAGCTGTGCATGGACGAGTTTCCTGCTCTTGGGTGGGATTGTGCTGAGCTGACAGCCTGGTGAGAACAGAGAGAGACCAGAATCAGAGAATTGCTGAGGTTGGAGGAGACCTTTAAGGTGATCCTGTCCAACCATGGACCAGCAGCAGGGTGTGCTCACCTTTAACCCACGTCCTTGGGGGCCACCACCCCACATTTCTGGGACACCTCTGGGGGTGGGCACTCCAAACCTCCCTGGGCAGCCCCTGCCAAGGCCTGAGCTCCCTTGCCAGGAGGAAATTGCTCCTGGTGTCCAAGCCCAGCCTCCCCTGGCCCAGCCTGAGGCCGTTCCCTCTCCTCCTGTCCCTGTTCCCTGGCAGCAGAGCCCGACCCCCCTGAGCCCCCTCCTGTCAGGGACTTGTGCAGAGCCACCAGGGCCCCCCTGAGCCTCCTTTTCTCCAGGCTGCGCCCCTTCCCCAGCTCCCTCAGCCCCTCCTGGGGCTCCAGCCCCTTCCCAGCTCCGTTCCCTGCCCTGGACACGCTCCAGCCCCTCCAGGGCTCTCCTGCAGGGCCCAGAACTGGACACAGGGTTCAAGGTGGGGCCAACCAGAGGTGGGGACAAAGTGCTCAGGGTGTGGCCCTCGCCTGTGGCTGGTGTGACACCTGGGGCTGCGTTTGGCTTTGTGGGAATTGTGCAGTTAACAGGTTCCTTCTGGGCAGCTCTAAATTTAGACTGGGGGATAGAGGGGTGGGGAATTTGCACCCGTAGACAAAAGTCCTTTGGTTCCTTCTTCCAGGGGCCCTCAGCCCTGGGTGTCCCTGGGTGTCCCTGGGTGTCCCTGGGTGTCCCTGGGTGTCCCTGGGTGTCCCTGGCTGCAGGGAGGGCTCCGGGCANCAAGGTGACAACTTGTGACCATCCAATGTGGCCCAAGGTCACTGCCAGAGTTCACTGAGGGTGAAACCAGCTGGGAATGGCTCTGGTTTGACCGTGGGGGCAGGAGGGGTGTGCAGAGCTGGAATTACAAACCAGGCCCTTGGTGCTCTTGCGAGCTCTTCCTTCTCCCCTCTGCAGCAGCAGCTCCCAGTGTCTCCTCTTCCCTCCCCACGTCTGTGGGGCTGGAATTGGAGCTGGGCTGTGGGGCTGGAATTGGAGCTGGGCTGTGGGGCTGGAATTAGAGCTGGGCTGTGGGGCTGGAATTAGAGCTGGGCTGTGGGGCTGGAATTAGAGCTGGGCTGTGGGGCTGGAATAAGAGCTGGGCTGTGGGACTGGAATTAGTGCTGGGCTGTGGGGTTGGAATAAGAGCTGGGCTGTGGGACTGGAATTAGTGCTGGGCTGTGGGGCTGGAATTAGAGCTGGGCTGTGGGGCTGGAATTAGTGCTGGCTGTTCAGGAAAAAATGTTGTGGCTCCCGGGTTGGGAGCCAGGCAGGCCCATTTCCTCTGTCCCCAAGTGGGCTGGCTCTGAGGCAAACCAAGGAACCTGTGTCTGTGGATCTCTTGGTTAGCAGAGTTCAGCCTATTTTTAGTTGGGGTGATGGCTTTAGGCAAGCCAGGACAAACCATGGCATTTTTGGGAGAGGGAGAATAAGAGGGATTACAGTGACAAGCTTTCCAACCCAACAATTAGTTGATGTTTTCAGAGACTGGCCACAAGTGGGGAAGGTTGCAAATTTTACAATCCTGAATGTAGAAATCTGTGGCTTTCTTTTCTTGTTCTCTCTCCCTGGTTTTGTTTCTAAATACACGGGGCTCGAATCTTGGGCTTCGTTGTGTTTAGAAACTGCACCTCACGTTGGCCTTGCAGCCACTGAGGGAATGTGCTGAGTGGAAAAGAGACAAAAAGCTTCTGTGTCGTTTGGGGGGTGAGGCATGGAGGGCAGGGAGTTTACCCGACAATATTTAATTTAATTTAATTTCACTCTGCATGGAGGTTAAGAAGGGTTTGTCAGGGGGAGCCTCACTGCTCTCCACAACTCCCTGAAATGAGGCTGTGGAACGGGCATGGCCCCGAGGCTGCCAGGAGCTCCCAGGGATGCCCAGGGTGGGGTTGTTGAGGATCTGTGCAGGGCCAGGAGTTGGATCAGTGATCCCTGTGGGTCCCTTCCAGCTGAGGACATTCCATGGTTCTCTAAGTGTTACACACGTGCAGTGTAAATAACAAGATAAATGAACGTGTGCTAATTGTTGTGGAGATATTGAGCCATGGATTGATGTTTTCCCCACACTGTTCACTTTAAATATTAATGAACAACAACGGTCCAAGGACCCCAAATCTGTTGCCAATCCAGCATTTTCCTTCACTGGGAATATTTACTTGTGCAAGGCTCAGATTCCAGGTGAGTTCAATCCAGGAACCATTTCCTTTTTGCTGGGGCCTGACTTGGAAATGGCAGGAAATTTTGCTGAGGAATTGCCTGTTCCTAAAAATCCTCTCCCTTCACGCTTCCACTTTGTCTTCCCGTGCTGCAGCACCACCTCTCCAAGGACTGAGCTGTGAGAGTGCGGGTGTCCCTTCTACCCCATGAAATAACCAGATTTCTATAGATTTCTCACTTTTCTTTCTTTCTTTTCAAGCCCGAGACAGCTGCCGTGCTCAAACGCACCGTCGAGGCTCTGATGGAGAAAGGAGCCATCGTGAGGAACCTGGAGAACCTGGGGGAAAGGTCTCTGCCTTACAAGATCTCCAAGCACAAGGAGCGCCACAAGAGAGGCGGGTGCGTGGTGCTGCCTTTTCCTTAAATCCTTTCGGTGCTGCTCCCGGAAAATCGACATCAGGAACAACCATTTGGTTTTATTTGTGTTTTTTTGGGGGTGCAGGCGGTGTCAGCAAGGCGGTGTGGGGTTGTTGGGGTGTGTGTGTGTCCTGCTTGGAGTGGTTTGTGTGTTTTATTCTGAGTGCTGTCAGGTTTGTGTTGGTTTTCAGCCGTGTTTTTGTAGCCCCAGGCTTGCAGGACTTGCCCCAACATAAACAATGTCATTATTTTTTTAAATCACTATTTTTAGGCTGTTTACTGATAAAAGCTGAACTTTAAAGTGCTGGTTGCTGGTTGGCAGGATGGGTTCTCTTGCTCCAGTGTTAATTATCAGCTGTAGGTGCCCTGGAAGCCTTGGTTGTGGTTCTGATACAGTTTTTGCCTCCTTCCAAAAACACCTTCCACTGTCCCAGGCTGCTCCCAGCCCCAGTGTCCAGCCTGGCCTTGGGCACTGCCAGGGATCCAGGGGCAGCCACAGCTGCTCTGGGCACCCTGGGCCAGGGCCTGCCCACCCTCCCAGGGAACAATTCCTGCCCAAGATCCCACCCAGCCCTGCCCTCTGGCACTGGGAAGCCATTCCCTGGCTCCTGGCCCTCCAGGCCTTGTCCCCAGTCCCTCTCCAGCTCTCCTGGAGCCCCTTTAGGCCCTGGAAGGGGCTCTGAGCTCTCCCTGGATCCTTCTCCTCTCCAGGTGAGCACCCCCAGCTCTCCCAGCCCCTCCCTCGAGGATGTTTCAGGTAATTCCGTGTTTTATGGAAACACAGCAGATGGGAATTCCCACTGGGCCACCCCACAATGCAGAGGGAGGTGCTGTGGGTCCCATCCCCTGCCCGGGGTGGTTTTGCTCCTCGAGGCCAGCTCTGAAATGGCTGCTGCATCTCCCAAGGCCTGGGAGATGTTGCTAAGCAACCCCCACTGCTGGGGCTGCCTCATCCAAAGAACAATTAACGAGCTGCTCCCGCTCCTGCAGCGATGCCTCCGCCTGGAACAGGAGCTTGGCCAGCCTTGCTCTTCCCTGGGGGGCTCTGGGGGAGCTGAGGGGGCTGCAGAACTGCAAAGTCCTTCTTGGATCGTCTTCCTGGGGGTGACTCCAGAACTGCAAAGTCCTTCTTGGATCCTCTTCCTGGGGGTGACTCCTGGTTTCACTCCCGCTTCTGAGGTCCTTGTGGTGCTCCTGCAAGGTCGGAATGGTGAGAGCTGCCAGGGGAAGGGATGGGAGGAATCTCCACCATGCTCCTGTTCTATCAGCCTGGGGAAGAGGAGCTCCAGGGAGAGCTCAGAGCCCCTTCCAGGGCCTAAAGGGGCTCCAGGAGAGCTGGAGAGGGACCGGGGACAAGGGCTGGAGGGCCAGGAGCCAGGGAGTGGCTTCCCAGTGCCAGAGGGCAGGGATGGGTGGGATCTTGGGCAGGAATTCCTCCTTGTGGAGGTGACGAGGCCCAGGCACAGATGCTCTGGAGAAATGGCTTCTCTTCATCTCTGCTCCAAAGTTCTGGAGATCCTGTTCCCTGTCTTCTCTTTGCCTGCTGAAGAACCCAAAATCTGGCCTGCAGAAGTGCTGCCACCCGAGCCAAAAGCTGTCATCCAAACCCTCCACTTCAGCACCCAAAACCAGTGGAACTTCATCCCTCTGCCTTAGCTGCCCACTGGTACCCGGGGAGTAACACCAGCTCCTCGTTCTGCCCTTGGAAAAGGCTTCAGTGTTTATAAAATGCTTCAGCTCCAACAGCAGGATGAGGTAATCACTAATTCTGTCCTGAGACAAGAATTGCTCAGCTCCCAGGGGCTTGCAACAGGATTTCATCCTACATTGCAAAACGGGCAGGGTCAGGGCGTGCTTTGAAAAAAAACCCATGGAGCAGGAGAGCAAAACTGGTACGGGCAGAATGGCAGTGCCTGGAGTGGGGTCATGGGCTGGGATGGAAGGGACCTTAAATCATCACCCAGTGCCACCCCTGCCATGGCAGGGACACCTCCCACTGTCCCAGGCTGCTCCCAGCCCCAGTGTCCAGCCTGGCCTTGGGCACTGCCAGGNGGGGGGCTCTGGGCTGGGGCAGATCCAGCTCTTATCCCCCAAATCCTTCTCGTAGGAATCTGTGACCAAACCCCTCCTTACGTGCAGGGCCCTCAGAGCAGGTGTATTTGGTGTATTTTGTGTATTTTGTGTGCTGAGCAGAGCAAGGCTTTAGTAACAAATCATTGCAGCCTTCCAGCAGGAAACCATCAGATTAAAGCCTCCTCCTCTGCTCCTCCTCCCCCCTCCCAGGTCAGGTGTCCCCAAATATTCCTCAGTCCCTGCACGTGGGTCCCTGTCCTTGGATGTGACAGGAACCTCCCCCAGATTTCCTGGCTCCTTCAAAGGGAGAAGGGATTGAGAGAAGTACTGCAGGAAAGGGTTTGTGTGCATTTCTTTGGGATCTCAGATTCCAGAGCCACGGGATCCCACAGGGGGAAGCAGCTGGCAGTGTCAGTGCCTGGGAATTCCCAGGGATTGTATTGCTGGAGATTTTCCTGGGGAATCTGCAGCTCCGTGGGCAGGCGGGGCGGATTCCTGGTGGATCATCCAGTATTTTATAGTAGAGAATAAAACATTCAGGATATTAAACATGATCCATCTATAGGAAGTGGAAAGTCAGTTCTTGATCCACCTTATAAAATCAGCCAGTTCTACTTTACAGCAGCTGTAAAAAATAATCTTTTTTTTTTTTTTCAGTAGGACGAAGTTAAAAAGAAAATAAATACCTTTTCCAGACACCTCCCTAAACTCTGGCACTTACCCTGAAATCCTGGAATCTTTTCTCCCTCATAGCCAATTTCTAATTCTCCTGTGTCCCTTTTTGAGCAGGTTGGTGTGGACTGGGACTATTGGATAATCCAGAATATTTCACTTTTCCTTAGTCTGGGCTTGTTCTGAATTAACTTAAGAGGCTTCTGTGAGAATTCAAATGAGTGTCTTGGGACAGAGTCTTGAATCTTCCCAAGCTTTTCATTTTTGGCTCATTTGGCGTTTTAATATTTTTTAAATTTATTTTTTTAAATTTTTCTGATTCTTAGAACTTTAACTAATTCATCTTCCTGCAGCATGTAGATAGCTGGATTTGGGATGGACACTCAATCCATGATTTCCTTGGACCTCCTGGCTGGTGAATTAGATGAAAATTAATCGAATGGAATTCTATAAAAATTCATGGAATGGGGCTGGGACTAACCCAGGCTGGTGGAAAGTTCCCTGCCCATGGAATGATCTTTAACCTCCCTCCCAACCCAAACCATTCCGTGATTTTCAGGGCAAAGCTTGTGCAGGTTTTGTTGGAGAATTTAGAGGTGAGGAAAGAGCCAAACTGGAAAACACCAATTCGTAAATCACCAGGAGGGATGTCCTTAAAAAAGGGATTTTTTTCCCTGAATTCTGCAGTGCTCCAGCATCTTCTGGGATACAGAGGACAAAGTGCATTACAGGCACCTTAGAAACGAAACAATATCCAAGAGACTGCACAGAGAAAGGGAATTTTCTGGCCATTGCTGTGTAAAACAGATTTTTCCAAGCCTGCCATGGGGGATTGCAGCCCTCAGCTGTCACTGGCAGGAGCAGCTTTCCTCTCCCAAAGACCTCACACCCTACAAACAATGGGATTATTCCTTCTCAGGAAATTCTGGTCACTGGGGAGGGTGTTAAAATTTAGGTTTTTCTCTTAAATGCATCTCTTTGGGCATCCTCCTCCTTTTGTTTTAGGTTTTTTTTTTAAGCCCCAATATTGACAGTTTTTGCCTTTAGGTCATTAGGAAAACAGAGTTTTGGGAATTGTGTGGATACAGCTATAGAATCAAACTTTTCAATCCCTGATTTACTGCTCTTTTAACTGAATTAGCCACTCATTCACATTTATTTTATTCATAGTAGAACATGAATATTTTGGTTTTCAGGTATTTTAGAGCACGATTTGAGCAGCAAAATTGTAACAATTCACCTCATGGGTGAATAAAACGTGACAAGGACCAGGCTCCAGCTACGGAAATTTAGCTGAGACTTTGAGCCTGACTTGCCCACAGCCCTGACTGTGAAAAAGCAGGGGAAGAATGTATTTAAATAAAGATTCCCAACCTTTCTCCCCTGCCGGGCGACAGATTTGTGCCAAATATTTATTTTACTCGCCACTGCTTGCTATTAACGAGCTGCATTTAAACTGCCTGTGAGGTGCTTTGTGTTGTTTTGGTCCCAGAGGTGTTTCTGTCTGGCACCAACAAAACCCAGCTGATTTAAATAAGGTGTGTGCCAGCAGGAATGTTCAACTCTGGCTTTGTTTGCTGTTTGGGATGCTCCAGAAGCCCTGAATCCTCTCCAGGCTGGGGCTGGCTGAGGACAGCAGAGCAGATTGGGTCAGGGCTGAGCTGGAGCAGACTCCAAGGGGTTGTAAAGCCGTAGTAGCAGGCCGGGGGTTGTGTTTGGTGGTTCCCTGTTGGCTCTGGCCCTGCCTCAGTGCCCCCCTCGTGCCTCTCTGTGTCCGGGGAGACACAATAAAGACGCTCTTACACCTGCCAGGTTCAGCAGAAAGGAGAAAATGGAATGCTTTTACTGACATTATCTCATTCTTATACACATCCCAACTCCACAAGGGATTGGAGAGCATGTCACTTCCTTCTCCATCCCACTGGAGAAGAAAGGTGCTCATCAAAGTTGTCATATCACAAAAGGAATGAAAACCAGAAAATACCGTTAAGTAAACATTGGCTATTATTTACATGAATGTGTGTGAAAGAATCTGACTCCAAGGTTAAAAACAGAAGGCTTACAAAAATCCAGGGCAACACCTCTCCCCTGGCTTGGGGGGCCCCCGTGGTGTGGGGGAGATGTTCACTGCACGGGAGATGATCCAAAGGCAGCTCCAAAACAGAGCTGGGGGGAAAAAAAAACCACCCCAAAGAGGATTCACACGTTCCTTTGGGAAGGTAAGGGCTCCGAGGATTTGCAGGTCAGGAATCTGTGAGACTGCAGGAGCTGGGATGGGGGTTGGAGGAGAGGGAAGCCCCCAGGTGGAGCTTGGAATGGTGGGGGTTGGAATTTGAGAGTTTCTGGTGGTTTTTAGCCTCCCTTCAGTGTTGTTTCCCTTCTTATTTTTGGTGTCTGGAGCAAAGGTGGTGGAGCTCAGCCTGCTCAGGGTTTGGGAGTTGTTGGAGCACTGGGGCCTTTCCTTCTCCTTGGTTTTGGGATGGGTGGGATTCCCCCTGTTAAATCTGCCTGTAATACAGGAATGGTTTACACCTTCCTCGCCTCAGTTTTATCATTCCATTCACTTTATTTTATTGATTTGCATATTTATTTCTATGGAAGTGTCCAAGGCCAGGTTGAACAGGGCTTGGAGCACCCTGGGGTGATGGAAGGTGTCCCTGCATGGCAGGGGTGGAATGAAATGAGCTTCAAGTTCCCTTCCAACCCAAACCATTCCAGGATTTATGAGTTCTCCAGCGAAACTCTGATTATTCCTAACAATTTCCATGTTCTATTTGCCAGTTTTTCATTGCCTTGTTGTTTTCTTTTCCCCCCTTTCAAATTTGATTTTGAAAAGATGGCAATTTTCTTTTGTTATTTGCTTGCTTTGCCTCTTCATCTTTTTGTTTTGCTCTTCACTCCCAGTTGTCTCCTCAGCCCCCGTGTTCTCTGAAATAGCAAACTCAGGGCTTGCTTTTGTTCTTGCTGAACTGCATTTTGGGAGCTCATCAGGAATTATCATCCAGGAATTG
The DNA here is from genome assembly GCA_013397175.1 of Platysteira castanea. NCBI lineage: Eukaryota > Metazoa > Chordata > Aves > Passeriformes > Platysteira > Platysteira castanea. Next base: position 155,704 of record VYXC01007578.1, on the reverse strand, counting down.
TATTTTTGGGGAGTTCTTTAGGAATTATCATCCAGGAATTGCATTTTGGGGAGTTTATCAGGAATTATCATCCAGGAACTGCATTTTGGGGCGTTTATCAGGAATTCTCATCCAGGAACTGCATTTTGGGGCGTTTATCAGGAATTCTCATCCAGGAACTGCATTTTGGGGAGCTTGTCAGGAATTATCATCCAGGAATTGCATCTGGGGAGTTCATCAGGAATTATCATCCAGGAATTGGATTTTGGGGAGTTTATCAGGAATTATCATCCAGGAATTGCATTTGAGGAGTTTATCAGGAATTATCATCCAGGAATTGCATTTTGGGGAGTTCTTTAGGAATTATCATCCAGGAACTGCATTTTGAGGAATTCTTTAGGAATTCTCATCAAGGAATTGGATTTTGGGGAGTTTATCAAGAATTATCATCCAGGAGTTGCATCTGGGAAGTTTGTCAGGAATTATCATCAAGGAATTGTATTTTTGGGGAGTTCTTTAGGAATTATCATCCAGGAACTGCATTTGGGGAGTCCATCAGGAATTACCATCCAGGAATTATCATCCAGGAATTGCATTTTGGGGAGTTTCTCTTCAGACATGCCCAGGGCATTTTCATTAGGAGGTGAATTCCCGGGTTCCTGAGGAACATGGAGGTCAGGAGGCAGAAATTCCAGGTGGCTTTGCCAAAGCTCCTGCCCAGGAAAGGCTCTCGTTTCCAGGCCCTAAAACAGCAGGAATGGGTGATTATTAAGAGGAATCATTCAATAATTGAGCACAGAACCATGGAATGGGCTGAGTTGGAAGGGATCTTGAAGATCCTTTAGTTCCAGCCCTGCACCTTCCACTCCCCCAGGTTTCTCCAAGCCCCATCCAACCTGGACACTTCCAGGGATGAGGAATCCACAACCTCTCTGAGCACCCACTTGAAGGCATTTGACTCTTGTGGAAACAGCTCCATGTAAATTTTGTTACACGCTCAGGCTTTGCCCCTTCCCACAAAGCAGCCGAGCGCAGGAACTTGCACAATTCCTCCTTCGACCTTCTGCTGGTGGGCAGGATGAGATTTTCCACGTGGCCAGGAGAGGTTGAAGTGCCCTCTGATCATCCCCACCAGCTGGAAACAATTCGATTGCCCTGATTTATCAGGCTGAGATAATGGTTACCTGTCAGCATTGTTCTCTGGAGCAGTTTACAGGTTTGAACAACGCTCTCCCCACCCTTCACTGAACAGAAATCACTGCAGAGTCACAGGACTTTCTCCTCCAGACGTGTTTGGCCTCGCTCAAGTCGAGCCTCTTGATGCTTTTCATGGCTCTTGAAGACCAAAGAGGGGAAAACAAAAACAGATGAAAGGAGCTGCAATTTTTCCTTTCTTAATCCCCCCAAAATAAACTTAAGCCTAGTGCCCAACCCAGGTTCTGGTTGCTGCTTGGATTTTAGAACATCTTGAGCTGTTTGGGCAAAAAGGGGTCCTGGCCCTGCAGTGGGAACAAAAGCAGCTGGAATATTTGTGGGTTTTATGCACATTTGAAGTATTTTCTGCTCAATTGATTGTCTCCTTCCACTAGATGGGGCTTTCTTCATTGATGAGTTGAGCCATTAGTTTGCCTTCAAATTCTTTTCCCCATGTAACATGGATGTGCCTCAAAATTCTTTTCCCCATGGATTTGCCTCAAGGAGCAAAGCCCTGAAATGTTTGGGATGTTTTTTCCTTTCCACCTTACCTGTGGAAGTGCACGTTGGAATTTTGGTGCTTTTTAGAGCCCCTGAGCAAAGCTGGTGATGTGGAGGCACCAGAACCCACCAAATCCTGGTACAGGCTCCTTGATTGGGTGTGGTGACCACTGGGCTTGGTGGGGTGAGAACCAGCCACCATTTGGGGGGATTGATTTTAATTTTAACCTTTTTTTTTTCTTAGTTATTTTTAATTTAATTTAATTTTTTAATTAAACATCTCTTTCCCTGGTTTAATTTGCTGGACACCAGGTGCCCTGGATGGACTTTGGGAAAGGCCATTCCTGGGGCTGTGGGTGTATCTCTCCCCAAGCTCTCCGTGGCTCGTTCCCATCATTGCTGTGGCACAGTCTGGTCACTAAAACCTGGATTTTGGGTTTTTTAGTTCTGCTTCTTCCCAGATTTTCAAGGCACTTCCATTGCCATAGTTTAAAAGCCAAAGGCAACTCTTGTCCTGGTCATTCTGATAATGCTGAGCATGAACTCTCCCTGCTGAGGAGGGTTGGGTTGAAAAGCAAAGCAAATTCCCCCATTTCCGTGGTCCTAAAGATAAAATGAACATTCAGATAGCAAAAAAAAAATATTAATTTTTATGGAATTACCTTAAAGAGGACAACGTGGAGCTGCTCCAGCACTTGCTGTGGTTTCCTCCAGGTGATTTCTGCTCCTTTCACCTCTGCCTGTTCCTCAGGAAGTTTTGTTCCCTTGGATCTTCCACCTCCACACAGGGAGAGATTTTGGGGCCAAAACCATGGGACCCACAGGGCCTCTTCCAAGCCCACCTCATCCTCACTGCTCCCTTGGCTCAGAGTTGTATTCCAGGAGGATCTCAAAGGGAATTTTCATCCCGGATCCTTGAAGTCCTACCCTGGCCATCTGAAAGCAACAGATCTGAGCATCCTTAGGACTCAAGGTTCAAACAATTTCTGGCTCGAATGTGGTAAAATTGAGAAATGAAACCTGGCTCTTTTTTTTCCCCTCTTATTTTTGATTTCCCTCATATGCAAAGGCACGTCCTCCTTTATTTGAGGCCATCTTACATTTTAATTTTTTTTTTGGAGTTAATGTATTGTTTTAATGTGTTCCAGTCTGCTCCCCTGCATTTAAATCATCCTTGTGTTTGCAGTCAAGCAGGAGGACAAAAATAACTGTGGGCTCATGGTGAATCAGTGGAATTTTCCTGCATTTCTCCCCTGGTGACTCCTAGAGAGCACAAATGCTTTTTGCATTTCTCTCTGCAAGAACGAGGTGGTTTCCCTGCTGCATTCCTGTGTTTTTCCCTGCCTTTGTCCCGCTGGGATTTGGGGTTGTTTACTCCACAAACAGCAGCGTGGTGGGGTCACAGATCACTGCCTGCAGTGGAGGTTTGAGGGTTTAAAAACCCCCGTGGCCTCGTGGCAGCTGATTTCAGTGTGGAGATTTCAGGGGAAGGGGTTCAGATCTCCTCAGGGATTTCATTGTCCATTGTGTCGCTCCTTGTTTTCCCAGCCCTTCTTTCTTTCCTGAAGAAAGCCGATTTTTAAATTTTTTTTTTTTACGCCGGTTCTTCTTCCCTTCTCTCTCTTTTTGTATTTTGTTGCTCACCTTGGAGAGAGGTGGTTGTTTTCGAAACCCCACATTGTTCCCAGTGCCTGCAGTGTGCTCTGATAAAATACCTTTCCTGCGAGGAGTCAGAAAGATCTGCTGGAACAGCTCATCCTCCCTTCCCCCCCTTCTCCTTGGCTTATCAACAGTGCGTCAGTGGAAATTTCCACCCTTTGCTAATGGCAGAGAAAGCACAAAGTTGCAAACCAGCCTTTGGAAGGAAGGAGGAAAAAAAAAAACCAAGCCAAGCCAACCCCTCTCGGTGTTGGAGGAGCACAATGAGAAGCAGCAGACGAGAGGCAGGAGTGGAATTAAATCCTGGAGGGAAGAGCGGAAATCGGTGCGAAGGGAAGGGAAGGGGGCAGGAATCCCCAGCTGGAATTCCTCCCCCTGCCCTCCTTCCTGCTCGGGGAGAGGATGGGGAAGGCTGCTTCCCAAGGAGAAGGGTTCGAGTGTCATCCGAAATTCCTTGGGTCTCATGGCTTCACCAGAGGATCCCACAGGGTGTGAGGGAGCTGCATCCTCTGGGCTGCACTTCCAGCGAATTGTCCCGGCTAAGAAATGGCTCCTGTCCCAAAATTCCAGAGCAGGTGGCACCTCTGCGCTCTGCAGCCCACAGGGCAGCGGGCAGCCGGGTTTCCCAGAAGCCAGATGTTGTTCCTGTGAGGATTTGCCAGGAGGAAGGAGCCCCAAGAGCTCCTCCGAATCCCCGGGACCAGCGATTCCCGCGGCACAGCACCCGGAATGCAGAGCTGGCCTGGGCTGGCACTGCTGCCTTGGCTTCAGGGGCACCCCGGCACAGCCCATCCCAGCTGGGCACCTCTCCTGGAGGGCTCTGCCTCAGGATGGGCTGAAGGGAGGGGTTTTTATCATCCTGCCCGTCTCATGAAGAATTCTGGAGCTCCTGGAAAGGATCTGGGGATGAGTCGCGGCTGTTACGTGGATGCTGGTGTGACATCAGGGTGGTGGCTGAGGAACAGTGGTGTTCCCATGTTTTCCAGGGGTGGATTCTGCAATCCAGCAGCGCTGCCTGAGTCATTCCCAGCCCCACGAGGCTCTTGGGGTGCAATGTTTGGGATGTGATGCAAAAAAATGAACCCAGTGCAGCCTGAAGGACACAAATGGGGCTTGTTCAGGGTCTCATCCCCTGAATTTCCTGTTCTGACTCCCCGTTCCCTTCTGGTCTTGGGGCTTCCCCTCCAGGATCACCTTTGGGACCATGGGATGCTCCTGCTGTCGGTGACTTAGGAAGAATCCAAACTTCCTGCAGGGCAGAGTCCTCTCTGTTTGGGGCAGTTTTGAAACGAACCTGGGCTGTTGGATCCTGCTTGGATAACGTGCCTTGATGTAAGGGACAGCACTTGTGTGGTGTGTGCTCCATGGGGGCTTGGAGAGTTGTGGGATTTGGGAAGGGTTCGAGTTGGGAGGGATCTTAAAGCCCACCCAGTGCCACCCCTGCCATGGCAGGGACACCTCCCACTGTCCCAGGCTGCTCCCAGCCCCAGTGTCCAGCCTGGCCTTGGGCACTGCCAGGGATCCAGGGGCAGCCACAGCTGCTCTGGGCACCCTGGGCGAGGGCCTGCCCACCCTCCCAGGGAACAATTCCTGCCCAAGATCCCTGGCCACCCCTTCTCCTGTGAAATGTTGTGAATGAACCAGCACTGCCAATAAAGCTGGAACCAGAAATTTTAATCACTTTTTCTGGTTTAGAGAGACAATTTGCAAGGGCTGCAGGGACAGGACCCAGGGAATGGCTTCCCAGTGCCAGAGGGCAGGGCTGGATGGGATCTTGGGCAGGAATGTGTTGTGTCCCCTGGCTGGAACAAGGGACTGAAGTGCAGGACACCCCTTTGCTCCCTCAGGTGTGGAGCTGGAGCTGGAAAAACTTCCTGGAAAACTCCAGCTGAGCTCCCAAAGAAGGTGCAGCTCTTCAGCACAGGGATTTATTGCAGAAATAACCTTGGTTATTGAGAGATCAGTGGGGAGCCACTCTCTGCTTCCTGCAGGGGGGTGGTGGCTGTGTCCTCACGGAGTCAGCAGAGCTGTGGGGACACCAGGGGCTGCCCTGGGGCTCTGAGACCTGGGACAGGGACAGGATCCTGGCTGGAGCTGGGCCAGGGCAGGCTCAGGCTGGATCTCAGGGAAAGGTTCTTCCCCCAGAGGCTGCTGGGCACTGCCCAGGCTCCCCAGGGAATGGGCACGGCCCCGAGGCTGCCAGAGCTCCAGGGGCGTTTGGGCAGCGCTGCCAGGGATGCCCAGGGTGGGGTTGTTGGGGGTCTGGGCAGGGCCTGGGGTGGGCCTGGGTGATCCTGGGGATTTATTCCCACTCAGGATATTCCAGGATTCAGTCCCACCAAGGTCAGCACTGCTGGGTGCTCATCAAGCCCCAACAGATTGGGGATTTAAGACCTGTTCACATCCAAGACATGATTTGGGATAAATCCATCTCTTTGCTTTTTTTTGATTTATTTTTTACATTCCCATTCAGCTCCGAGGCAGAGAAGGAATCTCTGTGTGTGCATGAACGGGCTTGGAGATGTTTCCCACTGGCATCTGTTCCCCAAAAACACATCAGGAATTCCAGGAAGGAGCTGCTCCCGCCACCCTACCTTGTCTTAAAAACCATTCAGGCCAAGATGTGGGAATGAATGGATGAGGAACAAGCAAAGTCTTGAATCTTCTTGGGTCTGCAGTGCTGGACAGAGCTCCAGGAGTGTTGGGACAACATTCCCAGGGATGGGGTGGGATTGCTGGGGGGTCTGTGCAGGGCTTGGAGCTGCTCTGGATGATCCTGTGGATGATCCAGCTCAGGATATTCCATGATTCCAACAGAATTGACCTTTTCATTACTGAAATCAAGCTAATATCGAGCCTTTATTTCAAACAACCCAGGTACCAAAATCCAAGAAAGAACTTAGCAACTCTCATTTAAAAAAATCCCACAGGAGCAGAAAAAACCAGAGGAATTCTCATTTCAGAAACCCCCCTGGAAGAGTTCCTCAGACTGCAGCTGTTCCAGCCCAGGAATTTGGGTTTATTTGGTGTCTTTCTCCTGGCAGGTATTTCCTGATCGACCTGGAGGCCCCCCCTTCCATGGTGACCCCCATGATGGATCACTTGGGCCGGGACATCGATGTCATCAGGAGGGCTTTCATCAAGCTCCCCGTGGCCAGGGCAGAAGAGTGCAGTGGCATCACCCCAGGCAGCCCTGCAGAGAAACTCGCTGCCAGGAAAAACTGAAAACCCCCAATGGTCAAAACCCTTTTTTTTTGACCTATTTTTTATCACCCCTGCAGAGAAAAATTCTGATAACTCCTGGCCATCCACAAGTCTGGCCGTGGGATGTGGGTGGTCCATCCCAGAATCCTCATTATTGTAACCACTGAGGTTTCTTTTTTGTCTGAAATAATTGGGGTGGTTTTAATCTGGGTGCTTATCTTGCTGTTTGACAACTCTGCAAATTGATTTGCTTTTCTCTCGGAGCGTTACGTTGATAATGAAGATTTCCCTTCATTAACTGCTATAAATAGCAGTTTTTTCCAGAGATTACTCCAGAATATGGATATTTACAGAAGAATTAAGAAGTCTGCAGTGTGTAAATATAGAAATCTAGGCTGGGATTTGGCGGGGGCTTGTTTTGGGGGGAAAAAAGGCAATAAAAGTGTGGTTAAAAATAAAAACTGACTCTTTCCTTGTTTTTTTAAAGTAGGAAAAAAAATAACTTTCACTGCCAAGAGCCACTTCATGGTCCTCAAGGTAAATAATGTTCAAAACACAGGTTAAAAATCCTCTTTAGGTGAGAGCAGAAAATTCCAGGTGGGAATTAGAGACTCCCCAAGCTTTTGCAGGAACAGGAGAATCCAAGATGCTTTGATTTGCTATCAAATGGGCATTCCAGACTGGGAAAAACATCAGAACTAAAGTGTTCATGTGTGTTTTTTGTCTTTCTTTTGCTCAAAACAGGAGGAAAATCTATGATATTATTGTTGTATATAAAGACCTCCTGCTCTCTGATGTAAATCCAGCAGTTGGATCATTCCAGAGGGAGTTCCGTGCTCCTTTTTTCCCTTGGAGGTGGAATTTTGGGGAGGAAAAGAAACCAGTTCTTCTGGATATCTTCTCTTTTTTTTTTAATGCATCAGGGAAAAAAAGAATAATTTTCTTTCTCTACATCTTTCTTTAAGAGTTAGGAATGACTGGATTTGTGGGGGTTTGTTTGGTTGGGGGTATTTTCGTGGTGTTTTTTTTTTAAATTTAAATTTGATTTTCATGTCTCTTTTATGTCTCTTTTTTCCTGGAATAATCACTGGAAGAAGAGAGGGAATGCACTGCACGCTCCCTGAAGCTGAATCTGTATCAAAGGTGCTTTTATTGTTGTAGCTGCTGCCTGCTCCAAGCAGAGCTTCCCTTATCCAGGATTTTTCCTTGTGGGACAGACCTTCCTCCCACCCAGGGATGAGCTCAGCCGGGAGGAGCCGTGGATTTGGGAATCTGTGCCCCAGGTTTGGTTCCCTGAGCTCCCCTTGCTGCTGAAAATTCACATTTTTGGTGTAGAAAGTGCCAGCTGCAAGAATGTGTCTTACTCAAAGGTTTCTCCAAAGGTTTTCTTAATTAGAATGTGGGCAGAAAGCCTGGGGTTTAAAGGGATTTTGCCTCCACCTTGGAATTCGGGCCCTGGATTTGGATTGAGTTGGAAGGAGAATATCTAAGATTTCATCTCCACTACATGAACTCAGCAGAGGCTGTGAGTGTATAAATGTTGGCTACTTGTCTTTTTTCAGTTTTCATGGTGTAGTTTAAAATTTTGCATTTAATTTGTCCCAATTTCAAGGCTGACCCAGGATCCCTGAGGCTGGAAAAGCCCTCCCAGCCCAGCCAGGCCCAGCTGTGCCCCATGCCCACCTTGTCCCCAGCCCAGAGCACTGAGTGCCACCTCCAGGCACTCCTGGCACACCTCCAGGGATGGGCACTCCAAACCTCCCTGGGCAGCCCCTGCTGTTAAGTTCCCTCCGACCCAAACCATTCCACAATTCCACGTCTCCTGGCAGCACAATGCACTTTCTCCCGAGGGGAAGCCCTCAGCCACCTCCGCGGGGTCTCGGAGTTGGGAATTCTGCTGGGGAAGACCCACAGGAAGCTTCTCTGCAGGGTCTGCTGGAGACACCTCCAGCGTTCCTTGGGGAACATCCAGCACCCGCAGGGCTCCCCAGAGCTGCTGCCTGTGGGGACCAGCGGAGCTCAGCTCAGTCTGTGCTGAGGGCTGATGTGAAGGTCACAGCTAAGGAGGAAAAGGATTTCCACTGGATTTTCCCTCCCCAGTTCCCCTTGGAAGCAGCAGGGGAGGCTCATGGCACGCTCGGCGTCCTCGCAGCCTGGCTGTCCCCCAGTTTTTGGGTGAGGAGCAGGGTGACAGTGCCACAGAGCCTGGGCCATCCGTGGGCACTGGGAGCTGGCAGAGCCAGGAGGGAGCCAGGAGCAGGATGCTCATTATCCTAATGATTCACAGGCAGCATTCCCACTCTTCTGCTCAGGGAATGCCAGGAATGAAACACTCTCAGTCCTTAAATATTAAGGATGAGGGGACTTCAGGAGTGCTCCTGGCACAGGCACGAGGGATCCTCTGAGCTGCTCACTCCGAGGCAGGGTAGGATACTCCCAGCTGTCCCTGGGAAGAGCAGAGAGTTTGCTTTGATAATTCCTGGAATCCCATACAAAGAATTCCCTGCCCTCTACTGAGAAAAACAATTCCAGAAGAGCTGTACCCATCCCAAAGGGGAAGAGAAACAAAACCAGGAGTGACCTGGTGCTGCTCAGATCCCTCCCAGCTGCACTGGGAGAGTTTGGGGTTGCTGCCAGGGGGAGCAGGACGATCATCAGGAAAGCAAAGCTGCAGGATCTTGGGCTGGAAAAGGAGTTTTCCAAGAAATTCCGGAGCCCAAGGCTTTGTTTGTTGTGCAGGACAGGGGCAGAGCTGGAGGTGGGAGTTGGTTTGTGTTGGGTCACACTCAGCTCCTCATCCCTGGCAGTGCCCCAGGCCAGCTTGGACAGGGCTTGGAGCAGCCTGGGACAGTGGAAGGTGTCCCTGCCCATGGCAGGGGTGGAACAAGATGACTTTAAGGTCCTGCCCAGCCCAAACCATTCCATGGTTCCATGACTTTCCCTTATTTTTGTGTCCTGTTATCCTGTCTTCATCCCAGCCCACGAGTTTTCCCCGTTTTCAGGTTCTCTCCCCACCCCCTGGCAGTGAGGGGGTGCCCGTGTGTCTGGGTGGGCTTTGGCTGCCAGGGGAAACCACGAGGTCCTTTTTGGCACCCAGTGTGGTGCCCCAAGGGTTGAGATCACAGAATCCCAGAATTATAAGGCTTGGAAGGGCCCTCTGGACATCACCCAGTCCAAGCCCTGCCCGGGCAGGGTCACCTGGAGCAGGTGACACAGGAACGTCTCCAGGGGGTTTGGGATGTCTCCAGAGAGGAATCCATCACCTCCATGGGCAGCTGTTCCAGGGCTCCATGGAAAAAGGTTCCCCCTCCTGTTGGGGTGGAATTTGTTGTGTTTTAGCTTCACGGCCACTGCTCCTTGTCCTGTCAGTGGCACCACTGGAAATACCACAAAACTCTGACTAGAATGTGTTGAAACAGATTTATTAGGAGGAATTTTTGCATCAGTTTCGTAGCCTCTGGTCACAGCACTGATTTATTTGCTCTCAGAGCTGTGGTGTTCCCAGACCTGCTGCAGGTGGCTCCTCCCTGGCTGTGGTTGTTCCCTGGTTGTCCCCCCTGAGGGCTGGGGGAAGGTCCTTGCTGCTCTGGGCTGTGTAACCCTGGTTTGTGATGGGAGAAAATTCCTGGTGCTGGGACTAACGCAGAGCTCTGTGTGCTGGGAGCCACCACCTGGAACTACAGAATCACAGAATTCCAGACTGGTTTGGGTTGGGAGGGCCTTAGAGCCCATGCAGTGCCACCCCTGCCATGGCAGGGACACCTCCCACTGTCCCAGGCTGCTCCCAGCCCCAGTGTCCAGCCTGGCCTTGGGCACTGCCAGGGATCCAGGGGCAGCCACAGCTGCTCTGGGCACCCTGGGCCAGGGCCTGCCCACCCTCCCAGGGAACAATTCCTGCCCAAGATCCCATCCAGCCCTGCCCTCTGGCACTGGGAAGCCATTCCCTGGCTCCTGGCCCTGCAGCCCTTGTCCCCAGTCCCTCTCCAGCTCTCCTGGATCCC
>VYXC01007578.1:110866-138643 GCA_013397175.1 Platysteira castanea | reverse complement strand
GAGTGAGTTCTGAGAACATCTTGGTTCTCTTTTTTAAACTGGTTTGACCACGAGCTCTGGTGGTGTTGGACTTGGTTCAGCTTCCTGAAAAAAACCCGGGACTGTGCAGCCTCCCAGGCATTGAAACTGGGCCTGGCTTTAATGAATTCATTTATTTCTGTAAGGACCTGACTTAATTTCACCCAGACTCAGCAAGGTAAACCTGCCAGGTGGTTTAAACTCAGTGCTGGGCTGGAAACTAAGCCCAGGGCAGAAATTGTGCCTCCTGAGCAGGGAATTGCTGGGCTCAGCCCCTGCCCAGGGCAGAAATTGTGCCTCCTGTGCAGGGAATTGCTGGGCTCAGCCCCTGCCCAGGGCAGAGTTGTGCCCCCTGTGCAGGGAATTGCTGGGCTCAGCCCCTGCCCAGGGCAGAGTTGTGCCTCCTGAGCAGGGAATTGCTGGGCTCAGCCCCTGCCCGTCCCTCTGGTGCCACTGCTGGGCCCCGGAGCAGAGCCCGGGCCCTGCCCGGAGCCCTCCCTGCAGCCAGGGACACCCAGGGACACCCAGGGACACCCAGGGACCAGAGCTGGGCAGGATTTCTGTGGTTGCTCCGAGCCAGGAGCAGAGCACATCCAGTGGAGATGAAGAGCTTTGCTCCAAACCCTTCTCCTGACCTGAACCACGGCACAAATGGAGACAAATCCTGCACAGACCTCGAGCTGGTTTGTTGGAATCCTTGGGGCTATTTGTTTTTCAAGCTCCACTTTGGTTCTTCTGATCTCCCTCTTCTCTCTTGCTCCCGATCATTTACCATTCCCTTCATTAGGAGCAGTTTTCCAAACATGCCACTGCCGGCTAGGCCAGCCTAAATAATCTCCTGGAGTTCCCCATGGAGCCATCTGTTCTTTCTTTAGGCCCTTCATTACTGAATTCCCCTCGGTGATGGCTCGGGGTGGCCCCAGGTGCTGTTTGTGTTCCCTGATTTCCCCAATTTGTGAGCCTGGACACAGAATCCCTGTTCAGCTCCCTCCCTGCCCCTGGAAGGATGGGACATTTTGGGATGTCTTTGGCAGAGCTGATTACTGAAGCCTTTGCAGCAGCCTTGTTGCACAAGTGTCCTTTCTCCCCTATTGTTCCCTGGGCCTTGTTCTCCATGGCTTGGAATTGAGGCAGGACAAGCAATTCCTGTCAGCTGCTTCCTGGCTGGAATGAGGGGATGGAAGGGGCTCCTGAAGTGTTCCGGGAGGTGGAGCAGGGCTGGGATACTTCACCAGCATGGATAACCTGCCTCAGGTTCCTGTCTGCCCTCACAGTGCAGGATGAGCAGCTCAGCAGCCAGGAAAAGTCACCTCAGAGGGAATCCAGGATGGTTTGGGTTGGAAGGGATTTTAAGGATCATCCATGCCAGCCTGGACCTTCCACTATCCCGGGCTGCTCCAAGCCCTGTCCAACCTGGCCCTGGAAATGAGAGTTATCCAAATGCCTTTTGTTTTCACTCTGAGGCTGCAGAAGACATTTGGGATTTGCCCTCCCTGGCCACCCCTCAGCTCAGACCTTTCCAAGCTCCCGTTCCAGAGGGCACAGATTCCTTTGGAGGTGGATTTCCATGTCCCAGCCTGGCACTTGCACTGCACAATCCCATGGCTGGTTATCTGGGAAGAGTTCCCTGAGCTGTGGCCTCAGTGGTGCTCAGCAACTGGGGAAGTGCAGGCAGGAGTCCTGGGAAGGACTGGATTCCTTACGGGAAAATTCTGGTAGTTCTGGCATCTCCCTGCTCAGCCTTTGCAGCCTCAGATCCAGAACGGGGCAGGTGGATAAAGGCAGCCTAAATTTGGAATCCCAAATTCTAACATCAAATCGAAATTGCTTCATTTTCCCCACAGGAAAGGTGTGGAGCTCTCGGAACAAGTCCACAGGAGGCACCAGAGCTGCTCCAGGGCTGGAGCCCCTCTGCTCTGGAGCCAGGCTGGGAGAGCTGGGGGTGCTCACCTGGAGAGGAGAAGGCTCCAGGGAGAGCTCAGAGCCCCTGCCAGGGCCTAGAGGGGCTCCAGGAGAGCTGGAGAGGGACTGGGGACAAGGGCTGGAGGGACAGGAGCCAGGGAATGGCTTCCCAGTGCCAGCGGGCAGGGCTGGATGGGATCTTGGGCAGGAATTGTTCCCTGGGAGGGTGGGCAGGCCCTGGCCCAGGGTGCCCAGAGCAGCTGTGGCTGCCCCTGGATCCCTGGCAGTGCCCCAGGCCAGGCTGGACACTGGGGCTGGGAGCAGCCTGGGACGGTGGGAGGTGTCCCCACCATGGAATGGGATGAGCTTTGAAATCCCTCCCAACCCAAACCATTCCATGATTTTATCATTTTAGGCCTGCCGACAACAGTGGCTTAACTAAAGTCCTGCTTGTGCTCATGGACACGGTTGGGAGCACCTGTGGGCTGGTTGGATGGCATCAAAATGACATTCCATGGAATTCTGGGCTTTGCCTGACTCAGCAAACTTGAAATTCCATTTAAAAAAAAAAACCCTCTGGCTGGGAACAAATCTGGCAATTCCTGGTCCCGGTGAGCGTGCCTGGGGTGAGGTGTCTCCACAAGGAGGCAATTCCTCAGGTGTTCTCCCACTTCTGCATGTTTTCCCTGCTTTCCCTGGCTCCAGGGTGAAGGATTTCGGGAGCTCTGAGGCTGAGGGGAGCCCTGCTCCTGGGGGACTACTGGGGATCCCAGCAGGGCAAGGTGAGGATTTTGGCTCCTGCTCTTCCTTCTCAGCCCTCTGTAGGTGCCAGTGTGAGTTTGATCCAATTCCTGGGAATGCTGTCTGAGACAATCCATCCCAGTTTTCCTGAACTGGGCTCTAATTAAGGCAGGGCAGGCAGAGGTGGAGCAGACAAGGTGGGATTGTTTCCTCCTTGCCCAGCTGGGTGTTCCAAAGGGAATTGCTGCTGCTCCTCCTCTGATCCCAGGCATTCCCAGTCTTCCATCCTGGCTGGATTTTTCCCCTTGTTCAATCGGAGAACTGTAACAAGCTCAGGTTTCCCTTCCAGCTGAGCCTTTAGCGAGGCAAAAATTGAATTATTGTGTTCACTGCTCCTTTATGGGCTGATAAAGAGCTGTCCCAGCACACGGATTAGGCCTCGTACTGCTGGATTTTTCCCTTTATTTATTTTCCTGAGCCATCTCAAGCCTTGCATCCCCTCTTGGGCTTTTCCCCTAAATGAATGAGGTATCACTTGAGGTTGAAACCTAAACTGCTGCTCCCCTCCCCTCCCCCGAGGAGGGGTTGGACTCAGCTCATCCTCTGCACTCCAAACCTCCGTGCCTTGGATATTCAGTGACATTCCAGCCAGGACCACACCAGGAGCTCTGTGCTGGGCATCTCCGTTCCAGAGCAGGCCTCTTCTCCCTTCAACTCCTCCTGTCATGTGGGCTCTGCGGTGCTGGAGGGCAATGTTTGACCTAAAAAGGAAGGAATTATTTTCAGATGTCCCCAAGAGTGGCACTTCCAGCCCTGGAGAAGTGGTGGCATCTTAAAACAATTGATTGGAAGGAGTGGTGGCAGCTTTCCCAGACACTTCTCGCCCTGGCACGGAGCTGGGGAGGTTTCCTTGCTGAGGAGGAGGCTCCGTGTGGGAGCTGCCAGGGTGCAGGGGGCAAGTGGAGCTTGGATGGATTTCAACCCCCTGATCCCAGGAAATGAGCCGGGAACTCTCCGCCTCTGGCTCAGGGAAGAGGAATGAATGGATGGATGGAGGAGGACTGGGAGCTCCCTGAGCTTCCAGAATTTGGGTTTTAAGACCTTTTCTGAGCTCTCCTCACCATGTGCTCCACCAGCCAGGGGTTCTCCTTTCCCAAGTGCCTTTTATTCCCATTTTAAGACATTTGGGACTTGCCCTCCTTGGCTGTTCCTCAGCTCAGGCCTCACCAAATTCCCTTTTCAGAGTGATTGGGAAGTGGATTTGCGTATTCCAGCCTGCACAATTTGACAGCTGATTATCTGGAAACAGTAGTAGTAGTAGTAATTATTATTATTATTATTACTACTATTACTATTACTATTATTATATTTTTATTATTTTTATTGAGGTATTATTGAGTCATTGTTGAGTTATCATTGAGTTATTGAGTTATTGAGTTGTTTTGTTGTTATTATTATTTTTTTATTATTATTATATTAGTATTAGTAGTATTATCTTGCTGGTGCTCAGCAACTGGGAACCTGCAGGCAGGTGTCCTGATAAGAACTGGAAAGGATTGGGAGGGTTTTAGCTCAGGAGTTTGGGTTTTTCCCACTGGCCTGGGCCAAATTCCACAGGGATATGAGGCAGGAAAGGTGATCTGGGCAGGGATGGGGACCTGGAGCTCCTGTGGTTGAAACTGGGGCTGTGCTGCCTCATGATGGGAATTTGCTGGATCCCGAAGTTCTCTCTGGGTTGCTGGTGGCAGGGGGACGATGCAGATGGGGCTGGGAATGGTGGAAAACNCCTGGAGGTGGCACTCAGTGCTCTGGGCTGGGGACAAGGTGGGCATGGGGCACAGCTGGGCCTGGCTGGGCTGGGAGGGCTTTTCCAGCCTCAGGGATCCTGGGATTCTGTGGAATTTCACATTTTTAACCTCTCTCCTCCGTGTGGGCAGAGAAGGGAACCGGCCTTGTCTGGCAGCAGAGCTGCCTCAGCCTCGTCCCTCTGTCGCTGTTATCAGCTCAGAGCTCTTTGCTATCAGCTCGTTATCAATGCTATTGCTGATAACAGTTCCTACACCAGCCTTGGCTCTTTGAGCTTTGCGTTGCACCAGAAATCTTCTTTTAAAGAGGTTTTCACGTGCCATTAGAGCCCAAGAGGGCACCAAGTTCCTAAGAAAGGTGATCCCACAAGATCTGGCGTTTCCATGAACTCTCCTCTGCTGCTTCTGGGATTTGCAGTCCCTGAGCTCCAGAAACGTTTTACCTCTGATTCACACTTGACCTCCAGCTTCTCCAGAAGCTGAATCCTGCCCTGGGCTGGCTCTGCCAGGCTCAGTGGGAATTTTAAAGTAGGTTATTGGAGATGTGCATTTAGACTTCACCAAACAGAGCTCAGGGCTGGATTTCTAAAGCTGTCTCTTCTCATGGAAGGGCCCAACAGGACTGGAAAAAATGTGTATGTGTTTCCCTCTTCCTTATCTCCAGGAATGATCCTGGATTTTACAAAATATGGTTGTGCTCTGTCCCAAGGAGTTCCTGAAAATTCCCCAGGCTGGTTCTGGATTTGTTTGGGAAGTATTTCCTTTCACTAATCCCAAAGTGGATGGAGCTGGAATCTCCTCCAGGGTGTGCCTGTGGCTGCTGTGTGGTATCAGGGGGTGCAGGACCATGGGTATTTATTAACATGGATATTATTATCCAGCAGCCAAGCACAAATCTGGTGGGGAGTGAGTGATTTCCTCCAACAGAATGGAGTTTTTCAATCTTGCCGTAATCCTGCTCTTAAATCTCATCAGCCAGGATGGCTTTTTAATATCATCTGTGTCCAGAAAATTGAAATCAAGAAAATAGCAGGGTTTTTTCCGGGGGAGAGGAATGAGTTAGAGAAACGCCATTAGTCTGCAACCTGAATTGTGGCCCTCTCATCCCACACGCTTCTGCAGAGTCATGCTGCAGCTGGAAACCCAAATATCAGGACGGGAGGCCTTTATTAAATCACTCATGAGGTTTAAACTTGGAATTAAATCCATTTCTGGCCAGTTTGTGACAATGTGACTCCTTGGGAAATTCATGGGCCGGGACCAGCTGCATTTCAAGTGCAAATCTCGATTTTTGCTGCGTTTGGCCACCAAGTTTTGTGCAGTTCAGGCCTCATTCCAGTGGCAGCTGGGTGGCACAGGGATCTTGTACTTCTCCCTTTGTGCTCTGGACTTCTTGGATCGGATGGGGAAAAGCAGTGTTGGCATCCAGGTGAGCTGTGCACAGATTCCCTGCTGGCTGTGAACAAATCCCAGGGAATTTCAATGGTGGGGTGGAAATGTCAGCGTGGGAGAATCACAGACTGGAGTCGTGGAATGGCTTGGGATGGAAAGGTTTGGAAAGGGCATTTAATTCCAACCCTCTGCCATAGCTGGGGATGCCACTCATTATCCCAGGCTGCTCCCAGCCCCAGTGTCCAGCCTGGCCTTGGGCACTGCCAGGGATCCAGGGGCAGCCACAGCTGCTCTGGGCACCCTGGGCCAGGGCCTGCCCACCCTGCCAGGGAACAATTCCTGCCCAAGATCCCATCCAGCCCTGCCCTCTGGCACTGGGAAGCCATTCCCTGGCTCCTGGCCCTGCAGCCCTTGGCAATTGTCTCTCTCCATGCTTCCTGGGGCTCCTTCAGGCCCTGCAAGGCCACCCTGAGCTCAGCCCAGAGCTTCTCCTCTCCAGGCTGAACAATCCCAGCTCTGGCAGCCTTTGCTCCCAGCAGAGCTGCTCCATCCCTCTGCTCATCCTGGTGCCTCCTCTGGCCTCTCTCCAGCAGCTCCACGGCCTCCCTGTGCTGGGCCCCAGGCCTGGGGCAGCTCTGCCAGGTGGGCTCTCACCTGAGTGGGGCACAGGGGCACAACCCCAATCCCTTTCATGGTTCCCATGCTGGGGCTCTGGGCTGGGGCAGCTCCAGCTCTCCCAGGGCTACTCCATCTGCTCATCCCAGCCTGGATTGATCCCAGGGGTTGTCCCAGTCCAGGTGCAGCACCAGGATTTGGCCTTTCCCGAAGGATTTGCAGGCCCAGAGGCTCCTGTGGGACACAGGAGGAGCTGCTGCCAATAAAGTGCCACAGAGCAATTCCTGCCTCTCTCCAGCTGGGCACCGCTCTGCCCAGACACTTTCATCGCTCCAATTTCCTAACAAGGGAGCAACATTGTCTGCCCTGCCCTGAGGGGTGTGTTGTGAAAATAAAGGAATGGGAGTTGTGAAAATAAAGGAATTGGAGTTGTGCAAGGCCAGAGAAGCAGCTTTTCAAAGGTGTTTATTCAAATACAAATATGTGGGGCAGTAGAAGCAAATACTGCCAGCAATGCTGGGCCTCATTATTCCAAACTCCACTTAAACCTCTGGCTGCATTTCTGGCCTCCTGAAGAAACTGGGGAGCCTTTAGGCCTTGGAAAAGCCTTGGAATGACACCCAAAGAGAAAGCAGCAAGGAAGTGAACAAATGTACATTGAGGGATATAAGGAAGTGTACTGTGGGAGGTAAGGACTTTCTTTGGAGGCAGTCGGAATTGTGTGCTGTAAATAATGTTTGCTAACTCCGGATGGCTATGGGAAAACAAACTATGGAAAAGCTGGGAGAGCGTGGCCGGTGCCACGTGCGGAGGGAGTGTGGGCTGAAGGAAAACCCTCACAGGGCTGTGTCATTAAAAGCTCCTCTCTGAGGGTGTTGGGAGGAGAGAGGGAAATGAGGCTTCTGCAACCCCGCTGCAGGCTGGAAGGGAACCATTCCCTGTGTAGATTCCTGGGATGTTTGGAAAAAAAACGGGAAAGGGATTGTGTGGCAAGGTGGAGCCAGGTGGGGATCGGGCTCTGCTCGCAGGCAACAGGGACAGGAGGAGAGGGAACGGCCTCAGGCTGAGCCAGGGGAGGCTGGGCTTGGACACCAGGAGCAATTTCCTCCTGGCAAGGGAGCTCAGGCCTTGGCAGGGGCTGCCCAGGGAGGGTTGGAGTGCCCATCCCTGGAGGTGTGCCAGGAGTGCCTGGAGGTGGCACTCAGTGCTCTGGGCTGGGGACAAGGTGGGCATGGGGCACAGCTGGGCCTGGCTGGACTGGGAGGGCTTTTCCAACCTCAGGGATCCTGGAATTCCATGAACACTTTGCTGCTGAAATTGAGGAAGTCTCTCCTAAGGATGTGAGTTTGCCCTAAGGTTTATAATGAAATTCACTTGGACTTTGATGGCAGAAGGTAAAACCATGACACAGAAAAACCGAATTTCAGGCTTCTTCTAGATTTTAACACCCTGGGAATAGCAAAGCTCTCCAGAGGGAAATTCCTTCCAGGGTTGGGATAATTTACCAACTCCAACTCCAATCCTGGGAAACAGAACAGTGAAATCGGCTGAACCTTTCAAAATGAACAAGAAACTGAATTTTACCTGAGTTCAGTACCTGTCACGCCAACTCTCATCCCAAATTATTGAGGTTTGCTGAGGTGACAGATCCAGAAAACCACGTTGTGCTGTGTCACTCCTTGGCAGCTCCTCCCAATCCCAGTTGGACTTGGTGGATGTTGTTTCATTTTCCAGCTTCCCCCTTTGCAGAACCCTCGGGATTGGAGATGCATTTCGGAATTTGGCCTTCCAAACTCATGGCACCGTGTGGGCCTGGCTGCCTCCCAGGCCAAGTGTGTGAGAATTGCTTTTTTATTCCCGTTCGGAATGTGGTCAATTTATAACATCTCCCCACACCCTTTCTCTGCAGGAGTCACTTCATTTCTTTGTGAGCTTTGCTGTTAAACTGTGCATAATTTGGGGTTTTCATTGTTCTCCCCCTGCTTCTGAGGCTGCTTTGTGAGTTTTGAAAAGATGTTAATTTTCCTTTTGTTGTTCTCTGTTGACCACTTAATCCTTTCCCCGTTCCAATTGTTTTTCTTATTGCTCTCCTCCAACTTTTCTGTTGTTTGAAATGTCTGTCATCCCAAACTCGCCTTTGTTCTCCCAACAATGATTTTGGGAGCCTTCCTGCTGAGGCGCATTCCAAATGTGTGTGTGGCTGTGGATGGGGGATTTTGGCCTTCCCTGCTCTTTGACGCCTCTCTTTCCCTCATCTGGGCTCTCGGCAGATCCAAGCAGCCCTGGTTCTTTCCTTGGAGTCTGATTGCCAGGCAGAATCACCGGGAGCTCCATGTCCCTCAGCCTCCACCAGGGTGAATTAACTTCACCAGTTTTGGGCTGACCACGACTCCACCTTGCCTCAGAAAATGAACCGAAGCCTCCCGAACCTGCCAGCAGCTCTGCAAACATTCAGGAGCTGTGTCCTTATCCTTCCTACAAGGTGGAAGCCATCCAAAATCGTGACTCATTCCCTCAAAAAGAACAGAGAATAGGCTGAAATCCCCCAGGGGTATTTTCTAATCAGAGGGGAAGTCCAGATATTTATCAGGTACTAAAATATTTTCGTTTCAGTTCCAAGATTTTCACCTCAAAAGATCTTGGTTCCTCATAACCATCTCCAAAGGTGTGGGAATCACAGCTGGGAGGAATTCTGAGAATTTTGGGGTGGCAAGGGCCAGATTTTAAAGATATTTGGGTGCCTAGGGTTAGAGAACAGCAATATTATCTCCTGAGCCTGAAGTGGAGATCCTTAACTCAATTCCACTCCAGACCCTGCAGGAATCCAGTAACTAAAGAGCCACTGGATGGAAATGGGACAGGGATGCTCCATGATTGTCTCCAGCTGGATGAGTGGAAGTGCCAAACAGGAGGAGAGGATTTAGGACTGTTGTTTCCGCAGGAAGAGGAGCCTCTGTGAAGAGCCAGGTTTTTTGGGATGGGTGGGATTTAAGGAACCTGCTGGGAAGTCCTTGGAACCTTCTGGGAAACTTCTTGCTGTTGGATTCGTTTCCACGGATGTTGGAGCAGCAGGGTTTGAAAGTCTTGGTACCCACCCCAAAATTACAGCTTCTGTTCACTGCTGTAACAGCCCAGCACTTCCAGGTGTATTTTATCCAGGGTGGAAGTGGCCTAGGAATGGGAATCACTGAGATGCTTCAAAAAGTGGGCTCCTCTAGGAGAATTTGCCACCCGCATTTGCATTCCCACCCAAAATGGTTTCATTCCTGCAGAAGGAAAATTTGGGATTGACCATGAGGCTTTTAAATGTGTAACCTTCCACCAAACCATCCTGGACAGGAACTCCTGAGGGAATGCTGCAAAACACCAACCATTCCACCAAGGATCTGTCCCTGGGGGTTGAAACAGGATTGCAGAGGGCAGATTCTCACTCTCACCATGGCAGACTGGAAATCCTGGGAGAAATCTGGTTTTTCCAGGGTATTTAAGTCAACGGTTGAGCTTGGAGCAGCTGAAGTTGGGTAGATGTGGTGACATCTCCTCACTGGCCCAGTGCAAGGCTGCAGTGTCCCAGAATCATGGAATGGTTTGGAAGGACCTTAGGGATCATCCCATCCCGCTCCTGCCATGGGCAGGGACACCTCCCACTGTCCCAGGGTGCTCCAAGCCCTGTCCAACCTGGCCTGGGACACTTCCAGCTTCTCCCACTTCACCACCCAGCCCTCTACACAGCTGGAGACCTCTCACCTGCCAGGGAAAGGTCTTCTCCCTCCCTGAAATTGTGCCAGTTCCCTAAGGATCCTCCCAGCCCTGATTTCCAGGTGAGGAGCACCAACCTTCCCTGGATGAAACTTTAACCTCGGTGGTGTCTCTGAGCTGAGGACAAACCGAGCTTCCAGGAGAACCGAGCAGCAACTTCTCTGGGATTCTGGCTCCATGGGAGGTGCTTTGCCCAGGACAGTGTCACAGAATCATGGAATGCCTTGGGTTGCAAAGGACCTTAAAGCCTATCCAGTGCCATGGGCAGGGACACCTTCCACTGTCCCAGGGTGCTCCAAGCCCTGTCCAGCTTGGCCTGGGACACTGCCAGCTTCTCCCACATCACCACCCAATGCTCTGCCCAGCTGGAGACCTCCCATCTGCCAGGGACAGGTTTTTCTTCTTCCCTGAAATTGTGCCAATTCCCTAAGGAACATCCCAGCCCTGGTTTGGGCAGCTCTGAGTCCCAGGCGAGGAGCAGCAACTTTCCCTCGATGAAACCTTTGAACTTGGTGGTGTCTCTGAGCTGAGGACAAACCGAGCTTCCAGGAGAACCGAGCAGCAACTTCTCTGGGATTCTGGCTCCATGGGAGGTGATTTTTCTGGGACACAAGGCTGGGAATCACACCCTGCCACAGCTCAGGAGTTGTCCCGTGGCAGATACGATCTCCCCTCAGTAAATTCATTAAGTGCACAAACACAAAGACTCCCTTTGGACAATTAGGACCACAAGGGAGGGGTTGGGAAGATGATTGCTCTTCTCCTGGGAAGAGATGAAAGCCTCCAGTGGGGAAGAGAAGAGATTTTTCCTGATAGATCTTCAGATTAAACCCGAGGGGCTGCTTGAGCTGGAAGTCTGCCTTCTGTTTTGTATCAATAACTGGATTTCAAATGCTTGGCTCCCGCTCCTGTTTGTAGGTAATGGTTCTGTGCTGAGCTCCCTCTGCTTTCTCAGAGGTGGATTAGGACATAATTAAATATGAGCAACTCTAACGAAAACCATGGGTCTATCAAAGCTAATTAATTGCTGGGTCTGGTTTGGAACTTGGGAGAATCATGCAAACAATGGATTTGTCCCCTCTTCCCCAAGTACTTCACTCCTGCCCTGCCTATTTACAGCAGAATCCTTGGGATTTGCTGCAAGCAAACAGAAAATCATCATTTTCTTGTGCAAACACAGAGAGGGAGCTCCTCATGGTTATTAATGCCTCTGTGGCAACTGCTTGGTGTCAGCTCTGCTTAAGCCCCTCTTTTCCCTACGAGAGATGGAAAAAGGAGCCTTCTTGGAAATGCAAACCAGGGAATTTCTCTCCTGCTGCAGCTGCAAGCAGAGTTTGTGAAATGGCAAAGAACTCATGCCTGGCTAATGGGGCATCACTAAAGATGCACTGAGCTCATGCAGAGGCAGAAATTCAGGAGGAATCGGAGCCAGAGGCAGGTTTGGTCCATGGCTCCGTGGGCAAGTCCAGCTGCTGGAGCCTGGCACTTCCCAAGGCTGCCCATGGAATGGCAGAGCTGCTGCTCTGTGGGACAGGACAGGGGAAGTTTCTGCCAAAGACAAACGTTTGAATGGGAGAAAACCTGAAAATCTAACCAGTGTTAGGAAAGGTCTTCATGTTTTGAGATGAACTTGAAGGTGGATGAGTCTCCATCTGTCCCGGCTTTCCCTGTCCTCAGCCTCAGCCCATCCTTTTGGGACTGCTGCATCTGGAGAGGCTGAAGAGCAGCTGGAACAGAGACAAAGGAGGGTTGGCCAGCCCCAAAATCCAATTCTCTCAGTCCCTGTGGTTGCTGGGATTTGGGATGTGCCTCTGGATGAGTTTTCACTTGGAGGTGTGTGTGTGTGTTAAGGAAGGGCTTTGGAGCTGCTTTCATTCCCTTTTGAGGGAATCCTTCAGTATCTGAAAGGAGAGGGAAATGTTTGCTCCCAACACCAGGAGCCCTGGACAGACCAGCTGGACCCCGTGGTGTTGGGAGCAGGAGCAGGGAAGCATCCACCTGGATTCCTGCTGCTCTTGGGCAGCTCTTGGCGTGCCTGGCTTTCCCAGAGGAGCAGCAGCAGCCCAAATATCCACGCTGGGGTTGTGTCTGCAGAGATTTGGGGAAATCTCCTGTCCTTGGGCTGCTGGCAGGGACAGGACAGTGGGACAACCAGCACCGGGGCTTTTCACTATCCAGCTGGAAATCCTCTGGGAATTCTCCGGCCTTTCCAGGTGAAAATGAAGGCAAACAACTCACTCCAATCCTGAGTGTGGTTTTAGTTCCCTCAGTTTGTTTGCTGAGTGCACTGCCCTGGCTCAGTGCACACTGGGCACAAGGTTAGGAGCAGAATTATGAGCAGAGATCTCCCTGAGTCCCCCAGGTTTCCTCTCACTTCCTGCAAACAGGGAGAGATTTGCCACGGAATTGTGTGGGAGCAGAATCAGCCTGGAACACTGAATTAGCAGCAATTTGTAAAGACCAATTCCATTGATTGTCTCCCTCTGGCACGGTCGTGCTTTGTGCTAAAAGCACTCCCAGTTTAACCCAGTTCCCAGAGCTGGGATGTGACCTCCAGCATGGGAAGCCTGGTTAATGGTGAATTATCAAATATTCCTGGAAAATATTCCTCCCTGGGAGGGTGGGGAGGGGCTGGGATAGAATTCCCAGAGCAGCTGTGGCTGCCCCTGGATCCCTGGCAGTGCCCAAGGCCAGGCTGGACACTGGGGCTGGGAGCAGCCTGGGACAGTGGGAGGTGTCCCTGCCATGGCAGGATGATCCCTAAAATCCCTCCCAACCCAACCCATCCATAATTCCATGTTTCTCTCCTTGAGCTGCAGATTTTTCCCAGCCCAGTTGGTTCTCAGATGATCCACCAGGCACAGCTGCAGCTGCAGCCCCATCGATTCCGTGGCCTTCCAGGGGAAAGGAGAGGGCAGGGGAATGTGTGGCCTTTCCAGCACAATCCTCTGCTGACCTGCAGGCTCAGACTTCAGCTGGAGTCACAGAATCCCAGCAGGATTGGGGTTGGGAGGGACCTTAAAGCCCATCCAGTTCCAGTGGGTGGATGGACACCTCCCACTGTCCCAGGCTGCTCCCAGCCCCAGTGTCCAGCCTGGCCTTGGGCACTGCCAGGGATCCAGGGGCAGCCACAGCTGCTCTGGGAATTCCAGCCCAGCCCCTCCTCACCTTCCCAGGGAACAATTCCTGCCCAAGATCCCATCCAGCCCTGCCCTCTGGCACTGGGAAGCCATTCCCTGGCTCCTGGCCCTCCAGGCCTTGTCCCCAGTCCCTCTGCAGCTCTCCTGGAGCCCCTTCAGGCCCTGCAAGGGGCTCTGAGCTTTCCCTGGATCCTTCTCTTCCCCAGACTAAACAGAATAAGAATAATCCAATAATATAAAAGTGCATTTTTACTGAAGGCTCATAATTCCTGGATTTTGAAAGTCAAAGTGGCTTTTTCAATGAAGTCCTTGGATTTCCTTGGTAAAAATTTCAGGCTTTAATTCCATTTTCTTGTCTTCCATGGGGAAAACAGAGCTAAAGTGTCTTGACTGTGCCTGGCAGCCTAAACTTCCACAAGCTGTTGTGAAGCTCCTCATCTGCCTGCCTGAATTTTTGGGGTTATATTTTATTTTTTATTGTGGAAAACTGGAAAAGACCCCGTGGAGGGGTTTGAAAAATTCAGTGAAAGAAGAGAAATTTAATTAGAAAACTAATTAAATTAAATTAAAATGAATTAAAACGTTTTTGTTTAGCAAAAAAAGGTTTTTTAAACACGAAACCAACCTGGAATTCCAAGTGTTGTCCTGAAAATTATCTCTGGCTTAGTTCTACTGGAGCACATTAGTTCAGGCTAATTTTAGGCTGGCTCCTGGGCTGGCTCTGGGATCCAGAGTGAAAACCAGCACGATCCTGGACACGGGAATCAGGCTCCTGCTCCCAACTTCCTTTCAGAGGAGCCTCTCCCTGCTCCTTTCCCATCTGGTGTGCCCAGGGAGAAAACCTGGAAGCTTTGAGACATCCTGTGTCAGTTTCACTGCCTGAGAAAATTGGGATTAGGTAGGGAATAGAATGGAGATCCTTCCCTGGACCACTGGGATGTGGGATTTGCTGCAGGGATTTGTTGATTTCTGTAGGTTGGACAAAACTGGTCCGGGTGTTTTTCTCTGCATGAGAGAAACAAAGGGAAAGGTGGTGTGGAAAGCTGATGCTCCCGAAATATTCCCTGCCCAGGATTCTGTGTCTGCTGGGTGTTTTTCCCTGGAATTCTCTATAATTTCTGGCATTTTTGTGTCTCACAGGGCATCGTTCTCTCACAGCATCATCATTCCCCCCTTACAGTGAGTGCTGGGAAGAAATTCCTCCCTGGGAAGGTGAGGAGGGGCTGGGCTGGAATTCCCAGAGCAGCTGTGGCTGCCCCTGGATCCCTGGCAGTGCCCAAGGCCAGGCTGGACCCTGGGGCTGGGAGCAGCCTGGGACAGTGGGAGGTGTCCCTGCCCAGGGGAAGAGGATGATCCTAAAAATCCCTTCCACCCCAAACCATTCCATAATTCCATGACCAAACAACACCTTGTGCCATAACATCCCTGGATCCACATTTGTTCCCATTTTTAAGGCTGGAATTCCATTCATTCAGCCCAATCTGTTCCTGCCGAGCCCAGTAAAACTGCTCAGGATCATCCTCTAGGAACAGGGGAAATGGGAGCTTTATTTCCTGGGAATTTCTGCTTCCCGGGGCTCCCTGTCCTGCTGACAGCTCTGTAATTCCCCAGCATTTTCCCAGGGAAGTGCTGTGCTTCCTATTTCCGAGCCACTCAAGGCTCTCAGGTTCCTGATGTTGGGTCCTTCTCATGCCAGGGATTTCCTGAGATCCCGATGGTTTGGAAATCCTTAATTTGTCGGAAATCCAAATTTGCCAGAAATCCTTAATTTGTCAGAAATCTTTAGTCTGTTATAAATCCTTAATCTGTCAGAAACCCTTAATTTGTTGGAAGTCTCAGATTTGGCAGAAATCTTCTCAGCCTGCGTTTTCCACCTTGGCTTTTCCTTGGGAATATTCAATCCAAGTCTCTCTCTGTGAACACACCAAGTGTTTTTGTGATAAAAAAAAAAAATTTTATCACAAATCCAACACCTCTGTGGGATTCCCTACATTCCTCCTTGGAAAAGCACCGCTTTTACTCCTCTAATTTGTTTTTATTGCCTTTCTCCCTCATCGCTCGACATTCCTTTGGATTCCTGGGCTTTCCCTGCTCCACTCCCCTCATCCTCAGCTCTGTTTTGGCTTCCACGAGCCCTGTT
Source organism: Platysteira castanea (assembly GCA_013397175.1). Taxonomy (NCBI): domain Eukaryota; kingdom Metazoa; phylum Chordata; class Aves; order Passeriformes; genus Platysteira; species Platysteira castanea. The sequence goes on along the minus strand of VYXC01007578.1, from coordinate 123,131 downwards.
TGATATTCTGGGCACCGAGGGCTCCGTTTTGCACCCAGAGGTTGCATCCAGACCTTTCTTTGGAATCTCGTGGCTTCCCAGTGCACTTTTAATGGGATCTCCTTCACTATCCCACAGCTATTCCCAATTATCTTCCTGGAAAACTCCCCCAGCTGCTGGAGCCCCACCTCCTGGGATCCATTATTTCTTTGCTGCTGCCCTCACAGCTCCTTTTCCTTGGAATACTGAGCTCTGCCACTTCATCCCAGTCATCTCCCAGTTTGTCACTTGTCCCTCACTGGGAGCTGGGCCAAAGGCCCGGCCAAGCCTCCCCAACCTTCTCCAGCTCCCATCCAGAGCTGCCCTCAGCTGCTCCAAGCACTTTTCCCACTAATTCCCTCTCCAAGAGTTTTCCATGTCCCACCAGATATCCTTGGGAAAACTCCTCTGTCCCCATCTCCTTTTTAAAGTGGTTTTTAGGAGCTTTTCAAAGTGAGATTGGTGCCACTTTCCCAGCTCTGTTTTTAACCTGGTGTTCCACGATCTCTTCCCTTTGTTCTTGGTGGAAATTGTGGATCTCTCTGCTGGGTGAACCTCCACGATTATTCCTGCCTTTCCTTCCTGTAGTGCTGCTCTAAGTTTGTCCTCCCACTGATTTTTGACCCCACTGGGGTTTTAAGGAGTGATCTCTCCCCCTGGATAATCCAAATCCTGCTCTCCATCGTGTCCCTGAGCTCCCCAAAGCTACAGAAACCCAGCAGAAGCTGATGTTTAGAGAAATAAATCCCTGAAACTTCTCTTCCTCTCCTTTTTTTTTAGGGGGGGATTGTTTTGGTTTTGTTGTTGTTTGCTTCGTAACCACCAACAACACAAAATAACCCTGGATTATCCCACCAAAATTCCTGCAAGAAAAGCTCTCTAATCCCAGCCCTTCACTACTTTTAGTTGGCAGGTTCCTAATTTAGCGGGGGAACAGCTTCTTTTGCTTCTGCTTAAATTCCTGGGTGCTTAAAAACGAAATCTGATTCCAAACTGGAACAGTTTCCTCCCACTGTGGATTTTCCAGCTGGATTTTGCAGAGCTGCACGTGGGGCCAGGCTCTGGCTCTGCTGTGGGCACTGAGGGCAGGGGCAGCATCCCTGAAATCCTCCACTTCAGGATAATAATCCTGCAAACGAGGATCCCAGGCCTCAGGAAAGGCAAAGGGAGCTCAGTTTCACCAGGAATTTCCTTTTGCTCAAGGTTATGGTTTTGGCCAAGTCAGATTTCTATTTCCAGATTAAGAAAATCAGGTGACTTTTCCAGATTTTTCTCTTTTAAGCAGGACTAGAACAAAAACGTCCCCTCAGAGCGTGTCTGGGGGTCCCTTTGTCACCTCTCTCTTCCTGTGGGATTATTTTTGGTCTCTTTTCCATTCCTACACTGCTCACAATATTTTAAAATATTTTAATACATGTTTATTGTGGATTCCTTCACTTCTTTTTGCACCTTCTTTATTTGTTTCCCACTTTCATCATCCTGGAATCAGAGTGGGAGAACAGGGAATCATAGAATGGTTGGGGTTGGAAGGGATGATAAAGATCATCCCATTCCAACCCTGAGCACAACCACCTGCTTGGAACTGGGGCTGAATTTAACCCCTGCCCTTCACAATCACCTCCAAAACACTTCAAGCAAAGTATTCCTCATTTTTGGATTGTACTTGGACCTCAATCCCACGGAAATATGAAATATCCCAAGGGATTTTAGGGACAGGCTTCTTAACAGGGCCTGCAGGACATGGAGTGAGGGGGTAAAATTAAGAGCAGATTCAGACCAGATATAAGGAAGAATTTTTTTATGGTGAGGGTGGAAAAACGCTGGAGAAGATTGTCCAGAGAGGTTGTGGATGCCTCACCCACACGGATGGAGTTTTGGGATCTTGGAGATGTCCTTGTTTATTACAGAGCAGGGGTTGGACTAGAGGAGAATCCCTTCCAAACCGTTCCATGATTTCCTGGAAGTTTAGACCCTCCATGACTTTCTCTTGGTGAGGGATGGGAAGAGAGGCCTCCCCAGGTGTGGGAAATCAGGAATGTGGGTGGATCCACCTGGGGAAAGGGGAGGAATGTGGGGAAACAGCAGCAGTTCCCTCCCTGCTGCGACACCCAGGCCTTGTCCAGGTGCCTGAGAGATGGGGAAAGGGAACCCTGTGGCCACATGGGGATTAGGATGGAAGAAAAATTGGGAATGAGAAGGGCTGGGTGAGGGTGAGAGCTCAGACTCAGCTCTGTGTCCTGCTTGGGAACTTCCAACTTCATCCAAATCCTTCTTGTTCCTCCCGGGTAGTGCCTGATGTGTCCTCAGTGGGAAGCTCCAGTCTCAGCATGGAAATGCAGAGGAATTACCCAGCTGGGCATCCTGGATGTGGCTCTGGGAATGGGATGATCCTTGTGGGTGTCTGTGTTGTGTCCAGGGATCCCAGCGAGCCAGGAGTTGGACAAATCCCTCAGGAATGCGTCCCTGGATGAAGGGTGAGTGCTGCTGGGGACGTGGGCTGAGGGATGTTGGGATTTTCCCAGCTCAGAGTGGTGGGGACGGGGATGTTCTCTGTGTTCCAGGAACTGGGGTGTTCCTGCTCTGACATTCTTGGGAGTAGCACCGGGATAAAACCCCAAACCAGGGGAATTTCTGCTTCCCCATTGTCCTTCAAAGAAGGATGTCACTGTCAAAGAATCACAGAATCCTGGAATATCCTGAGCTGGAATAAACCCACAGGGACCATCCAGTCCCACTCCTGGCCCTGCCCAGATCCCCAACAACCCCACCCTGGGCATCCCTGGGAGCTCCTGGAGCTCTGGCAGCCTCGGGCCCGTGCCCATTCCCTGGGGAGCCTGGGCACTGCCCAGCAGCCTCTGGGGGAAGAAACTTTTCCTAAATATCCCCCTAAAATCCCTCTGGCTCAGCTCCAGCCGCTCCCTGGGTCCTGTCAGGTCACAGGATCAGTCCCACGTTTGATCAGCCTGGTTGGCACTTGGGGATTCACCTTCCCAGGGAGGTGGGAGCAGCAGAGATGCAGACACCACATGGAATTCCTTGCTGGACACCTTCTCCTGTGGTCTCCCTGTATGCTCAGACATCCCAGACTCTGGGAATGTTTTTGTTTTTTTTTTTTTACGATCACCAGCAGTTTTGCTGGATGTTAAAATGTTATTTTAAGACTTTGCTGACAGCCAGAAGGTTCCTCTCCTTGGAGGAGAGGGGATCTCGGGAACGATTCTGCCGTGGGCTACAAAACATCAAAGTCAATCTTTTTCCTACTTCTCTCCCAGAAACCAACAGCTCTGAAGTGGAGTCCCTGGATGCAGAGCTGCCTTCGGGGCAGCACAAGCTCGTTATCACAGGCTAAAACAAAATAAATATTATTGGATTGGAAAATCCATTTACTTTTCCCAGCTTAATGTAAAAATGGGACAATTTAAGGGTCAACTCCCAGTGTTCTAAGAACCACTTGTTTCAAAGAACAAACCCCTCCAGCCTGTTCAACTTTAATCCTCTTTGGATCAGTCCCTGGCTATTCTGGAGCTGAGACTTCAAATTCAGCAATTTGCCTTTGGTTTCACTGGGCTGGGAGTTGGGATATTTTTTGACCTGCTGGAGAGAGGCCAGAGGAGGCACCAGGATGAGCAGAGGGCTGGAGCAGCTGTGCTGGGAGCAAAGGCTGCCAGAGCTGGGATTGTTCAGCCTGGAGAGGAGAAGCTCTGGGCTGAGCTCAGGGTGGCCTTGCAGGGCCTGAAGGAGCCCCAGGAAGCATGGAGAGAGACAATTGCCAAGGGCTGCAGGGCCAGGAGCCAGGGAATGGCTTCCCAGTGCCAGAGGGCAGGGCTGGATGGGATCTTGGGCAGGAATTGTTGGCTGGGAGGGTGGGCAGGCCCTGGGCCAGGGTGCCCAGAGCAGCTGTGGCTGCCCCTGGATCCCTGGCAGTGCCCAAGGCCAGGCTGGACACTGGGGCTGGGAGCAGCCTGGGACAGTGGGAGGTGTCCCAGTGGAAGAGTTGGGATGGGATGATCCTAAAAATCCCTTCCAACACCAACCATTCTGTAATTCCATGATATAGGAAGGCAAACCCAGCCCTGAGCCAGGGTCAGAGAGTGCCTTGAAGGACAATTATCCCTCACTTGTCAGATACTTCCAGTCTCCAAATTCCCCAGGACAATCAGGGTTTATCTCATCCCATGGGAATGACCTCGGCACCACAATATTCCCTGAGCAGAGGCCACCAGAGAGGATGGGACACTTCTGTCTGGTGGATGCTTCTGGAAGAAGGGTGGAGCATTATCTGGACTGACATGAGCAATCCTGACCTGCTCTGTCACCCTTGAACCCAGTTCTAATTCATGTCTGAGTGTGTCTTAACAAAGCTGGGCTCAGGGTGGGCCCTGTGTGAGGCACAGCAGGAGGGTTGGTTGAGTTTTTTGCACCCCAGCACCGTATTCTGGGGTTTTTTTTAATTCTTAGATGAATTATTGAAAAGAAAATCCCCCCACAAACATCCCAGAAACGTCTGGGAAGAGGCTTCTCCGTGAGAAAAGAGCCCCATCCCCACCGACACCACATTTTACTGGTGCCCAGCTCAGAACTCCAGACTGATGAGCCAGGAGTCTTTTCCAAGGGGCTCCACTGATCTGGAATTCTTCCAGGGGGTTGCCAAGCTCTAGGACTGGTGGCCACCTCCTACAAGGCTTGTGCCCACGTTTTTTGGGCTCCTGTTGCCAGTGCCGTGCCAGGGCCCCAGTGCTGCCACTCCTGAGGGTCCCCAGGAGGATCAGCAGCTGCAGGAGGAGTGGAATTTGAAGTCTTAGCTCCAGAATAGCCAGGGACTGATCCAGTTTTCCCAGAGGCTGGAATTTGGGCTGGAATTGCACCTTTTCTGGGGCTGTTTTGGTGGCAAACACCCGGAGCAGGGGTGGCTCCGTGGAGCTCCTCCCTCTGTGTCCTGTGCCTGTGAACATCTCCCAGGTGTCGAGTGCTGGACACACTTAGCACTGCACGGGGGCTGTGGCATCCCAGCACGTAGACAGGGTTCTCCTGGAGGGAACGGGGAGGCTGGGATCATCCCGGACAGAGGAGGATGCCCCTGCTGTTGTGCTGTGAGAACCATTCCTCCTGAGACCTCTGGAGGAGTGCTGAGGGCCAGGCAGGAGCAAACAGCAGCTCAGTTTGGCAGAGGCCTTAAAAACGTCTCCCAGTTTGTTTGACAGATGTCCATGAGATGGGAAAGAGCTTTCCCTGCCTTTAGGGAGCTTCAGCCCGGGGAAATCCTGCTCCAGCACCGAAGCCGGGTGGTTTTTCCAGCAATTTCTCCCGAGCACCACGTCCCTATCTTCATCATTTGCTGTGGTATTTTCAATTTGTGCATCCTCAGGATCTCACTTGGAGATCCTATCACAACGACCGACCCTGGTGGTTGCTTTGAAGCTGCACCTGGCACTTCTGAGTCATCCCAGTGGGCAAGGCTGGCATTGGGGAAGAGCTGGAATGTGCAGCTCATTAGTTGAGCACCGAGGTTTTTGGGATGGTGGGAAGGAGGTGGAGACAGCAGGGAAGTGTCTGAAGTGAAGAAAGTACCTGACATGAGGGGATTTTGCTTTTTCCATCTTACTGATGGCATCTGGAGAGGTCCTTTTCCACTCTGCTGGCTTTCCATGGAGTCAGGATTTGCCTGGCAAAACCTGAAAGGAGCTGGAGCCTTTTCCAGCTTGATCCAGCCCAGAATACCCTGCTATGTCCTGGGCTGCACCCAAAGCTCCGTGGGCAGCAGGGCAGGGAGGGGATTCCCCTCTGCTCTGCTCTCCTGAGATCCCACCTGGAACAGTGGGAACAGTCCTGGTGCCTCCAGGAGGAGAAGGAGGTGGAAATGTTGGAGCAAGTCCAGAGGAGGCCACAAAGTTCCTTAGGGGACTGGAGCACCTCCCCTGTGGAGCCAGGATGGGAGAGCTGGGAATGTTCAGCCTGGAGAGGAGGAGGTTGTGTGGAGACCTCGCAGCAAATTCCAGGGTCTGGAGGAGCTTCAGGAGAGCTGGAGAGGGACAATCCATCAGGAGCTGAAGTGACAGGGTGGGGGGAATGGCTTCCCAGTGCCAGAGGGCAGGGCTGGATGGGATCTTGGGCAGGAATTGTTCCCTGGGAGGGTGGGCAGGCCCTGGCCCAGGGTGCCCAGAGCAGCTGTGGCTGCCCCTGGATCCCTGGCAGTGCCCAAGGCCAGGCTGGACACTGGGGCTGGGAGCAGCCTGGGACAGTGGGAGGGGTCCCTACCATGGCAGAGGTGGCACTGGATGGGCTTTAGGGTCCTTTCCATCCCAAACCATTCCGTGATTCCATGGTTCTGTGAGCCTGGCACTGTGTGCATCCACATCTCTGGGGTTTGGCCGGCCTGGCACCAGCAGGGATGGCCGGGGGTGCAGGGGCTGTGTCATAAATGAGGCAGTGACAGTGACCCTGTCAGCCACGGACATCCTGAGGGGTTTCCAAGCCCACTCCAGGACTGTTTGCTCCCTCACAGCAGGGATATCTCCCATTCCTTCCACCCACCTGCTCTTCAGGCAGCATGGAATTCTGAGCAGTTGCTCCTGTAGAAAACCTTCTGCTCCAGGAGAGCAGGGATGTGTCCTTTCCATCCCAAACACCTCTGCCATGGTAGGGACCAATATTTTTCCACCAATACCTATGGAGATTCCCACAGGATACCCGCAGGCTTCCAGGGATTCTGCCCTGCCCTGTGTGATGCTCCTGCTCTCCCTGAAATCTGCAGACTCCAGGGCTGGCCCAAAAACTGCAGCATTCCCGGGCTCCTGCAGGATGAGAGGCCTTCCACGTGGGTGAGTTATCATTATTTGTTATTATCCTCTCCCTGATCCACTTGGGAAGACAGATGTGCATTCCTGCCCCCCACCCTCCCTTCCCCGAGAACTGATGAAACACGAAAATCACTTCTTAGAGGGAAAAAAAAAAAACAACCCCAACTCAACCACAAAGTCACCACAATTCATTGGGAGCTCGTTGGTTCCTAATCTCTGAAAACGAGCCAGGTCAAACAGCCACGGCTCCTCTGATAAACTGTTATTCTTAGGGATTTCATCTTCCATGGAAAAGTACTGGGCTGGCTCCGGGAGCTCCTCTCGCCCTGGCAGCAGCATCCAGCAGTGGAAAATTGGAAGAATCCAGCTGCAGGGAGAGTGTCCAGGGCAGTATTTTTAGATGCTTTGGTTCTTTCGGACTCCACACGCGCTTCCCTGTGGAAAACAGGGCTGGCTATCCCAGGGACTTCCTGTGCTGTGCACGGAGAAGCTGCTCCTTAGGAATGAGATGCTGAATGAAAGAAATAGGAGGAAAAGAGAACTCTGGATTTGGGGAGAGACGAGGGAAGTTGGAGAGGGAATGTCTGGGGATTCTCCCTCCAGCAGAGCTTAGGGGTGGAACCCCAGTTGAATTCCCTCTCCCTTTGAGATTTTATTCCCTTATTCCCACTCCCTGTTGGGACATTTAACAAATCCTGGAGCCAGTGCCAGCTTTCCTCAGGAACACCGACCCTGGCACAGCAGGGCTGCTGAAGGGAGGAATTCCCAGCCGGAATTTCTGGGAGCTGTGACAGCAACAAAAGGTACCAGGACTCTGGAGCAGGTGTGGATCGTTCTACTCCTCCATGGCATCTCCAGAGGGTGATTCCCAGTGAAACTGGGTGCAGGGAAAAGGCTCCATCTTCCCCCTTTGGCTCTGGAAGGTCTCATCCGAGTGGGAGAATCAGTGAATTCCAGACTGGTTTGGGTTGGGAGGGACCTCAAAGCCCACCCAGTGCCACCCCTGCCATGGCAGGGACACCTCCCACTGTCCCAGGCTGCTCCCAGCCCCAGTGTCCAGCCTGGCCTTGGGCACTGCCAGGGATCCAGGGGCAGCCACAGGTGCTCTGGGCACCCTGGGCCAGGGCCTGCCCACCCTCCCAGGGAACAATTCCTGCCCAAATAAAGCTCTCAGCGTGCCAGGCCTGCCTGTTTTCCCAAACACTCCTTCCTCCAAGTTTTTGGGGTGCTTCACTCCTCCAGAATTGTTGGCATTGGCAGCGCCTCTCCCCTCTGATGTGTTTGTGAGCATCCCTGCAGCCACTGGGGGTGAAACCTGGGTGTGCTCCAAGCTCTCCTGCTACCCCAGGACACTGTTTGGATGCCAGAAGAACTGGGGAAGAATCCAAAGGGTGCCAGAGCAGGATGCTGCCTGTTTTTGTTGTTGATTCCCTCTCGTGACAGGCGCGAGGATGTGCACAGACAGGTAGAGCATGGGAAGTTCTCCTGCATCTCCCCCATTTTTAGGAGTCTTGGACCATTGCAGTGGTTCTGGGTCAAGCAGCCACCTCAGAGGGATGTTTTTGGGGAAGACTTGCCTGGATGATTTCAGTTATTCCCAAAAATAAAAATGGTGATGTTGATTCCTCCATGCTGCATCAGAAGCAGAACTATTCCAGGGGTTCTGCTGGGAAGCTTTGGTGTTTCCATGCTGGGATTTTGCAGTGGGATGCCATAGTGTCAGGGCCATGCCTTCTGCTTCTTTTCCAAGATAAATTGCCTCTGTTTGTCCCAAAATCTGACATATCTGTGGAGCCAGTGGAGAGATTTAGAAAGCTCAGCCCTGAGAAATGTTCAGACCACGACTTCAGGAGCTCGGGAGAAGTTTGGAGGTGGCTTGGGAATGCTGTCGTGCTTGGCACAGAGGCTGAGGGCCGAAAAAAGGGGTTGGGGGCTCCAAAAAGGAAAATTGTGGAATTTTCCTGGATTAAGACAAAGGGTGGTAGAAGAATAATGGAGATTTGTCCAGCTCTGGCTGCTCAGCCCAGCAGGGCCAGGGAGCTCCTGGAGCGGGGCCAGCGGAGGCTGCGGGGCTGAGCAAGGGCCTGGAGCATCTCCTGAGGGAGCTGGGGCTGCTCAGCCTGGAGAGGAGCCCCAGCCCAGAGGGGCCCTCAGCCCTGGGTGTCCCTGGGTGTCCCTGGGTGTCCCTGGCTGTCCCTGGCTGTCCCTGGGTGTCCCTGGCTGTAGGGAGGGCTCCGGGCAGGGCCTGGGCTCTGCTGCGGGGCCCAGCAGTGGCACCAGAGGGACGGGCAGGGGCTGAGCCCAGCAATTCCCTGCTCAGGAGGCACAACTCTGCCCTGGGCAGGGCCCAAACCCTGAGCAGAGCCCAGAGAGGGGCTGGAGTCTCCTCCCTGGGGATATTCCAGAATATCCACGATCCTGTGCCCTGTGCTCTTCTTGTGGAAGCAGCAAGTCCGAGGCACACCAGGCCCTGGATAAGCACAGATATTCCCAGTGTTCCTTTCCTGCCCTTTTCCCTCTTGTGGGAATGTCCTTCCACTGCCTCTCCCCTTCTAAGAAGAGCATGGATCTGCACTGGGAGTCTGTGAGGCCTCCAGTGCTCATCCTCAGTGACTGGGAGTTATTCCCAAACCAGCCAAAAGCTTTTCCCTCCGTGGGACCCAACCAACCCCTGGCCATCATTTTGAGTTTGAAGAGGACAAAATCCTCTGTGAATCTCTGGGGGGAAGATTCAAAAAGTGTATTTTTTTATTCCTTTAGCCGTTGTATCCATGTCCTGTTATCCCAGATAATGATGTTTTGGCTGTCTGGGGAGACAGTGGAGTTCTCCACCTCAAAACAGGGCTCAAAAATTCCAGCGTGGAGCAAACCAGTTGAGCAGATTGGTTTGGGTTTTGATCTTAGGGTGGCCAATGGGATTCAGCCTGAGCAATGTTTTTCCTGCTTTATCTCCACGACAAACACTGGAAACTGCTCTTGCTGATAGGATACCTGGAAACTTTTGTTGTTGAAGAGCTCCAGAGCCTTCTTTTCATTATTTATGGCTCTGCCAGGAACGGGGGCAGCTGGGAGGCTGAGAAGGATCAGGGAGCTCTGCACACCTCAAGGTTATTCCCATTTGTTTCATTCCCTGGTTTTTCCACCCTGGGCACTGATAGCCCTTCCCTTGCTGGTTCTTTTCCACTCCTTCATCCCATCTCAGGAGCCTTTGTGTCCTAAGGGCAGCCAGGGGAATTTTTGTTGAGTTGTGTCATTATTTACAGGCCCAGTGTCTGCCCAGCATGCCCAAGGCCTGATTTACACTCCAGTTAATGCAAATTTACCTCCAATTAATGCAAATTTACCTCCAATTAATGCAAATTTACCCCCAGTCTTGTTTAATCTCCTCCTGCCAGGCTCACCCAACTGACTGCATGGTCCCAGAGCAGATTTTCTGCTGGCTGCTCCCAAAACTCTCCCTATTCCACAACTCCTAAGAGCTGCTTGGATTGGTAAGTGTGGACCACTCCAGAGCAGGATTTGGGAATTAACTTTGTTTATATTTCCTGGTTTCTGCATATGAGCTCTCCTATGAAATCTCTGTTAATCAGCAGAGGTAAAAACATGATTTATCCTCCTTTGAGGAGCCATTAAACACGGAAAAAACAAGGAGCTGTGTCTTCACGGGAGATAAAAACTTGGGAGCTGCTTCTAAACACTCCTTGCCCTGAGCTGCAATTCCAGGAGTTCCATCCCATTTCCCAACTGGGAAAAGCAGGCAATAAAAACACTTTTTATTGGGAATTGCCCCTGCAGGTCCTCCCTGCTGGGAACGTGCCCCAGCACAGGCTGGAGAACCTCTGGGGCACCCCACTGGGAATTGCTTCATGTGGATTTAGAAAGCACTTGGACATTTTTCAGGCAAAGGCACAAGGGGTGAGCTGGGTTATTCCAGAAAAGTTGGGTTATTCCAAAAATATGGAAAGCTGCTTCTCCTGGCACTGCATCCTGCCTGAGCTGGGCCTTCCGAGTCCCCACCCTCCAGGCAGGGAATGTCAGGCACTCCCAGGCTCAGAAAGTTTAAAATCCATCCAGGTTTTGAAATCCAGTCAGGTTTCCAAACTGGCCGTGCTCACGTGGAGGCCTCCACATCCCAATGAATTTTATTCCCAATTAATACAAATTTACATCCCAAATTTTGTCCCATCTCCTCCTTCCAGGCTCCCTCTTGCCTGCAGATCCCTCTGGCTCCCAGCTCACTCTGGGATTTGGGTGCCCTCTCCTCCGCTCCTCGCAGAGCTGACACCTGGAATCCATGGTGATGTCCCTTCCTTCCATCCTTCCCATCCTTGGAAAAGGCCGTCACATCCTTGGAAAAGGCCGTCCCATCCTTGGAAAAGGCCGTCCCATCCTTGGAAAAGGCCATCCCATCCCTGGAAAAGGCCATCCCATCCTTGGAAAAGGCAATCCTATCCTTGGAAAAGGCCGTCCCATCCTTGGAAAAGGCCATGCCATCCTTGGAAAAGGCTGTCCCATCCTTGGAAAAGGCAATCCTATCCTTGGAAAAGGCCATCCCATCCTTGGAAAAGGCCATCGCATCCTTGGAAAAGGCCGTCCCATCCTTGGAAAAGGCTGTCCCATCCTTGGAAAGTCCCATTCCTTGGAAAAGGCCATCCCATTCCTTGGAGAAGGCCATCCCATCCTTGGAAAAGGCCGTCCCATCCTTGGAGAAGGCCGTCCCATCCTTAGGAAAGTGCTGGTGAGGAGTGGCCAGGTTTTAATCTGCCTTTCATCTGGCCAGGTTTTAAACTTGAACAGTTTCAGAGTCACGCTCGAGTTTTCCTTTGTGGAAGCCAAACAGGAATATCTGAACGGGAATCTGAACTGGGCAAACTGGTGCTTGGTACTGCCATGCTAAGCGAAAATTAGGCAGTAATGTTTAAAAAATGAAAAGTGGTACTTAAAGAATTAAAAGGAACATCAAAAAATGAAAAGTAACATTTAAAAAATGAAAAGTAACACTTAAAAATAGGTATAATTTAAAAAATGAAAAGTAACATCAAGAAATGAAAAGTAACATTGGAAAAATGAAAAGTAACAATTAAAAAGGAACATTTAAAAAATTGAAAGAAACATCAAAAAAATGGAGAAGAACATCAAAAAAATGGAAAGTGGTATTTAAAAAATGAAAAGGAACATCTAAAAAATGAAAAGTAACATCCAAAAAATGAAAAGTAACATTTAAAAAAGAAAAGTAACATTAAAAAGAAAAGTAACATTTAAAAAATGAAAAGCAACACTTAATAAAAAAGTAACATTCAAAAAATGAAAAGTAACATCAAAAAATAAAAAGTGACTTTTAAAAAGTGAAAAGAGACATTTAAAATTTTAAAAGTAACATTAGGAAGTGAAAATGACTATTTAAAAAAATGAAAAGTAACATTAAGAAAAAGAAAAGTAACATTTAAAAA
>VYXC01007578.1:61296-91283 GCA_013397175.1 Platysteira castanea | reverse complement strand
TTTTTGGGAGGGAGTTTGTTATGTGGGGTTTTTTGGCTTTTGGTTTTTCTTTTTTTTTAAATTTTGTTTTGTTTATTTGTTTCTTTGGTTTGTTTTTTTTGTTGTTATTGTTGTTTTTTAAAATTCTGATTGTGCCAATTAAAACCGTTTCCATCTTTCCAATCAAAAGCTTCCATCTATTTCCCATCCAGACCCTGAGCAAGTGCATATAAAATTAATTCCAAGGTGTTTCCAAATGCTTTTGGAGGTGATCCAGGGTGAGATCCTGCTCCTTCCTGTGCATTCATGGGCTCACTCTTGCCTAGCTCTGAGCAGAATTTGGCCTCAGAGCTGGACACAAATGAGATCATGATCCAATATATAACCAGGACAAATGGTTTATTGGGAGACCAGGGCAGCCTTTGGTGCCAAACTTGGAATAATTTCCCATCTGGATGGTCACCCCAGGCTTCTCTGCATCAAAAAAGAAATGGAAAATGGAATCTGTGCATTGGATGTGAGTGTTGGACTGGGAGATTTGCACAGGAATTAAATGTTTGGAGATGGGCCTGGCTTTAGGGCCATCGAGGCCACATTTTATCCATCTTTATTCCATGATGGATAAGGGGAAAGAAGAGCTTTCCAGCTCTAAAGTTTATTTTAAACTCCTTTCCCTGCCTGGTGGCCAGTCCTTCTCCTGGGAGAGGAAAGGTGCCATGGAAATATCCCTGCCCATGTTGGGTTAAATGGTCTTTAAGTCCTTTCCAACCCAAACATTCCAGGATTCCTTCAGGGAAGGACAGATTTGGAAAGGTGAGGTTTGGTTCACATAAATTCCCATTTCTGGAGTTCATGCTTTGGGCTGGAGGATCTTCCTGGGAAGCCCAAAGCACCGGTGCCAAATAAAGCTTTTATCCATGGATAAAAGCTTTATTTTGGGGTGATTCCCAGTAGGGGATACAGAGATTTTGGGGGATTTAGGGGAAATTCCTGAGGAGATCCAGCGGGGCAGTGTGTGGATGTGAGAGGAAATTCCCCAAGGTGACGAGGAGCAGTTTGTGCACAAAATTCCTGGAAACTGGGAGATGCTTAAAAATATTCCCAAACTTGGCAATTCCATCCATTATACCAATGATTCCTGTGGAAGACAGAAATCTGCCTTTTCCTGTCACTGATTTGTTCTTTGTGGTTGTTCAAAACAGTCCCTTGCGTGGAAGGGAAAAAGAAATCTAGGAAAACTTTCAACTGGATTTGCATTTCCTGGAAAAAAAGAGAAGTTTTGAGGGAGATGATAGAAATACATGGAATTGTTCTGGCAAAGAAGCCAACAGAACCCCCCCAGCACTGCAGGTGGCCTGGCTGCAGCTCCACCAGCATCCCCAGCAGGGCCCTGGAAATCCATCCCAGAGCTGCAACCGGAGCCAGGAAACTTCCAAAGGGAGGAATGGATCATTTTCTGTGGAAGTTTTGCGCGTTCTTCCCATGGGAAATGAGGGTGCAGCAGCTTCAGACAAGGCTGGGACAGGGCCGGAGTGTGGAAAGCAGAAATCGAGTTTTGGGGTGATTCCCAGTTGGGGGATACAGAGATTTTGGGGAATTTAGGGGAAATTCCTGAGGAGATCCAGCGGGGCAGTGTGTGGATGTGAGAGGAAATTCCCCAAGGTGACGAGGAGCAGTTTGTGCACAAAATTCCTGCCCAAGTTCTGAGGCACCACAACCTCCTGTACATCCCCAAGGATGCTCCTGACGCCCCACTGATGCTTGTTAAGGCTCAGGAACCTTAAAACCCCCCAAAACTGAGGGGTTATTTTTAAAGTTTTTATTTCAAAAGTATTAAAAGCAACTTGGAAAAGTGATTTGGCTCCACTGAGAGCTCCAGTGGCTGAATCCAGAGCCTCTTGTACATTCCCAAGGGCCTGCTCTGCTCCTGACACCCCACTGACCCTTGTTAAGGCTCAGGAACCTTAAAACCCCCCAAAACTGAAGGTTTTTTTTTTTTTAAGTTTGCATTTCAGAAGTATTAAAAACAACTTGGAAAAGTGATTTGGCTCACTGAGAGCTCCAGTGGCTGAATCCAGAGCCTCTTGTACATTCCCAAGGGCCTGCTCTGCTCCTGACACCCCACTGACCCTTGTTAAGGCTCAGGAACCTTAACACCCCCCCAAAATAGAGGAGGTTTTTTAAGAGTTTTCACTTCAAAAGTATTAAAAACAACTTGGAAAAGTGATTTGGCTCACTGAGAGCTCCAGTGGCTGAATCCAGGCTTTATTGGAGTGACATTTCACAAAATGGAGTCTGACTGTGAGGGGACAAATGAACCTCGAGGAGCTCCTGCAAATCCCTAATTTGGGAGATGGGAAGAGCCACCTTCCACCACTGGAACATTGAATTCTCCAGGAGGAGGGGCATTAAAAACTCCTGGCTAAAGCAAGGTTGAGGTGGGAGGGAGAAAATCCTTCCCCTGAGCTGTGGTGGCAGAAATTTGTGGCCTACCCAGGGCAGGGGTGTTGTTTTCAGGTGACAGCTTCTGCCTCTTGTCCCCTCATCTTTTCTGTCACCTCCTGATTTTTGTGGGGCCTCTTCTCGTTCCATTTTCCTCGTGGTTCATTTTTATGTAATTTATAGAATTTTTATCATATATTTTACCATATATTTATAATATTTTATATAATTTTAATATAATTTTACATGTTTCCCCCTCCACTGGCTCTCTGTTCCTCCCCACTTTTTTCCAGCGAAACACAAATTTAATGCCAAGTTCATCCCTTTCATCCCTTGATTCCAAGGCTCTGGGAAAAGGAAAGGGAATTTATTCTACCACAAAGAAAGGAGGTGATTTAGGATCCAGTTCACCCAGTCAGGGATGAGATTTTGGGAATAATTGTGAGATGCTTAAAAATATTCCCAAACCTGGGAAGTCTGGGTTATTTCCTACTGCCTATCAATCTTCCCTGTCATTCCAAGAGTTATTTGCCAACCTCTGGATCATTCTCAGGCCCTCTTTTTCCTTCTATTTTCCTTCCCACAGCCTTCATGAAGTGTCATGTCAAACTCACCCCATTCCTTCAGCCAAAAACACAAACAAGACCCAAATAGGTTTTTTTAAAAAGGGGGGGGAAAGGAATATTTTGATTGCCCTAAAGTGAAACATTCCCATTCTTGCAATTCCCAGCAACAAACAGCTCTGAGTCAGCCTGGATTTTATTTCAAATAAAATGGAGTTGTTTCCCTTTGGATCAAATCCAACATCTCGCTCGGCCTCCAGAGTTTTCCAGCCTCAGTGTTTGGGTTTGCTGCAAATAAATAAAGGGAAAGTTCCTATTTCAGCTGGATTGGAAGTGATAAGAGGATTTGATAGGATACCTGGAGTGTCAGGAATATGCTGCCATTTCTCCTTGTTGTCCCAGGGGATGAGGCACTGCAGAGTCCTGAAGAATTAAGGAAAAATTAAGGGAAAATCCCCTTTATTCTAGCCTAATATTCCCAGTCATCCCAACAGTCTCTCTTTAAACTCACAGGGAATATATTTTATTTGCCATGTCATTATCATTTTAATCCATCTTAATTTGGTAAAAAACAAAGAACCATCCTGGCTGGGAACTATTTAGTAATAATTAGTAATATTTAGTAATAATTTAGTAATAATTCCACATAAATTCCACATCCTAAAAATTAATTCAAGGAATGCTTTCGGATTTCCACATGATTTAAAAAGCCACTCACATGACTGGAGACTTCCTTTATTTTTAGTAACAGTCATAAATCAAATGATTAATAAATAGAGGGAAGACGGACACAACTTCTTTTTTATTATGATTATTTCTTTATCCCAGCTGGAATCAGATCCCAAGTTTTCCCTCCAGGGAGAGATGACGCAGAAAGTTTTCCTCCTGAAATCCATGTTTTAAGGGATGCTCTGCCCTGCTCCTGATCTTTGAGGATGCCCATTCCAGGTTGTTCTTTATCTGCAGTTCCCAGAGGGTTGGTTTCCCTATTTTTAAATACTTTATTAGTGGGAATAATATTATTAAACATGAATAATATTATTAAATCAGGATTTTCTTGCTCTTTCAGGTGTCTCCAGACCTTCCTTTGCATCCTTGGGAAGAGGAGAAAGTTCCCAGCAGATATTGCAACCTAATAATATAAAAATTATAAATAATAATAAAAAAATATATATTATAATTAAAATATATTCTATTTATATAATAAATAAAATAATAATAATAATATTTTAAAGCCTCCAAGAGCGGCTTCAGTTCCTTAATTCCTTCATTCCAGTGTTTTGCTGTGCTCTGGGTGGATTTGTGGCAATAATTTGAGGAAAGCAATGGAAGTGAGAGGGAGGCAATCCCAGCCTGAACTCCTAACTTGTGATTTGCTCATTCCAGATTAAAAAGTGCCCAGAATGATGCAAAAATTCGGGAGTGATTTGAATTTAGAGGGCGAGAGGATGCACAGATCCCTCTTCCCCTTCCTGCTGTCACACCTCAGCTCCAGATAATCAAATCCCAACAGACAGCAAGATATTCCTGGGAATTCTGCTCTGGAATTTCATCCCATCAGCCCGAGGTGCAGGAGCCAGCCTTGGGAAGGGGGAATTCCTGGGACCATGGAGTTTCTTCAGTGCTGCTCATTTTTCTTGCTGTTATTCTCAAAGGCTCTGGGAGCCCCCCCACAAGCAGGGGTCATTCCGTGGGCACTTTGAGGAGGAGACAGGAGCAGCTCAGTGGGATTTTCCCAGGGGGATTGTGGATTCCCCATCCCTGGGAGTGTCAGAGCAGGGTGCAGAAAAACAGAAAACAAATGATTTTACCCATGGAACAACTGCTGCAGGACTGTCCGTGGGCACTTGGGGATGAGCAGGGGGGTGTCGCCTTGTTTACTATAAGCCTTCTGTTTTTAACCTTGGAGTCAGATATTTTCTCACACAGTTCTATGTAAATAGAGCCGATGTTTACTTAACGGTATTTTCTGTTTTTCATTCCTTTTGTGATATGACCACTTGGATGAGCACCTTTCTTCTCCAGTGAAGATGGAGAAGGAAGTGACATGTCCTCCAATCCCTTGTAGTATTGGAATGTGTATAAGAATAATGTAGTGTCAATAAACCGACGTCATTTGCTCCTTTCTGCTGAACCTGGCAGGTGTCAGAGCCTCTTTATTGTGTCTCCACGGACACAGGGGGGGTTTCCCTGCTTCCCCATGGATGTGGGGCCAGGGAAGCTGTGCTGGCTGTGGGAAAGGCTCAGGGTGTGATCCCTAAGGAGAGAGCAGCTGCCAGGCTGGGAATGCAAACCCAGCTCACAGGGAGGGAACTCTTCCCAAACTTGTCATGGATTCCTTGTCCAGCTGCTGGGCTGAGCATTCCCTGCTCCCACCCCTTCTCCTGTTGCCCAGCACCTCCTCTGGGCTGGCCTGCCATGGTTGTGCCTCATCCCAGGCAGCTTCCTGTGGCAGCCCNGAAAATAAACAACCTGAACACAGAAAATAAACAACCTGAACACCAACTCGCAGGCGTCTCTCGTCTTCTCTGGCCCTGGCACAGAACCTTTCAAGATCAAAAGCTAGCCACAAAGAACTCTATGGACTCTGTGAGGGTGAAAAACATAACAGCTTCCCCTGGTTTCCATCCCCCCTGGAGCACTGGCTGCCCTCCCTGCCTGCCCTGCAGAGGTGTTTGCTCTCCCTGCTCCCAGCAGGAATGTGCTGGATGCTCTNCTCCTGTCCCTCCACACTCCTGACAAATCCCTCTCCATCCCCCTTTACACACTGCAAGTCCCCCCAAATATTTCCAGGCCGTGCTTTTCCCTGATTCCCACTCCCTGTCCCGTGTGGTGCTCACATGGCCGGGATTNACTTTGAAGCCATTCCAGCTTTCTCCTGATGGATTTGCTTTTCCTTTCCACGGCAGCTGAGTCCTTCTGGTTGGATTTTGCCACTTGGTGGGAGAAACTGGAGCATCCCAAGAGCTCCTCAGGTGTGTGGGGGAAGTTTGGCTCAGTCCTCATGGATATGAAGGATCCACCAGGGATTTTTGAGGTGCTGTCTGCCAAGGACTGAGAGAGCAGCAGGAATGGGGTGGGATGGGAAGGAAAACGTGGAGCAGGAAGTCGCCTCTGAGGGAAGTTTTCTTCCACGGGAGAGGGAATATTTGGGTCGATTGCCCATCTGGTTTTCCAGATATGCCATGGGTGTTTCACCCGGTGACAACAAGATCTGTGGGCCCAGAAAAGGGGAAGGCACCTTTGGGATCCAGGGGATCCAAGGAAAACCAGGACAATTTGTGCTGTCTGTTAATATGGATGTGGATCCATGTTGGCCAGCCCAGCCTTAGGAATGCCCAAGATTATCCAGTGGTTCTGGGGCCTTCTCCTGCTGGTATTTCAGGATTGGAGGAGCCAGTGGGAATTCCTGGAACAACCCAGAATAATCCTGGAACAGCCAGAAAATTCTGGCCAGTTCATGACCCTTTCAGGAACGAGGATTTTTCACACCCTTAGAGGAGCAACAGATCTTTCCCAAAGCCTGGAGATCACTCTGGGCTGGGGTGATCCTGTGGGAATCATGTCCAGCCTCCAGGATGCCCATCCCCATTTTCCAAACTATCCCAAGGGACTCCAGGAGAGGAAGGGTTGAAATAAAACAAGGTCAGCTTGTCTTGGCCTGAGTGTAACTCCCTCTCCCACATCCCAGCAAAGCCTGAAGCTCCAAGGACTTCACCTCCAAAGAGTTACTGGTGGATATCTTGCATTCCCAAGGCTGGAGGTGGGATTGGGATCCAGCGGGATGTTCTGGAAGCGAGCAGGAAATAACTGAGCAGTGACAAACCCTCCCTAAAGCAGCAGGAATTTGTCCCTCTCTCCCACTCTGCCATAGCACAGAGGGTGACGAGCACTGGGATACCTCTCCTAAAGTTCATCCCCAAGGGAATTATCCTGCTGAAAAACCTCTCCCAGGAAAGAAAGGTCTGCTCTTAGCTTTGCTGGGGAACAGAAATCAGCTGAGCTCTTTATTCCCCTGCTGGAATTCCTGTGCTTATTTTAGGCCTTTGTTAATGAGATCCATCCTGAGGATTCCAAGGGTGTTAAAATGCTCGGCTGCCACCGGCCGGGCCCCAATTTGGGCCTCTCCTGCTTTTAAAGTTCATCAAAGGCAAAAAAAAAAAGGATAAACAGGGCAAAATAAAGGAAAACTGGCTGCAGTTCTGCTCTTAGGAGCTGTGACAGTGTTGGACTCTCCAAAATTATTGGGACCTGGGAATTTCATGCAGAGATGAGCTGGGTGACTTTCCTAATAGCCCTTATTCCAAGGTTGGATGCACTGGAGTGTTGGAGGGACAGATTTGTGAGTCACTCTGAGTGATTCCTCAGCCAGAAGGACAAAGGGATTTGGGATGGAGCCTTTTAAACCAGGAGTCACCTCCCCACAGGGTGGAATTTCTGTTCCTTCTGTGCAGGATCTGGAAAACAGAGGCATGGAAACCATCCTCTGGAAGAAGGAATTTCTGCCAGTTCTAAGGGCTGTGCTTTTCCAATACCAGCTGTTCCAATATTCCTGGAATTATCCCAGTGTTTATTCAACATTTTCAATCCACTGAAGTGGCTTTTGTATTACCGGAATTCCAGGAGGTGGGCACCCAAAAAATACAAAGCAAAAAGCTTTGGTTCCAACTAAACAGTCCAAGTTAATCCAATGGAAATGGAACATGTTGTAAGGCAAGAAAATTCCATAAAATTTCCCCATCAGTCAGGATGGGACAGGGAAAAGCACCTGAGGGACCCAGGCTTCCAAGGGATGAAGGGACAGCTCTTAAAAAAAATCATGATTTTGGAGTCAGGGATCCTGAAATCAAATATCAGTTTGATTCCTGTGGCAGGGGTTAGATCCAGGCTGGAAGAAAGTCAGTGAAGATCCAGCTGGGAAGAGCTCCTGATCCTTGAGATCATCCAGAGCCCAGGAAAACTTCCAGGACGAGAAGCAGCATCAGCTGCAGGTCGAGTCCAGAGAGCCATTTACAGGAAAAGAGGGAATGGTTTTAACTGGAAGGAAGTAGGGTTAGGTGGGATATTGGGAAGGAATTGCTCCCTGGGAGGGTGGGGATGGGCTGGGATGGAATTCCCAGAGCAGCTGTGGCTGCCCCTGGATCCCTGGAAGCCTCCAAGGGCAGCTTGGACAGGGTTTGGAGCAGCCTGGGACAGTGGGAGGTGTCCCTGGCCATGGAATGGGATGGGCTTTGAGGTCTCCAACACAAACCATTCTGGGATTCCATGATTCCATGGACGAGTCTGAAACGAAGCTAACTAGTGGTGAAATTCATTAATGTGAGCTGTCTGTCCTAAGGCAGATCCTGAAGTCTGGGCAGATCCCGAAGTCCTCTCAGTCTGGTTTCCTCCAGACAAACCTCCTGGAATCCAAGCCACTTTTGCTCCCTGGTGGAAAATGGCATCGATGGCGGGATCTGGGAAATAACAAGAATTCCCTGTTTTCCCGGCTCCTTTTATACGATGAGCTCAGTGTATTTAGAAGAGGGTGATCAACCTTCAGCACCTGTGGATGAGCTTCTGCAAGCTGAGCTCTGCATCCATGGCCATATCCTGACAATATTCCAGTCATTTTTCCAATGGTTGGTCCATTGACTCTCCCCAATATTGAGGAGCCAAGGAAGAAAAGAGGAGGAGTTTAGATATTTTATAAATATATTTATAATTTATAATATAATTTATCTATAAATTATATGTTTATTTATTATTTCTATTTATTCATATATTATAATTTAAAATAAATAAATTAATGCTAAGTATTTTTTTTATAAATAAAACGGTGGCTCCACACATCCAAGTGCAGGGTTTGGGATAAAAATGTAACGACTCAAAAGCCAATTTTAACTCGGCTAAAAGCAGCAAAATGATGCCCCTGCCATCCAAGGGGTAGATCCAAGGGCTGGTGGTTTCCCAAAAAAAAGGAGAACAGCAGGTGGATTTTTTCCCTGGTTTTTTTGTTTATTGCTTTCCAAGGGGCTCTGCAGGTAAAGGGGGAATTGCTGGCTCTGCTGGTCAGGGAATGCTGCTCACCCTCAAATCTGGGAATTTGGGTTGGCTCCATCTCCAAACCTTTCCTGGGCTGGCAGAGCTGCAGAATTCCAGCCCCGGCTGAAAGTCTGTGGAATTCGGCGCTGTCTGTTTCGAAATCCCAGAGGAATTGCGAAAGGAACTGGCAGCTCCTTGGGAACTGAAACTGCCCCGGGCTCTGGCTCTTCCCGTGCTGCAATTTAGAAAATCAGCCCGGGGTTAAGGAGCACCGGGGAAAGGCAGAAGTGGCCACGGAATCCATGGAGAACAGATCCTGGAGCTGCTGATCCCCACAAACTCTTCGTCCTCATGGCAGAGGGAGACCTCTCCACAAAAAAAGTTTCCAGTGGAAGGTGCTCCAACTCAAATGGAGGCGTTCAGGATAACACAAAAGATGATCTTTGCCTCCTTACAGCATCCAAAAGCAGCAAAAAACACTTGGAAAACAGCTGGAGAGGCCCCTCTTCCCTATGCACAGCCAGGCAGAATAAAGGAATCTCCAGAGGGCTGGGAAGTGCTGCTGGTATCTCTATTTATTCCTAAAGCCCTGTGGGATAAGATACCTCCCCTATTAAAAAGAAATCATCTGGAATATGAATATTTTTATGAATATTTTTCCAAAGGGTTTTCTCACCCTAAAAATCGGCTGCGTTTAAAATAAAAGTTGGGAATCATTGGTTCCTCCTCTGGATTTTTTTTCTGTAGCCATGAAAAAAGGAACTTGAAATGAAATTTCCTGTGTTATTTTCCTGATAAATAAAAATCCGTGTGAACAGGAGATCCAGCAGGCAAAAGATGCTGGGTATAGAACTAGGGAATATCCTGAACTGGAAGGATCATCCAGTCCAACTCCATCCCAAAATCCCACTCGGAGCCTGAAGGTTTTATCCGGGTTTTTTCCTTTTCAGCAGGAACAAGCGTTTGTGGGAATATTTGTGCAGGAATTTTATGGATCAACATGTTGGACGTGGAGGATTTGCTCACCTGGTGTTTCCCGTCAAAGAAACATCTGGAGATAATTCTATAATTCTCCATTCGTTCATTAATTGGTCCTTGCAATCCCAAAGGCTCACTCAGGATGTTTTGACTCCAAGAAAAGTTAAGGAATCTGTTGGATTTTTTAAGGCAAACTCCTTTTTTCCGTGGCTTTCCCAGAAATTCCACTCATCCAGCCCTGGGTGGCTCTTTTGGTCAGTTGTCTCTTCACATCCACCAGCTCAGCTGATTTATGGCCACACAGAACCTTTTATTTTGGAATTCCTGGCTCAGCTCCATGAAGTTCTAAATCAACCCCTGAGGTTTTGATTCGCTCCCCTTCTCCTTCAGGGAAGGGAAGCTTCCATAAGTGTGGAAATTCTAGGAAAGCCTCTGGTTTGAATTCCTGTCCCAAGAAGGTGGAGATGCCTCCCAAACCCAGGATTGAGGAAAAGAGCCAAAGGCTGCCTCAGGAGAGAAGATCCAACACGGGAGCCTGGTGTCCCTTTTTCTTCTCCCAAGCTTTTCCAAGGAGACGGGAAGCTGGGAATATCCGGAATGTTTTCACCCAGACACTTTTTTCCCTTCACAGGGAATTTTCTTGCAACTGAAGTAACAGCAGCCAGTGAAATCCTCCTGGTGCCCCCGTGCCAAGGGGGTGGAAGAGGTGGGTGAAAATCCAAGGGATTATTTGGCAGCTGTGGGGAGGAGGGACCTAGAATTGTTTGGTCCCCTTTTTTCCCCTTTAATTGTCAGCAATAAGATTTATGAGCTCCTTCTGTCCAAGAATTGTCCTGACAGCAATTCCCAGCCAGTTCTGTTGGGAGGACAAGCTGGGAACTGTCAGCAGGTGGGAGACAAAAACATTCTGGAACTCTCCGTTTTGGGTTCTTTTTCCACTCCTGGTTTTCCCAGCAAAACTCTCCTGTGCATTTCACATGTCAGGGATATCAACACCTGGATTCTTCTTCTCACCACTTCCTCCCTCAAAAGCCTGATCCCAGCTCACGGTTTCCTGACCTGATGTGGTTTGGAGCTCTGCACAAAGCCCAGCTTTGACCCTGGTGGTTCTCTTGGGACCATTGCTCCCAGTGCTCTGAAACAAAATACCATGGAATTCCACTGTGGGTTGGGTTGGAGGGACCTTAAAGCCCACCCAGTGCCACCCCTGCCATGGGCAGAGACACCTCCCACTGTCCCAGGCTGCTCCCAGTCCCAGTGTCCAGCCTGGCCTTGGGCACTGCCAGGGATCCAGGGGCAGCCACAGCTGCTCTGGGCACCCTGGCCCAGGGCCTGCCCACCCTGCCAGGGAACAATTCCTGCCCAAGATCCCATCCAGCCCTGCCCTCTGGCACTAGGAAGCCATTCCCTGGCTCCTGGCCCTGCAGCCCTTGGCAATTGTCTCTCTCCATGCTTCCTGGGGCTCCTTCAGGCCCTGCAAGGCCACCCTGAGCTCAGCCCAGAGCTTCTCCTCTCCAGGCTGAACAATCCCAGCTCTGGCAGCCTTTGCTCCCAGCAGAGCTGCTCCATCCCTCTGCTCATCCTGGTGCCTCCTCTGGCCTCTCTCCAGCAGCTCCACGGCCTCCCTGTGCTGGGCCCCAGGGCTGGGGCAGCTCTGCAGGTGGGCTCTCACCTGAGCGGGGCACAGGGGCACAACCCCAATCCCTTTAATGATTCCCACGCTGGGGCTCAGCCCAGAATAATCCCGATCTTCCGTTCCATTCCTAAAATCCCAGGCTCTGACCTTCTCCAGTCCATGACTCATGTGCTGCCAGGAAGGTGAAGGTCCGAGGATTAAGGAGTTGCCTCATTGTCCACAGCCCTCAGAGCCTCTGCAATCAGCTCAGCCAAAGCCTTTGGAGCCATTCCCAACACTTGATCCTAATCACGGCTCTGCACCTGGCCCAGCTTTCAGCTCGGGACAATATGTGACCAAATTCATTGTGGCAGTTTTGTTTTCTCTCTCTCCATTTACTTCTTCTTCCCCTCGGCGTTCAATGGATCCTTTTAGGATGAGACCCAAACGACATCAATGGGATGGATTGTTGGGAGAGCCCCGGGCAGGGGGAGCATCCAGCTGTGTCCTGCTTCCCTGCTTTGATGTCCTTGGCTGGGAGAGGGACGCATGATTCAGACCACCCACAGGCCAGGCCTGGCTCCTTCCTGGGAGCAGGGAGCACGGATCCAGCACCTGGGACTGGGAATTCTGTGTCCCTCACTGCCTGCTCAGGGAGAGCAGCCCAGGGAGCGGCTGGAGCTGGGCCAGGAGGGATTTAGGTTGGATTTTAGGGAAAGGTTCTTCCCCCAGAGGGTGCTGGGCACTGCCCAGGCTCCCCAGGGAATGGGCACGGCCCCGAGGCTGCCAGAGCTCCAGGCGCTCCCAGGGATGCCCAGGGTGGGGGTGTTTGGGGGCTGTGCAGGACCAGGAGCTGGATCAATGATCCCTGGGGGTCCCTTCCCCTCAGAATATTCCATAAATCCATGATTTGGCAGCCCTGGAGGGACCATCTCTGGCGGTGAATCCAGGCAGGATTTCCACTCTCTGCTCGCTCTGCTGGGGTTTCCCATGTTGTGCTTTAAACCCCCCTTGGTTTTATGGTTCTATTTTTCAGTCTTGCTTTTCTTTCCAAGTGGGAAAGGCATCAGGAGTCGCAGGGATGCTCAGAGAGGGACGATGCTCTCCCTTCATTCTTCACTCTTTCAGTAACACGGACTTAGATTTCCCCATGTGACATCCCTGTCATTCCAAGTGAGCTACATGACAGAAAAAAAAACTGCTCCAAAAAACTCTGGGCATGAAGAAAACCCCGAGTCAAAGGCAGCTTATCAGGCCCAGCTGCTGCTTATCACCAATGCTCCGTCTGCTCCATCTGTTTAGCATAAATAATTCCTTGATTTTTTTTTATTTGTAATTGGCGTCCTATGGTCCATCCAAACAATGAGCAGAGGGAAAAAGAGAAACTGTAAATAAATTTTGCAGGGTCACTCAGAGCGTTCACATTCAGGGGAACTATTTGGAGGCGATGCCAGCCCTTAATAAATTGCTTTTATTGGGGAGTTTTTACAAGGAGAAAAGAAGAAAAAAAAGCAGGAACAATGGAAGAATAGAAACTGCTCCATCACTCCTTTTAATAATAAATACACCCAGGCTGTTCTCCTCACAAAGGAGGGGCCAAGGTTTTTATTTTTTGCTCTTTTTTTGGCGTCCATCTGGAAGGCAGGGGCATAAAAAAGCCCCTGAGTCAGCTGGCTGAGCTCCCTTGCTGCAGTTTTCCCTGGATTTCTGGGCTGTGGTGCCAACCCTGGGGCTGAACGGGCACCTTGGGCTCACCTGGGCAGCGCAGAGGACTCCAGATCCAAAGCTCAGCCTTTGGAAGGAGGAAAGCCCTTCCCAGCTGGTGAATTCCCCATGGAAAGGGAGCAGCACCACTCCTCAGGGCAGCAGGTTTTCCTCAGGAGCATTCCCATGGTCCTCATTCCCACTTCTGGCCCTTGTTCGCTTTAATTCCTTGGCCATGGGACCCCAGGGTCCATCTTCACCAAGAATTCCACTCGACCACCCCAGGGTTCCCCTGGAGTTCAAGCTCATCCTTCCCGAGACATCTCCTGGGTGCTCCTGATTTCCCTCTCTGGGACCGTGTGGATTTTGCAAGGAAATTTCTGAATAGCAACGAGATTTCATGGAAAACCCTAAATCTGGGCAGCACGCAGCACAGAGAGGGTCTTTTCCCACAGAATTCCTGCCACTGAAAATAGGAATGGGGGCTCACATTCCAGGGAGCCCAGCAAAGTTCCTTTTCCCCCCTCTTTTTCCAATGATTAATTTATTTTTGGGGATGAGATACCTGATCTGTGTCTATTTTACAGCCCCCATGTGTTTAATTCCTGCCTGCAGGGATTCTGGGAAGTTCTGCCTGGCATCTCCAATCCTAAAGGCATCCTGGTGCCACAGGAGCGGGGTATGGAATGTGTGGCTATCCCAGAAATGTGACATTAGAAACATGGTTACCCCATCAGGGCTGGAAAATCCAGTCCTGGGCTGACCTTGACAGGTCCTGGACCCCCAGGCAGGAGCAGAGAAACATTGGGAAAAATGCCACAGGATTCAGCTTTCAGAGGGAAGAGAAACAGAACCATGGAATGGTTTGGGTTGGAAGGGATCTCAGCCCATCCAGTGCCACCCCTGCCATGGCAGGGACACCTCCCACTTTACTGCCTGGCACTGCAGTTCCCTTCTTCCCCGAGTGCACCTGGACTGGGGGCTCCTAATGAACAGGATTTTTGTTGCTCTTGGCCCAGGAGTGTGAGCAGCTCGCTCCAATATTTCTCTTTTTCACGGATGTCCATGTGAGTTTAATAAAGTTCGTTGTCTGCTCCAGCTCTGCTGTAGTCTCCTCACTTGTAGGCAAGTGGGAAGCTGTGCCAGGAGTTTTCCTATTGAGGTCCAACAAAACACTGACCCACGGAGCCAAAGGAATAACGGGGCCCCCCGTGGGCCTAAAGCAGCACTGGGAGCTTCGTTAAAATTGCTCTGGAATTCAACAATTAATCAACACTCCCTCCAGACAATGCAGTCAGTTAAGCAGGCAGAGAATGCCCCGTCCAGACCAGCAGGCCCAAGGTTTGGATAAAAACCAAGCCCAAGAGAAACTCCCAGTTCTTGGTTGGTAGGGAAGGACCAGGATGTTTCAGCACATGGAATTAGCAATCAGTTCCTCATTAGAATTGCCCCACCAAGCAAACGTGGAGCACATCCAAGGGCTCTGATTCCCTTTGGATCGTTGGGCCCTTATTTCATTTTAAAAGCTCTTCTGGGCTCTGCAAAAGGCAAAGAGCTCGTTCAGGCCCAGGGACTGTGGGGTCAGTCAGTGGGATATCAGGGAATCATGGAATTCCTGAGTGAAAGGGACCCACAGGCATCACCCAGTCCCAGCCCTGGCCCTGCCCAGACCCCCAACAACCCCACCCTGGGCATCCCTGGCAGCGCTGCCCAAACGCCCCTGGAGCTCTGGCAGCCTCGGGGCCGTGCCCATTCCCTGGGGAGCCTGGGCAGTGCCCAGCAGCCTCTGGGGGAAGGACCTGTCCCTAAAATCCAACCTAAATCCCTCCTGGCCCAGCTCCAGCCACTCCCTGGCTGCTGTCCCTGTCCCAGGAGCAGAGCTCGGGGCTGTCCCGGGGGAGCTCTGCCCTCCGGCTCCTCTGCTCCCACTCCTGGAGAATTTGCCCTTTCCCTGTTGGAAAAACCACCTTTCCTGCACAAATCCCAGACTTCCTGTGTGCAGCTCCAGACGCCACATCAGAAAAAGAGAGGATGGCAACATCCTCCATGGACTGTCCCAAGCTCTCGTGGCAGGGCTGGATGGGATCTTGGGCAGGAATTGTTCCCTGGCAGGGTGGGCAGGCCCTGGCCCAGGGTGCCCAGAGCAGCTGTGGCTGCCCCTGGACCCCTGGCAGTGCCCAAGGCCAGGCTGGACACTGGGGCTGGGAGCAGCCTGGGACAGTGGGAGGTGTCCCTGCCATGGACAGGATCCCTGTTGCATCCTTAAGATCCCTCCCAACCCGTTCCATGGTTCTGTATCTGCCCTGTTCTTCACTGTTCCTCTGCACCCTTTCCCTTTCCCCGCAGCTGGGGCAGGACAATCCCCCCGCAAAATCCTTCCAGGATGGGAAAGGGGCTCAGAGTGCTGGGAAACACCTCCCGGAGCTTCACGTAACCAGGCCACAGACCTGGGATGCCCCTGGAATTCCAGTGTGCTGCCAGTGGCTCTTCCAGGTGCTGGGGTCTCCCACCTGCTGTGGGGGTGCTCAGACCCAGGAGGCTTCCAGTGAAATTCCAACCAGGACTAGCATTCCAGGGGTTTATCCTTCTCTCCTGCAGGATCTGGTTGTATCCCCGGATCATGGTGGGAAGAACCCCCAGCAGAAGTTCCCCAGCACTCCTGGAGCAGGCAGTGCCCGTGCTGGGAGCACACCATGGGCAATATTTGCTCCCAGTTCCAAAGGGGAAGCTCCAAGCAGCTCCAGTTCACAGGGATGCGGGAACAGGGAGATGCTGGAATGGTGCTGCAGGATTTTTCCACCCTCCAGGTCGGCTGCCCCGAGCAGGGAGCAGCTGCTGGGACTGGAGAGCTCCAGAGAGCCGCTCCCACCTGGGGAAATGGGATTTGGCTTTTCCAGGGAAGGGAGCTGGGTGCTGCTGGCACCCCAGCCCAACACCTCTGCCTGCTTTAATTGGATTTTGTGATCCAAACAATCCCAGCTGTTCCATGTCCTGTGGACAGAGAGGAGACAACATTCACCGTGTTATTTCAGGGGCAAAAAAAAGACCTTTTGCATTCCCTCTGTAACAAAACCCCAGCTGGCACTTCCAGGGTCGCCAGTCCCACGGAATTTCCTGCAGGATCAGCTTCCAGAGGGTGAGGTTTGTTTTCCAGAGGGATTTAGCAGCAGGATGAGACCACAGGATGCCCAGCAGGGCTGGAAGGTCCTTCCTTGTCCTGAGCAGCCACCAAGCCAAGGGTGGCTTCCTGCACCAGGGGAGCACAGCCAGGTCCTGCTGTAGGTGGACATTCCAAACAAAGCTCCCCATTCCATGATTTCCAACCCAGCCAGAAACTGGGAATCCAGGCAGGATTCACAGCTCACAACTGGCATTTTAGTGATGCTCTTGAGATGAGCTCTTTTTAAATATAAATTAAAAAATGATAACCTTGAGGGATGTGAAGGGAATTGGGGCCCGGAGGGGACATTCCAGTCATTCCTCAAGCAGCAGCTTTGACTCCTTTTAAACGTGGAGTTTTCTTGACCAAATTTGCAGGATAAGGAGAGAAGTTCCATCTCTCCAAAGCCCAGTTTGTGCTGCCACCAGTGTCACATAAACCCAGCTGGCTCCAGGCCTGGAGATGCAGCAGCAGCAATGTTGCAGATGGGGCAGTAACGAAATCATTGACTCAGGTCATCCTGAATGAAAAAGATACAAATATATAAAAATAACCAGGATAATTTGCCTATTGGATATTTAGAAACGATAGGATAAATCCATAGGAGATTTTTTTAAAGTGTATTTTGAGTGTTTGGGAAGAACGTGCTGCTCTGGGCACCCTGGGCCAGGGCCTGCCCACCCTCCCAGGGAACAATTCCTGCCCAAGATCCCGTCCAGCCCTGCCCTCTGGCACTGGGAACCATTCCCTGTGTCCTGGCACTCTCCATCCCTTGTCCAAAATCCCTCTCCAGCTCTCCTGGAGCAGCTCTGCTGCAGCTGAAGTTCCTCCCCGGGAGTCTCAGTTTCCCTCCTCTGAAGGGCTGCCACACATCTGTTATTGTGGTTATTTCTCTGTCCCTCCTTTTCCCCCTGGGAATGGCCCCTTTCCCACCTGGAAATGGTGACTGGGCAGCTTCCAAGTTTTCCTGAGAGCTTCCAGCTGCTTGGATGTCAGCCTGGACAGCCAGAAGGTGCTGCTTCGTTTTGGTCAGGGAACAGAGCAGCACGAAAGGGCCTTGTTGAGATCCTGGGGGTGTTTTGCTGCTCCATGGAAGCTGTGCCATGGATGTCCCTCGTGTCCGGGTGCAAAGGATGGATTTAGTGCTCGTGTGTTGGGTGGAAGTGATGCGTTCAGCATTCCCTGCTCTCAGGAAGGGTGAGGAAGCATCTCCAGAGGGATTTTGGTAGTTCCAGTGCTGGTCAGGGGCTCTGGGAACAGTTCCAAGCCCAGAGCAGGACAAACATCCCAGGTGGGAGCACACCCTTCATGTCCTGCTGGGCTCCAGCTGTTTTCAGGGACAGATCCCAGAGATGCCAAAGGTCCCTCAGCAGGTGAGGTGGTCCCAGCAGGAGGGACCCCGCAGCTGCCAGGGCCACTCCGGGCTGGGTGTGACCAGAGTTTTGTCACCTGAGCCACACAGGGCCCTGACAACCCCGAGGGATGGAGCAGGGACATTTCCCCACCTCGGCTTCCCCCGTTCCCCCACCCTGCAGTGCCCATTTCTCTGGGAAGCTGCAGCTCCAGAGGGTTCCCACCAGTGAGCTGGGTGGCCAAAGCCAACCCAAGAGTCTGGAATTCTGCTGGAATTCCGAGGTGATTCCTCTCCCCTCCGGCAGTGCAGGATGTGCCCCAGGTAAATCCAGAGAACAGAAAGAATCTGCTGTAGAAGCAAACCCCGAGGGACTCGTTGCCTCTTCCTCTTTCAGTCTGCACTTGCCCTCTGTGTCCTCCTTGCCCTCCCTTCCCTGAGCTGGAATTTTCCTTTTGATCCCACTTCAGGAGCCACAAAAGTCCTGTCACCAGAGCCCCAGCACTGGAGGAACCTCAGTGTGGCCTTCCAGGACCTGAGGGAGCCGACAGGAAACACGGACAGAGACAATGCCCAAGGAATGGAGGGACAGGGAATGGCTTCCCAGTGCCAGAGGGCAGGGCTGGATGGGATCTTGGGCAGGAATTGTTCCCTGGGAGGGCGGGCAGGCCCTGGCCCAGGGTGCCCAGAGCAGCTGTGGCTGCCCCTGGATCCGTGGCAGTGCCCAAGGCCAGGCTGGACACTGGGGCTGGGAGCAGCCTGGGACAGTGGGAGGTGTCCCTGCCATGGCAGGGGTGGGATGGGATGATCTCTAAGATCCTTTCCATTCCAACCCATTCCATGATTCCCTGACTGACAAAAGGAATTCTCACCCCCGTTTGTCCATGCACTGCTGAGCATGGAACTGGACCGGGGTGGATTAACCCCTTCTTGTCTTTGCTCCCATCCACATCCCTTCCCTGACTGCCACAAAAATTCCTCTTTGCTGGCATTCCCACTGCTGTTCCCTGGCAAACTTCTCCCAGGAATCCGTGCTCAGTGGGCATTGTTGTCCCCCCAGGAGTGTGCAGGTGATGTGTCCATGCCGAGCCAGGGCTTTTCCTAAAGATTTATGAACTTCACCTCTGGTTTTTCCAGGAATGGTCAGAGGGAGGTGCAGAGCAAATGAAAAGCATGGAAAAGGCAGAGTGGATTCGTGCTGCATCGATCTCCTGTGAGTTCCTCGTTATGGAAAACGCATCAGAAAGAGGGGGAATAAACAAAGGCGCTTGGGGCCGCAGCAGTGCAAATAAAGGCATTGTTAGCTGGGATGGGTGTTTGGGTTTCTCCCTTCCTTTGGGAGCTGCTGGAGAGGAAGCAGATTAGGGATTGCCAGCTCTGGCAAAATCCACCGGTGGCATCATAATGACCTCATTACGGGCTGTAAATGAGCTCACAGCCCAATTATGTGTGCAGGGGAAAAACACCTCGGGAGCTGCCCACAGGTGTGGGGTTAACCCTTCCCTCGCTGGGGGCCAGCTCCAGCCGCAGCTCGGAGCTCCGGGAGCCGGGAAAGGCTTGGATCCAACAGCTGTGGTGGCTGAGTGCAGCTGGATTTCCTTCTGCCCATCTGCAGTGCAAATAAAAATCCTCGGCTGTTTGTTTGCCTGGCTGCTGGTGNCCTGCAGGGCCCAGAACTGGACACAGCCCTCGAGGGGCCTCTCCGTGCCCGGCACAGAGGGACAATCCCTGCCCTGCTCCTGCTGCTGCCAGGGGGAAATTCCAGCAGATCCGACCCCCTGGAGTAAAAGGCTTTCCAAGGTTGCTTGGCTGAGACCCCTCCTCTGGTTTTCCCTTGTTCCTTTACATAAAACACATTCCCTGGAGGAAACTGAGATTCCCGAGGAGCCCAAATCCTTCTGCCCAAACCAATTGCCTGCCTGCCTTGCCCATTGCTCCTCCACTGGGCCCGAACTCTTCCCATCCTCCTCACAATTCCTGTCCCCTCATCCCTGTCTCTGTCAGTTTTTGCCTCTCCTTTTCTGTTCCTTAAGTCTCAATATCCCTTTTCACATGTGGATAACAGAAAAATCTTCCAGAATGTCCTCATTAGGTCTTCCATGTCTTCTCCAGTTTTCTGGACATGGTAACATGGACATTTGGAATGAGAACATGGAAGCACGGGATACACAGGATGTTCTACAGAGCCAACATTTCCCAAACACTTTTGTTATGTGGGAAGAGCAGGAATGAAGCACTTGTTGAGGCATCTCTGCTCTGACTCAGAACTCTGAGGTTCGTCTGCCAGGAAAGGTCCTGGACAACGTGAGATCCCAGTCAGGCACAACTTTATGGAAGTATTGATCCAGTGGGAACATCTGGAAGGGAAAAAAGCATGGCCAGGTCTCCCTGTAACTACCACAAATCCAGAAATCCAAACAGACATAGAAAGTCCTGAAAATAGCCTAAATATCCAAAAATATCCTAAATCCAGGGGGAATCTTGAGGCAGAAGAGCTTGGGTTCCAAAAAACCCGAGCACATGGAAACAGCCACCTTTAACACAGAGACATGGCTGTTCCCTGGAAATCTGAGCTTCTGGATCCTCCTTTCTCATGGATTTGTGTCTGGAGGCTGACTGTGGTGGGTTCCCACTGCCAGAGGGCAGGGCTGGATGGGATTTTGGGCAGGAATTGTTCCCTGGGAGGGTGGGGAGGGGCTGGGATGGAATTCCCAGAGCAGCTGTGGCTGCCCCTGGATCCCTGGCAGTGCCCAAGGCCAGGCTGGACACTGGGAGCAGCCTGGGGCAGTGGAAGTGGGATGGGGGGGCACTGGATGGGCTTTAAGGTCCATCCCAACCCAAACCAGTCTGGGATTATTTGTTTTCACGCTCCCCTTTCCTTGTTTTCCCCCACAGCAGCCGTGAGCTCTGACTGCTGCCAGCTCTGCTCTGCAGGATTTTCTCCTGAAATCCTGAAATCCTGCCAGCCCTGTTCTGCATCCATTTATTGTCTCCTGTCACTGTCCATAAAATCTCTGGAGCGGAGCTGAGTTTCCTGCTGTTCCCAGCACAAGGAGACACGAACCTGGAGATGGAGTCTCTCAGGCAGCAGGGTTTGACAGAAGTAATGACATCCCATGGGTGACAGTGATAACAAATCCAGGCATTTCCCAGTGGGGAATGATGCCGCAGGATGAGATTCTAATTATCCTGCAAGGTCAAGAGAACCAGGAGATCGTGGACTCACAGAAGGAATTGGGTGGGAAGGGACCTTAAAGCCCATCCAGTGCCACCCCTGCCATGGCAGGGACACCTCCCACTGTCCCAGGCTGCTCCCAGCCCCAGTGTCCAGCCTGGCCTTGGGCACTGCCAGGGATGGAACAACCTGGGATGGTGGAATGAGATGATCTTTAATCCAAACCCAAACCAGTCTGGGATTCCACGATCCACCCTCCCCTATTTTGTTGTTGCTTTGGTTCATTCTGTGGGTGACGGACACTCAGGAACAGACTCATTCCAAGCCCGTTGCCAGGCTGGAGCAGCTCCTGGAAGAGCTGCACTGCAGAGCCTGCTCGTCCTGCTGGAAAAACAGACTGGACCTGAGTCTCTGCAGCTCTGCCTCAATCCCTGCCCTGTCAGAGCCGTGACAAATGTCCCTCTGCAGTGACAAATTCCAGGAGGGGCTGGAGTGGGCTGGATGCTGATTTATCACACTGCACGCTGTCCTTGCCAGCAGGGATGACGCTCCTGCAGACGGAGAGGGAAGAAAAGACCAGGAATTTTCCCGAGCTGTATCCAAGGAGGAGAAGGAGCCATTGTCTGAGTGCAGCTGCATCACTGGGCTCCTGTCAGGAGTGGGCAGTGGCCTCTGGCAAGGCCCTGAGTGGCTTGGCTGCTCCATGAACTGTGGAAAACAGGGAGAGGAGCTTTGGGATCGAGGGGGAATTGTGAGGGATGAGCGGCTGTTATCCACAGCTCGGAGTCTGCAGTGAAGGAGACCAAGGGTAATAAAGTTTTGGAGCTGGTAGGAGGTGCTTTAGATGGGGTTCTGCTCAAATATTTATTCCTTTCAAGCTGTCTTCTTGTTTAAAACTGGTTTTAAAGTGTGGCTTTAGCAGTTAGTTGTGACAGAGAACTCTGCACAGGCACCACTCAGGAATATCAAGGTGACGTTGGAAGGGTTGTGGATTTTTCCTGGAGACACTCGGAGGTTCTTCTGTAGGAACTCTGTTCAAGCAGAAAATGTGTCTAAGAATCATGGAATGGGTTGGATTGGAAGGGACCTTGAAGCTCATCCCATTCCCACCCCTGCCATGGCAGGGACACCTCCCACTGTCCCAGGCTGCTCCCAGCCCCAGTGTCCAGCCTGGCCTTGGGCACTGCCAGGGATCCAGGGGCAGCCACAGCTGCTCTGGGCAGAGCAATTTTTGGCTGCCACTGAAGTTACCCAGGATTTTCAGATGATCCAGGCACTGGACAGCCCTAAATCACTGGGGAAACTGTGACCTGTGTACAGCTATTCACTAAAATGACCTGGAGCACGCCTGGACTTAGGAATTCCATAACCAGACCTCAGTGGCCTATACCGGTTCTACTGGAGCAGCTCAGAATTCCCACTGGGTGGAGATGTGGCTACAAAAATCCCACAATTTCTTACTTTTTCCCATTTAGGGACAAGATTCCAAGGACCTGGTGCTCATCCCCTGCTCTCAGTTCACAACTCAAACCTGGATCTGCTGCAGCCTTAACGATTTTCCTTCTTTTCTGATCTTTTTCTGATCTTTTTCTGATCTTTTTCTGATCTTTTCCTCTGGAACCCAGAGGGGAAAATCCAGCACACAAAGCAGGAGCTTCCTGTTGCAGTCCCACGAATGTTTCATGGAGATGAGCCAGCTTTGTTCCCCGTGGACTCAGAGCGTTCCTGGAGGGACAATGAACATTCCACCTGGAGGAGCAGCTGCTTTGAGCCTCCCAGGGCCAGGAGTGAAGCGTGGCACCCATCAAATCCTTCACTCACGGCAGCAAAGAGCTGAATTCCCAGGGCCCAACTACTTCCCTGTTCTCCTGCTCCAAAGGTAAATCCTGCCACCAGCACGGGGAACGGATCCAGGAGTGAAAGTTTGGCAGGAAAACAATGGGAGGAACTGAACGCTTCCCAAAAACAATGAGTGGGCTTTAAGGAAGGGGTACTGGAGGGTGAAAATTGCTGCTAATGAGCAGCTCTCCTCGGGAGGATCCAACACCCAGCAGAAATATGCAGGGGTAAGTGGGAACAAGACTGCTCATGTAGGGAAAACAAAATTATCCTGTCCCAGGCTGTCATGAAATCCCAAGTAGCTTGGAGCTGATGCAAAAACTTCCCCTGATCCTGGATAAGGCTTGGATGGGACCTACAGCAAATGAGCATACAGGGAACTCAGATCTGAGGAGTGGGATTTTTTCCCAACAAAGTGGTTGGGAAATGGTTTTGCTTTGGGAAGGCTCTCCATGGAAAAGATTTCATCCTTCCTGGACTCGTGGGAAGCAGCATTCCTACAGGCAGAACCCCAGACATCATTCCCTGCTTCCCCTGAGATGGGAAAACCACAGGATCTCCAAGGTGGGAAAAGACCCTCAGGATCATCCAGTGACCTGGATTAAAAGTGGGATGGGATGAGGGAAAGTGAGGAGGGTGAGAGAAGATCTAGAAAGGGGATATCGGGAAGAGTGGTGAGCCAAGGAGCTGAAGATGCCGGGGAAAAACACCAGAGGATTGAGGAGGAGCACTTGGAAATGATTTTGAAGGGAAAGAGAAACATTGGAAAATGCTGGGAATCTGGGACAGCTTCCTATGGTTATCCTCTAAAAAAGGCAGGGCACTGGTGGCTTTCCATGCTTGATTTTTAGAGGAAAACCTGAATTTATTTCTCAGCATTCCCCTCTGTGCCCTCAGGCCAGAATCCCTCTGTAAAGCAACCCCAGAACATCACTGCAAGGAAAACAAAACTTGAGGGGTTTTTGTTGATTTATGCTGGGCTACCTTTTTTCCCAGGAAGAGCCTGAAGCTGTTCCCAACAAAGCCAGAGGAAAAATTCCCCCTGCCATTAACCGAGGGACTGGAACTTCTCCACAGGTTGAGGCAGAGGTGTTGCTCTTCCTGGGCCTCCTGGAACCCCAGGAGATCAAGTGCTGCCTCTTCCTCAGTGACTTCCCATCTCCAGCATCCTCCAGAATCCAGAATTTCCCCCCGTGCCAGCTGTGGCAGCCATTCCATGGATTTCCTCCTGGTGTTGCCCAACCCCTTCCCTGGCATGAGGATCCCCAGCTGTTTTACCAGAATTCCCTCCTTTGGGATCACCCCACAAATTTTCACCTTGCTCTACCAGCTCCTTACCCCGGGATTCGTTTGCCTGAACCCTGTGGGATATGGATCAGGTCCTTAAAGGAGGAACAAAGATGTCCATGCATTTTTGGGAGGGGGATGTTTGGTTTGGCTGCTGGTTTTGCATTTCCCCTCAAAGGCTTCAGGTTTGTGCCTGCCCGGGGGGGAGAGGCTGAAGATGAAACCTCATCCCAAACGTGCCTTTTCCAGTTCTGTTAAAGAAAAAAAAAATAACAGGGGGGAATTTTCTAGATTCCACCCAATCCATAATAACTTTTGAAAAGTTAATTTGCTGCAGCTGCTTTAGAACTCCTCCTAAGGCCACAGCTCCACATGATTACACAACCACAGCAGCTTTTATGGCTGAGTGCAAACACTACCCTGGTTTTGTTGTTCTACAAAAGCCAATATTTGGTTTAAAGATTCTCTTGGATTTTCAATCCACTTTGCTTAGGAATCTCACTGGCCACCAGGATTTTTAGAGCCTTCACTTGCTTTTGGGCCTCATGTTTGCCACATCTCTGAGGGGTTTGCTGGACATTGGGGCCAAATTATGANTGCTCTGGGCTGGGGACAAGGTGAGCATGGGGCACAGCTGGGCCTGGCTGGTGTTGGATCTGTTTTCCAGCCTCAGGGATTCCATGATATTGGAAAAACCCCACCATCCATCTGCTGGGCTGTGAAACACCTCACTGGTGGCTCCTGTTGGGGTTCCACGCAGGCCCAGCCCAGGCCTAAGCTCGGCCTCCATCCCTGTCCCTGCTGTCCCCTCCCGAGTGCTGGACACAAACCCGGCCGGCCCCTGGCTGTGCTAAGAAAAGTTCTGCCTCTGCACGGAGCCAGCTTTGCCCGAGGACTCTGTCAGCCAAAATCACAAGGATATTTCTATTTAAATCCCATCCAGTGAGTGCACATCGGGAATATTTTTACCCTGGTAGCACACACGCCATGACCAATAAAAGGGGATTGTTGTTGTAAGTTGGCTGTTAAAATCCAGCCTGGAGTAAAAACTGTGGTAGAAAGTCTCAGCCTAGGAGGTATTTGTTTGTTTGGACAGGTTATTTAAGACAAGGAATGAAAATAATGAGTGGGTGTGGGCTCCTACCTTGCATTTTTCTGTTTAAAAAGGTCTTCCGTGGCATTTTCTGGTGATTGGATCCTGACAGAATTGCAGAGGGAATTAAAAACTTAGCAGGTAAGTTCTGGGATTCTTTTTGAGGGGAAAAATAATCTTCAGGATGAGAACAACTGCCCAGCAAGCCTGGAGTGTTTCCCCTCTGAGAATGCAACAGGAATATTCAGTGATTGTGGAACAAACAGGAGTAGAAATTATTATTTTTGTGTTTCTCTGGGATTAGAGCCTCCCCACCCTTAACATGCTGAGCCTCTGGGGGGCCTAAAGAGATGGAATTGTGCTCCTGGATGTTCTTCATCCACAGGTGGAAGTGCCTGGCTCAGGGAGATGAGTCCCCCCTGATCAGCCTTGTGAACAAAGCACACCTCGATCCACACATGAACAGCTGGCCTGGCATCCCGTGCTCTCCAGGAATTCCAGGAGCTGCGGCACCCGACACAAATGGACCAAAGATTTATCAGAACCCCCCTGGGTGTCAGGAATCAGGCTCCTAAATCCATGCCTGGCCAGACAAACCAACCAACCAAACAAACAACCAAACAACCAAACAACCAAACACCTGATTTGGGGCAGCAGTGGCTTGGCCCCATGTGTCTGGAAAAACACAATAAAGACGCCTTCACACCTGCCAGGTTCAGCAGAAAGGAGGGAAAAGGCCCTTTATTCACATATGTCACATTCTTATACAATTCTGAACTCCACAAGGGATTGGAGGACATGTCACTTCCTCCTCAATCCCCCTGGAGAAAAAAGATGCTCATCAAAGTTCTCTTATCACAAAAGGAATGAAAAACAGAAAATACCGTTAGGTAAACATTGGCTATTATTTACATGAAACTGTGTGAAAAAGAATTCTGACTCCAAGCTTAAAACAGAAGACTTAGCAAAAAGCAGGGCAACAGCCCCAGGTCCGAGGGCTCTGGCTGACGTGACTTGTGCAAAGCCACACAGGAAATCTGCTGCAGTTCCAGGAATAGAGCACAGATCCCGGGCTTTAACCACAGGCTGCCTCTGTTTTCGTGGCCAGCCCTCATTCCCTCATTCCCTCATTCCCTCATTCCCACGAGGAAGCTGAAGCCGGGATCTCGTGGTGGCCACAGCCAGAGGTGCCCACTGGGAATGGAGCTGAGGATGCTCCTTGTTCTTGTTCTTGACGATGTTCTTGGAGCTTGGGAGTTGTGTGGAGGCCCTGGGGCTCCTCAGGACACCCAGGATTAGACATCAGAGCTCAAGGACACCATGTCCAGGAAAAAAGCTGGGAAAGGGTGGGTTGGAAGAGCTGCTATAGGCACGGAGAGGTGGGACAAGATCCTAATTTCCTTAACAAGCTGCTTGCAGGGTACCCAGCAGGATGGATCCTCTGCCTACAGGCGACCATGGAATCATGGAATCTTTACCTGGGATGGGTTGGGAGGGGCCTTAAAGCTCATCCATGGGCAGGGACAATTTCCACTCTCCCAGGCTGCTCCAAGCTGGCCTTGGACACTCCCAGGGATGGGGAGTCCACGACCTCTCAGAGCAATCTGGGCCTCACAATTAAGAATTCCTTCCCAATATCCCATCAAACCAAGAGCTCAAATTGGCTTCTGCACAACTGTGGTGCAGGTGAGGAGATGCTGAGGAAACAAAAAGCATTGAGGCAGAGTTTTTGTGAAGGAAATGGTGAGTTTCTCTTCAGGGCCTGCGCATTTGCCATCGTGCCAGTGGGTTCCAAATGACATCTGATGGAATTCCTGAGTCAAAAAGATAACGAAAGGTCTGTGTGGAGTCAGAGAACCAGAACTAAAAACTCCCTGAACACTGCACTCACACTCTTATTGCTAAACCAGCCCGGACAATTACAAATTACAAAGCAGAAAATGTTTGAACGTTCATTTCCAGATCTCTCCTATCGAGGCAAACCACACATTCCTCTTTGGCACATGCCAAAGCAGGATTTAAAGGAAATATTCCTGGAGTTATCCGAGTCTGAGGAGCACTGAGGTGATTTTCTGAATTGTTTGGGTTGTTCTGTTCTAATCTGAACAGATTTTCTTCTGTCTTAAAAGGAAATACATGAAACCCTGGCCTAAGAGCAAACACTGGAGACTTCAGGCTGTGCAGCAGGAAGGGGGTGGGAATTGGGAATTGTCAGTGACAAGTGGGTTCTACTGCCAGTCCCATCTTGGACTCAACAATGGGGTTGGCATCTCGATCCTCGCAGTTAAGAAATGTGGATTTCCACATAGGCCCCATCTTGCATGAATTACTGCAGATCTGACAAATCTGAGTTATTGGGCCCCTCCTGGGAGGTTTTTCAAGCCAATTGTAACAGCAGCTGATGGGAACCAGCTGCTCCAGCAGAATGAGGAACCAGATCCTTGGCATTTGATGAATTAATAATCCCAGGCACAATACAAATGTCAGCAACAGCCAGCGCTTCTCCAGGAGGATGGGGAGCAAAAGGGAAAGAGCAGGGATCCAACTGCAGCAGCTGTTTGGCCAACAGGTAGGGGGGAGCTATTTCCTCATGGCAAAAGCTTGGAAAGCTTTTCCCCCCAAAAAAAGAGCTCCTTGCACCTAGATAATAACAGGAGTGCAGGGCTTGAGTGAATTTCTGGCTGTTCATTTGAGGAAAAGCCAAGGAGAGAGAGAGGGATTGCACATCAATTGTCTGCGAATGCAGGGACAGAGCCTGTGTGATTGGGAATGTGGCTGCAGGGACAGAAATCCTTTCCCTGTCACAGTTCCAGCTCCAGAGGCAACAGGAGGGATCTGAGCACAAATAAAGGTCTGAAAAAAGGGGCAGAGGGGCTTTGTAACAAATGCAGCCCTGACCTCGATTGTGCCAGGGTTTTCCATTTGGATCAAACAGATTCCTGTGGAGAAGGATCTCTGAACCTGAGGAACTGAATCCCAGAATCATGGAATGGTTTGGGTTGGAAGGGATTTCAAAGTTCATCCCATCCCACCCCTGCCATGGGCAGGGACACCTCCCACTGTCCCAGGCTGCTCCCGGCCCCAGTGTCCAGCCCGGCCTTGGGCACTGCCAGGGATCCAGGGGCAGCCACAGCTGCTCTGGGCACCCTGGGCCAGGGCCTGCCCACCCTGCCAGGGAACAATTCCTGCCCAAGATCCCATCCAGCCCTGCCCTCTGGCACTGGGAAGCCATTCCCTGGCTCCTGGCCCTGCAGCCCTTGGCAATTGTCTCTCTCCATGCTTCCTGGGGCTCCTTCAGGCCCTGCAAGGCCACCCTGAGCTCAGCCCAGAGCTTCTCCTCTCCAGGCTGAACAATCCCAGCTCTGGCAGCCTTTGCTCCCAGCAGAGCTGCTCCATCCCTCTGCTCATCCTGGTGCCTCCTCTGGCCTCTCTCCAGCAGCTCCACGTCCTCCCTGTGCTGGGCCCCAGCTCTGCAGGTGGGCTCTCACCTAAGCGGGGCACAGGGGCACAACCCCAATCCCTTCCCTGCTGCCCACGCTGGGCTCAGGCCGGGGAATGATCAAGGCCAGGCTGGACACTGGGGCTGGGAGCAGCCTGGGACAGTGGGAGGTGTCCCTGCCCATGGCAGGGGTGGCACTGGATGAGCTTTGAGGTCCCTCCAGCCCAAACCATTCCATAATTC
Organism: Platysteira castanea; assembly: GCA_013397175.1. NCBI lineage: Eukaryota > Metazoa > Chordata > Aves > Passeriformes > Platysteira > Platysteira castanea. The sequence goes on along the minus strand of VYXC01007578.1, from coordinate 62,391 downwards.
TGGGATTCTGACTGAGCTGCTGCTAATCAGGAGATTGGTCTGGGAGTCGCTGTAATTCCCTGAAAAGGCAGCTCAGTGTTCAGTGGTGGTGCAAAAGGGAAAAAGCCAGGGAGCAATGATCAGAAAGGAACTAAACCCCTCAAGAAATGGATTTTGCCTCTGTTCAAACCCATTGTGTGCAACCAGAAGAGAGGAGAAGGGAGGGAAATGAAGCTGATGAGAAATATAGAAGAGATTAATAGATTGGAAAAGAGATGAATGGGAATATAGATCCATAAAATCCTGAGGAATGAGGAACAGGGAAGGATTACTCATCATTCCTGGTAATAAAAGAAGAAAGGAGAAGCTCTAATCAAAGTATCAGGCAGAGGTTTTAACACAGACCAAAGGAAGAACTTTTTAATTCCAGGTGTAATTAAGTTGTGAAAGCCTCGATCCCAGCATGCTGAGGAGCCCGAAGGTCCCAATCTGTTGGGAGACAGTTTGGACAAATCCAGGTAGGACGGGTTTGTCTGGAGCTGATAAACCCTGGCCACAGCCTCCAGCCCAGCTGGGAAATCCCGGAGTGCCAGGAACTCCATCCTGTGCCCTTCCTCTCTTCCCACGGAAGAACGAAACCCATGAACCACTGGATGCTCCACTGCAGGAAAATAAATCCATTCTGCTGGAATTCAGCTCCGGGTAAAGGGAGATTTCAGAGGTGGTTTTCCTTCCCCACCTCTCACAGACCCGCTGGACCTTCTCCATAAATCAAAGACCGGTGCAGCTGAAGCAGAAAATTCCTGACAGCTCCAGGAGCTGCAGCTGTTGGAATCTCGCCGCTCCTGGTGGAATTCCTGCTCCGTGCCTCCTCCTGGGAAGGGATGGAATAATGCAGGCATCCCAAAAAGGAGCTGCCAGTCCCAGTCCACATTTCCAGCTCCTTGAGCAGGGATCCTTTCTCAAGGTTGTCCCTCAGGCTGTGGATTTGGTTTTCCGTGTTCTGGAGAAGAGGGGGCTCCAGGAGAACACCTTGAGGCCTTCCCCTGCCCTCAGGGGGTGGTAAAAGGAGGGAGAGGGAGTTTTCATCCCTGCAAATAGTGACAGGACACAGGG
>VYXC01007578.1:41533-61222 GCA_013397175.1 Platysteira castanea | reverse complement strand
TGATCCCCACACTGGGCTCAGGCCAGGAATGATCAAGGCCAGGCTGGACACTGGGGCTGGGAGCAGCCTGGGACAGTGGGAGGTGTCCCTGCCATGGCAAGGGTGGGATGGGATGATCCTTAAGCTCCTTCCAATCCAAACCATTGTGGAATTCTACAGTTCCACGGTTGGACTGATAATTTTGGGGAGTTCCTTCATAAGCTCCTTCCACCATGGAACGCAAAGGTTTTGCACAAATTCCATTTTGGGGGAAAATGGGCTTTAAACTTTTCGCTGGATTTAACAGAGTTGCATCCTTTAAACTTCCCTGGAAAAACCTTTCCTCAGAGGATGGAACTGACCTGTTGTGATCCACTTGCTGGGATTTGGTCGTGGCATTGTCCCGTTCCCAGTGTGGATTTATCCAGGATATCAAACACGAGCTAACCCTGCAGCCTGACCTCGGCTGACAACAAACGTTCCACTGAAATATCCGCAAGATTTTCTTTTTTCCACAGGAAAAAAAATCCCAATAAATTCTCAGCTGGTCAAAATACGTCAAAAAATGCTGCATCAAGGTATTGTTTGAAACCCTAAATATTCAGTTTTTGTGGGGAAAGTCAATCAAGGATTTTCCAGGGGGAGCTCTGCTAAGCTGGTTGGCTGCTTTACTATGGAATAGTCAAATATTCCAGGCCTTGAGCCTTTCCTGAAGTTATTTGAACAGATTAAAGTCGGATAAGGGAAGCTATTAATTTTTCAATCATATGATCTTATATTTATTCTCGTAATCAAATCCCATTCCCACCCCCTCAGTTCCACGAAATAAATGTGGATTCAGACTCTGCCTCCAGTTCAAAAGAGAAATTAAATTACAATAAGTTTGCTTTATATGGAATTGCTTCATCAGGAGGCAGAGTTCCTCTAATCATATTTAAATATAGGCACTGGAAGCCGAACATTGACCTGGGGTTAAAGGAATATTATGGGTGATTTAATGGAAACCCATTTATAGAGCACAAAAAGAATTTTAAATCACATCGGGGTAAATTGAGATGATCCCAAATGCTGCAATGAACGTCCACAGCCACTGCTGTGTCTTGGAAATGGGATTATTTTAAATTATTGTTGGGCCAGCTGTGGAAGTGTAAAAAGAAATGGTGGGAAAGGAGGGGGAAAATTGTGAATTTTTCCCCCAGGACAGCTGAGATTTCCAAAAGGATTTCCAACCTAAATCCAGGGATTCTGAGCTGAAGCAGCACTTCTGCCACCGCCTGTGGATCTCTGCAGCCTCCCTGTCCCCCTCAGTGAAGGAGTGCACAGGGAAGGGCAAACTAAGAAATTGCAGCATTTAAAAAACCCCCAAAATCCAGCAGCCAGGGCACAAGGAGAGGATACAGGAAAGGTGGGATGGGAAGCGCCCCCTCCTCCTCAACCAACAGGTTTTTTCGGAAGTGCCACCTCCACGAGTCTCCTCAGGGCCCTCAGCTCAGAGGTCCTGGAGCCTTTCTCTGAACCCTTCCAGCCTGGCCTCAGTGGGGTCATTTCACCTCACCCTGGCACTCCCAGCACTCCCCAGGGAATATCTCGAGGCTACACAGCCACAAATCCTAGAGAAACAATATTTAAGTTTTCGAAGACAATTGCCCTGTTTTTAAGCCCAACCACTGGCTTGGCCCGGGGTATGGATTCTGTGCCTGGCCACCTCCAATTTGCACCAGATGGAAAGGAAAAATATTCCCTACACGTCCCCCAAAGTGCCTGAATTCCTTCTCCTTTGTGTTCGCTTAACCTCAGCTTCCACCCCACATAACTCCCCTCACCTCAACTATGTCCCATGGAATAACACTGAATTTTGGTCAGCTCTGTTGGCTTTGTTTGCCCTTGGTGTGGGACAGCCTTGGCGGGGGACACTGTGGAGAAGGAATCCAAGATGGGAATCCAGTCCTGTGCCTACTACTGCTGGAATAGTTTCCATTCTGGCCCCTATTTTTCACACTCTCCTAACTTTCCAAAACACTCACCTTTGCACGTGGAGTTTTCCATGGGTGGCGTTTGCCCGGGGGTGAAATTTCCCTGGACGAGCAGAAGTTGGAGCAAAGACGTTGCTTTTAGTTTACAGGAGAGTGGAAAAACCCCACTTTTGTTTCTGCAGATTGAGGAGAAAAGTGCGTGACCACATTTCCAAGGAGGGTTGGGATCTGACAGCACAGCCAGAGCTGCTGGACTCGTCCCTGTGTCTGCAGGGGACAATTTGTGTCCACCAGGCCAAGCAAGCAGTCACCCCAACTCACCCCTGGCCCTTTTTCCCTGTGTAAGCACAAACCCGGGAGCTGGGTTTGAAAAAGCTAAAGTTAAATTTCTGATCATTTATTGGAATGTGTTCCGTGAGTCTGTGTGTCAGGGAGTTGTTTGTCCAGTTAAACCAGGGGAACCGAGTGGGACTGAGAGAGCTGGGACCTTCCTTGTGCCACTGCTTTTCTTTTTCCTGCTTAAAACCTCTCCCTGGTGTCTGGAGGGCTTGGAGTTGGAGTAGCAGCTGAGGAATCCTGCACAGAGCCTGGTTTAGAGGGGTAATTACTGTGGGACTACATCCTGCTGTGGAATCATGGAATCTCAGACTGGTTTGGGTGGGAAGGCACCTTAAAGCTCACCCCATTCCATGGGCAGGGACACCTTCCACTGTCCCAGGGTGCTCCAAGCCCCGTCCAACCTGGCCTGGAACACTTCCATTGCTGAGAAGACCCTTTCAGGTCGCCTTTATTAATGGACAATAATTAGCAGCTCATCAGGAATGAAGAGCAGGGGAAGTGGTCAAAAGCTGGAGCTCTGCAGGGAGCTGTCACTCCATGGGTGACACCGGGCAGGGCAGGGCAGGGGTCCCACAGCCCCTGCCCCCGGTGAGGGTGGGTCATTCCAGCAGCAGTTCCCGAGCAGGAGCAGGGGATGGACAGCCAGGGATCCCTGCCTGCCTGTTCTGCTCCGGGCAAGGAGCAGAGCACCCCATCCCTCTCCCCGGAGGGAATTCCAGAGGTGTTCTCCCACAGATCCCAGCCCCATTTCAGTCCAGCTCAAGCCTGGACTTCTCTGGAGCACGAGGCCAGACCAGACAGCTCCTGAGGGCACCTCCAGCCTGGCTTTCCCGTGATCCCACAGCACATTCCAGCTGTGGCAGTGCCACCAGGGAGCTCGGCAGGGCCCTGCACTGCACGGGTAATTCCCTGTTCCCACTGCCCAGGACGTGGGAAAGCGTCTCCCCCTTTTGGGATGGGTGTTGCCCTCCTGTGCTCCCCAAATTTGTCACTCACAGAAGGTTCGGCTGTACCTGGGCCTCTCAGGTCACCACAATCCCTGTCCCTCCTGGAAGGTCCCACCTGCCACCCCTGCCCGGTGTTTGCTGCCCTGCTGCTGACACGAGGCATCAGCCCCACGCTGGGATTGCCTGCACTGCCATCCTTATCAGCTCTGGGTCACCACCCCAATGACCACGGGGAGTTCAGCCCCATACCGAGCTCCTGCCAGAAGTTCCCTGAGTGCCTGGGAGAGATCACAGGATCCTGGGATATCCTGAGTGGGAAGGGACCCACAGGGATCATGGATCCAGCTCCTGTCCCTGCCCAGACCCCCAACAACCCCACCCTGGGCATCCCTGGCAGCGCTGCCCAAACGCCCCTGGAGCTCTGGCAGCCTCGGGGCCGTGCCCATCCCCTGGGGAGCCTGGGCAGTGCCCAGCAGCCTCTGGGGGAAGATCCTTTCCCTAAAATCCAACCTAACCCCCCCTGCCCCAGCTCCAGCCGCTCCCTGGCTGCTGTCCCTGTCCCAGGAGCAGAGCTCAGAGCTGTCCCTCCTTTTCCCCTCGCATGGAAGTTGTCCCTGCAATGAGTCCCCGCTCAGTCTCCTGCAGCTGAACACCCCGAGTGGGGCATTTCCTCAGCACCCTGCCCCAGGGGAGAGCAGCTGGTCCCGCAGCAATGGGACAGGGTGGGAACGCTGTGTCCGTGGGGTCAGACAGCAGGGACAGAGGTGAGGACCGTCCTGCAGGTCAGCGAGGGCAGAGCGAGGCACGCGTGGTCAAAATCCTCGGTGGCTGACAAGTGTAATCCTGTGGTCAAGGGCCAGCAATCAGCACTGGCCTCACACTGAGGAGCTGCTGGCAAGGAAGCATTCCTGAAAGTCAGCTCCCACTTCAGTGCACATCTGGAACCGCTGGCAGCGTGCAGTCCCGGAGGTCACTCGCATTCCCGGTGCCCAGGGAGAAGGCTCACGGCACTGGGAGGCAGCTGGGGGGGCCATCACATGCTGGCCTGACCTTCCCCTTCTCCAGGCTGCCAGGCACAGCTCCCATCCCTGTGCCAGCTGCTCATGGCAGCGGCTCCAGGATAAGGGGGATTTGCTCTTCTGCTTCCCAAACTTTGCGGTAACAGAGGCTGGAGAAAAGGGGGGTCATGGCATCTCTCCACAGAGATGACAAAAATCAAGCGGATCAAAAAAAAGTCGAGTTTAAACAGCCCCAGGGCCCTCAGTTCCCTGCTGGCACCATGGCAAGGAGCTCTGTAACCCTGGGGGTCCCGTTGCAGCTCCTCAGAGGGGCAGCTCCAAACTCTGCTCCTGGGACAGGGACAGGATCCTGGCTGGAGCTGGGCCAGGGCGGGCTCAGGCTGGAGAGCAGGGAAAGGTTCTTCCCCCAGAGGCTGCTGGGGACTGCCCAGGCTCCCCAGGGAATGGGCACGGCCCTGAGGCTGCCAGAGCTCCAGGGGCGTTTGGCCAGCGCTGCCAGGGATGCTCGGGGTGGGATTGCTGGGGTGCCCTGAGCAAAGCAGGAACAGGCAGATCTGTAGGGCAGTGGTGTGACCTGAAAGAAAAAATCCCATTGGATTTGGTAGCTGGAGCCCATTCCTGGCCTTCTACCATGAGGAATCTCAGTGCTACTGCTCAGTGCCAGCAGTGACATACATGTGACATCTGCGTGACATCCGTGTGACATCTGCGTGACATCTGTGTGACATCTGTGCCCCAGCTCTGTCTGCTCCTTGTCACTGCTGGAGGTACCCCCTGACCTCAGCAGTGCTGGCTCCACCTCATTGACTGCATGGCCCCCTCATACAGCTCAGAGAACCCCAGGACCCCTGAGGCTGGAAAAGCCCTCCCAGCCCAGCCAGGCCCAGCTGTGCCCCATGCCCACCTTGTCCCCAGCCCAGAGCACTGAGTGCCACCTCCAGGCACTCCTGGCACACCTCCAGGGATGGGCACTCCAAACCTCCCTGGGCAGCCCCTGCCAAGGCCTGAGCTCCCTTGCCAGGAGGAAATTGCTCCTGGTGTCCAAGCCCAGCCTCCCCTGGCCCAGCCTGAGGCCGTTCCCTCTCCTCCTGTCCCTGTTCCCTGGCAGCAGAGCCCGACCCCCCTGAGCCCCCTCCTGTCAGGGACTTGTGCTGAGCCACCAGGGCCCCCCTGAGCCTCCTTTTCTCCAGGCTGAGCCCCTTTCCCAGCTCCCTCAGCCCCTCCTGGGGCTCCAGCCCCTTCCCAGCTCCCTCCAGGACGGTTTTCCTGTCCCTGGGCTTCCTGACACTCTTCACAGCTGAGGCAGAAATCTCTCTCCCCACCTCAAAGGTTGCTCTTCCTCCTCATCTTGAAGGAATCCTTTCATTTTTTTCCCTTTTTCCCTCCAATCTGCCTTTCCTCCAGTTTGGCCAGAGCCCTCCCTGCATCCCACGGCTCCTGCAGCTCCTCTCCATGAAACATCCCTGCGGGCAGCACCTCCAGGGATCCAGGGGTGCTCCTCTGGGCACCCTGTGCCAGCACCTGCCCTCCCTCCCAGGGAGGAATTCTCATTTCCACACCATCTATCCCTACTCTGGGTCAGCCCCCGTGTCAGGGGCCAGCACCAAACTCGTGATGCAGATGATGCCAGTGTTACTGCTCGGTAATGAGCACCAGACCTTGAGCCCTGACCTCTCCCTGGCGCTGGGGTTTCTCCGCCGCTCGCTTTCTCGGGGTTGTTTTTATTTTGACGACTCCGTCCTCACCTCACCAGGCGCGCCCCGGGCAGATTGGGGAGGTTGGGATGGTTTTCCTGCCCGTGGAAGAGGCGGCTGGAGCGGCGCTGGAGGGAGCTGAGTTTATGGCCGTGCAGAGGAGCTGGGGGTCAGCTGAAATCCTGTTGGAAGGAGCAGGGATGGAGGGATGGGAACACAGGGATGGAGGGATGGGAACACAGGGATGAAGGGATGGAAGCACACAGGGATGGAGGGATGGGAGCACAGGAATGGAGGGATGGGAACACAGGGGTGAAGGGATGAGAACACAGGGATGAAGGGATGGAAGCACACAGGGATAGAGGGATGGGAGCACAGGGATGGAGGGATGGGAGCACAGGGATGCAGGGATGGAAGCACACAGGGATAGAGGGATGGGAGCACAGGGATGGAGGGATGGAAAGCACAGGGATGGAGGGATGGAAGCACAAGGATGCAGGGATGGGAACACAGGGATGCAAGGATGGAAGCACAGGAATGCAGGATGGAAAGCACAGGGATGGAGGGATGGGAACACAGGGATGGAGGGATGGAAGCACAGGGATGCAGGGATGGGAACACAGGGATGGAGGGATGGGAGCACAGGGATGCAGGGATGGTAAGCACAGGGATGAAGGATGGAAGCACAGGGATGGAAAGCACAGGGATGCAGGGATGGGAGCACAGGGATGGAAGCACAGGGATGCAGGGATGGGAGCACAGGGATGCAGGGGTGGAAAGCACAGGGATGCAGGGATGCAGGGATGGAAGCACAGGGATGCAGGGATGGAAGCACAGCTCTGTGGGGACACGCTGTGGCGGCTCCCGAAAACGCCAGCCGGGCTGGAGCAGCCCAATCCCGCTTTTCCGTGGCTGGGGGGAGGCAGGTGAGGAGCCCCAGGTGCCAGCCCAGAGGGGCAGCGGGGCCAGGATTTGGGCGGCCAAAACCCAGCGCGGACCAGTTTGAAACGAGGGAAATGCTGATTGCAGTTCTGCTCCTGGACTCCTGGTAACTCAGCTGGATTCAGAGGAAGGGCCAAGTGCATCCCAGCTGGTGTAAATCAGGAGCCAGCCGAGCTCTGGGATGGCCTCTGGAGTAACCCCAGGTGTGGGTATGGATCGCTCTGTGAGCCCTGAACTGGGGGAGTTCTTCCCATGCAAGGGGCTCCCTCCACACCCTGCGGAATTCCCGGCAGGCTTCTCCAGCTCCAGCTGCTTTTCCAGGGGAGATTCTCTGACTCCTTCAAAAGGAGGCTCAGGGGGCCCTGGTGGCTCTGCACAAGTCCCTGACAGGAGGGGGCTCAGGGGGGTCGGGCTCTGCTGCCAGGGAACAGGGACAGGAGGAGAGGGAACGGCCTCAGGCTGGGCCAGGGGAGGCTGGGCTTGGACACCAGGAGCAATTTCCTGCTGGCAAGGGAGCTCAGGCCTTGGCAGGGGCTGCCCAGGGAGGTTTGGAGTGCCCATCCCTGGAGGTGTGCCAGGAGTGCCTGGAGGTGGCACTCAGTGCTCTGGGCTGGGGACAAGGTGGGCATGGGGCACAGCTGGGCCTGGCTGGGCTGGGAGGGCTTTTCCAGCCTCAGGGATCCTGGGATTCTCCTGTGACTCCCTCTCCAGCCCCTTCCCCAGCTCCACTGCCAGTTAGGGGAGTTTCAGTCCCATGGGCCAAACCACCCAACTTCTCAGAGCTGCTTTGGTTCCTCAGTGCCACTGATTTAAATGTGGCTCTCACCCCTCGAAGATTTGCACTTCCGTATGTTTTCCTAAAAGAGACTCAGCAAACCCACGTTTTCCTTCGAACTGATGGAATCCATGGTGGTGCTGCCACCAGAAAAACACAAACAGAGCCCTCCTGGGCTGGCAGAGCTGTGCCAGCAGCCAGGCTCTGTCCCTATGTCCTTGAGAAATGTCCTGACCCTCCTTAGCCTCCCACCATCCATAGATGCTGCGGGATATGGCTCGTGCTGTTCCTCCTGCTGGGATCAGGCTCCTTTCAGAGTTCCAACTTGTCACAGGAACTCTCACACCACACCCAGCACGTCTGGAAGCTTCTGGATTGTTTAGCAAAGCTGGATTTTCAGCAGATTTCCCCTAAAAACCTGTAGGGTTTAAAAAGCACCAAGGTTTTCAAAAGAGCAAAGAGTGGTCACTGTAAGGCTGATGTTGGGGGTCATGGAATCATGGAATGGTTTGGGTTGGAAAGACCTTAAAAATCATCCTATTCTCACCCTACTCCATGGGCAGGGACACCTCCCACTGTCCCAGGCTGCTCCCAGCCCCAGTGTCCAGCCTGGCCTTGGGCACTGCCAGGGATCCAGGGGCAGCCACAGCTGCTCTGGGCACCCTGGGCCAGGGCCTGCCCACCCTCCCAGGGAACAATTCCTGCCCAAGATCCCATCTAATTCCATTCTCTGTCAGTTTAAAATCACTGTCCCTTGTCAAAGGACAGGTGAAAGCACCTGGTTACACCTTAGAGAATTCCAGACAGGAATGTATCCATTATTCCAGCCAAATAATCAAAATGCCTGTAATTTCTGGGGTCAGAGCATCACTTCTTCATGGCCTGTTTGGTTTATGGTTTATTTTTCATAGGGTTTTTTTTTATAGTTTTGTTGTTTTATAGTTTTTTCAGATAGATGTGTAAAATCCCAGGAGGATCCCATTTTGGGTCAGCATGGACTGTTGACATGGACTTTTTTTTTACTGGAATGATATCCAAAGGGAAAGATAAACATTTTGCTTCTTTAATTGTCCCTGTAAATAGGAAATGGGATTTAGAGCAGTGATTCCAGCTGGAGCTGGGACCTGCATCCTCTGGGGCGCTCCAAGAGAAAAACCAAGGGACGTCCTGCTGTCCTGATTTATGGAAAAATGTGTCTTGGGATGGGATTAAATCCTCTCCTGCTTCCCTGGCAAAAGTGCCCCAGATATTCTTCTGTCTAATCAGGCTCCCTGTTGGGGTTTTTTATCAGGATGTTTAGGCAGAGCTGGAGGTCAAACAAAGGCTCCGTGCTGGGCCAGGCACAGGCTGAGCCGGAGCCTTTGGAGAAAGGAATGGGATCAAATCTCCTCCCCACGGGTTTGGGCTGCTGAGAAGTGGGGACACAAGTGACACATCCCTCCCCAAGCCACTCCTGACCACTTGTGGTTTTAATTCTGGTATTCTCAGCAATATGGGGAGTAATTATCAAAATTAATAAAGCACAAAACATGACGTTTTAGGGATGAGTTTTAGGAGAAATTCTGGGTTTGATGAGAGGTTTGAGACCTCCATTCTGGGACTAAATGGCTCCAGGTGAGCCCCGAGCTGTGGGAATTGTGTTTGTATTTCAGTGATGCAGAAGGTGGGGATCCCTCCAGTTCCAGGGTCCTTTTCTTTAGCCAGACCATCCAAATCATTCCCCAATTTGGGATTTGGATGTTTGGGGCTGTTCTGGAGGAGGATCCGTTTGCCAGGAGGAACCTTTCCCTCGTGGCACAGCACTGAAATCCCAGCTGAAATGGGAATGGATCAACAGGAGGAACATCCAGAGCTGAAGTTCAGCTCCTCCCACAGAGGAACGAGTGGGACGCAGCACTTGAATCCAGGTCTGGGTTTGTTTTTGAGGGAATTGTGGCCAGAAAGGGCAGCTCTGTATCCTTGTCAAGCAAAGCTCCTGAATTCCATCCCTGAAGAGGTGAGTGCTGGCTTTTCCCTTGGGATAGCTGGATGTTTGTGGGACCAAATCCTGACTTTTAGCTGGAATCTGGTGTCTATTATAACCGATTTGCATTAGGGACCTTGCGCTGGATTTTTCTGCCACAAACAGCAGCAAATTCTTGAAAATCAAGCTCCAGGATCACCCCTCTGCGTTGGACACTGGACACAATCCCAGGCTTACACAGTCCCCAAGGTCTGCAGGCATCCCGTGAAAAATCTGATTTATTTTTTAAATGAACGCGAATTTTGACAGAAATTATCATTCCTTATCTTTGCTCCATCCTCAGGCCACTGAAAAGCAGCACTAGAAATACTCAACTCATGGTTCTTAAATGTGGCACTAGAACCAAAAAAAAAAAGCAGGATCAAAAGGCACTTCCATGCCTTTGGTGGGATAAATGTATAAGCTATGCTTTTCTGGCCACCACACTCACAGTACTGCAGAAATTCCAAGGTGAGTCTACACTTCCTGGCTTTTTCCTGGAGCTGTTTCTGGAGCCTTCCATGGAGACGCCAGGATGTGTTTCTAGAGAGCTGGACATGAGCAGCTCCAGCAGGGTAATTATCCACAGGGAATCCAATTAAAAGATTACTGTTCTCCAGCCAGGGTGTTCTAGAGATGCACGGAATTATCTGTTGGAATCCCTGAGGCAGCTTACCCGGAATAACCTTCTCCTGGATCCACTCCAGCTCCCAGGGGAGGCTCCGGCTCAGGAAATCATCTCCGTGCAGAGCAGAGCTGCAGCTTCAGCTCAAAGTCAGGCATAAGAGGCACTTCCCAGCAGGATGAAGGGAATTGCACCATCCCAGCCTCCCCGAGCAGAGATGAAGGGCTGAGGGAAGGTTCCAGCAGATTTCGGAAAGCTGGGAGGAGGCTGCTGCCCTCTCTATGGATTTGCTGGGCTTCGAAGAATCACGGAATGGTTTGGGTTAGGAGGGATCTTGAAGCTCATCCCATTCCCACCCCCTGCCGTGGGCAGGGACACCTTCCACTGTCCCAGGCTGCTCCCAGCCCCAGTGTCCAGCCCGGCCTTGGGCACTGCCAGGGATCCAGGGGCAGCCACAGCTGCTCTGGGCACCCTGGGCCAGGGCCTGCCCACCCTGCCAGGGAACAATTCCTGCCCAAGATCCCATCCAGCCCTGCCTTCCTTCAGCTTCAAACCATCCCCCGAGTGCTATCGCTCCGTGCCCTCCTCGACCGTGGGAACACCCAGAGTTCTGGAGTGCAGATTATCTCCCAAATCCCACATCCCCTCGTCCTGGGAGCCATCCCAGAGAGGGCAGTGACCATGTGTGGCCCAGCAGACCAGCATGAGGACTTTCCCTGGCTTCCAGCACCTTCCTGAGGGAGCTGGTGCTGGATAGGGGATATCAGGATGCCAGCCTGGCTCTGAGCAGGATCCAGAGCATTCCCAGGGGTGCTGATGCCTTGAGTGGCTTCCTAGAAACAGAGGCCAGACAGGAGTAAGGGAATAAAGGCAGGGATTTATTTGAAGGGCCTTCAAAGGCACACCCTGGGGAGCCAGAGGCTGCTTCCAAAAAGGACCCCAAGATGGACAACGAGCCACGAGTTCTTCACACTTTTATAAGTTTGGTCCATTTGCATATCAATGTAAATTCACCAATTAAAACTTCAGCTAATGATGTAATTTCTTCATTTTCTCCACCTCCCTAGAGGCTCTAGTTCACACTTTTTGGGCCTAGGACAGCCTGAGTGTCCTTGAACAGCAAGCTCAGAGAGGCTTTGCTGTGTCTGTCTGGCCTAAGAGAGCAGCTACCGAGCTACAAGGAACTTCAGAGTCACACACTGGGCAACACAGGATTTGAAAAATATAAAAGTTAAAACTTAAGGCATCAGTGCCAGGTCTCCTGGGTGCCACCAGACCCTCACCCCGGAGCTCAGGGCAGGGCTGGCCTCTGCCTGCCCCTCCAGAGGCGAGGATTTTCTGCTGGAAGCAGGAGCTGGGTTGCAAGAGCCGTTTGCGCAACGGGATCGCAAATGGGCCCAAGGTCAAGGCAGGGGGAGGAAGCCAGAAACGAGGAATGTTCCCGTGCTCGTGCAACAATCCCAGGTTTCGTGGGCAGGGATTTCTTAACTCCTGTGCTGACACCCTTGTTTGCCTTCCGTGGGTTGGAAATGAGCGCTCGGCCTTGCTTTTAACCCTGTGGGAAGCCCCACACAACCCCGAGTGCCTGGGTTTGGCACAGCCTCGGGATGAGCTTTGGCCTCCCTGACCTCCAGGGGTGGTTGTGTGTCAAACTGGGGTTTTTCCTGCCAAAATAAACAGCGGTGGAAATGGAACTTTCTCCGACAGTCGGGCTCGGAAGATGCCACTGCACGAGGTCGTGTGGGGTGGCTGCTCTGGTTTCCTGGGTCATCCAAATGTCCTGACCTGGCCTTTGCTTCCCCTCTGGCTGAGCAGAACCCGCTGGGTCCACAATCCCAGGGCTCCCTCACAGTCCTGGGTATGGGAATGAGCCTCTCCTGGCTGTATCGAGTGAAAAATAACCAGCACTTCTTTAAGAGTCAACTCTGGGTGCAGCAAACCCAAAATATGCAGCAGTTCTAGGCCTGACTTGATACTTCTGCCAAAGCCTGAGCTCGGCACAGGCTGCACCCAGTGGCCAGGTGCTCATCCCAGAATTCTGGCTGGATTTGTTCCTACTGTTCCTGCCTGTGGCACAAACACAGCCTGGACCTCACCAGTAACACCATCCCAGAATCCCAGAATTATTATGGTTGGAAGGGACCTCTGGAGATCACCCCGGCCAACCCCTCCTGCCCAGGCAGGGTCACCTGGAGTGCAGGCACACATCCAGGTGGGTTTGGGATGTCTCCAGGGAGGGAGAATCCATCACCTCCCATCATGAAGCAGCTCCAGGGCTCCATGGAAAGACATTTTTCCTCAGGCTGAGGTGGAACTCCAACTCATTTCTCCTCCCTGGCTCTTTAGGAATAAGAATAAAATAATCATTAAAAATAGAAGGGATTAAGAGACATAAACTTGTGAGTTCCTGTGTCTGGCCTGGTTTGCAGCCTGGTCTAGGGGATGTTCCCTTCCCATGGCAGTGGGAGTGAGATGAGAATACCAGGAAAAGCTTCCAGCAGAACAAGGCTCAGGAGTGTCCAGCATTTTTTCAGAGCCCAGGAGGGCTGGGATTTAATCCTTGACTGCATCTCTGTCTTCTAAACAAATGTGCCTGGAAGCACATCCTTGCTAAGGAGCCAGGGAAGTGGAATTCTCGTGCCCATGGGGATCAGGCCGCTTGTTTTCCTGGGGAATTCTGGAAGGAGATCCTTCACTGCTCCATCCGCTTCTCAGGAATAATTCTGTAATTCCATGGACATGTGGATTGCCAGCACCACGCTCCATGGCAGTGGGTATGGATGGAACTGAGCTCCAGTTCAGGCTCTCCAGGTGCTGTTCCATCCCAATTCCCCTTGGAATTCCATGGATTTCACTTGAGGCAGCAGAGCAGAACCAGTTTGGGTTTGATCCGTGACGGAGGGACTGGAACCAAAGCTGGGCAAGTATCCCCGGGCCTCCATCCTGATCCACCTGCCAGCCACCATCAAACCCACTCTGGAACATCCGTGGGCTGCACCAACATCCATGGAATACACCAGTGTCCATGGAATACACCAACATCTATGGAATACACCAACATCCACGGAATACACCAACATCCATGGAATACACCAACATCCACAGAATATACCAACATCCATGGAATATACCAACATCCACAGAATACACCAACATCCGTGGAATACATCAACATCTGTGGAATACACCAACATCCACAGAATACACCAACATCCATGGAATACACCAACATCTGTGGAATACACCAACATCCACAGAATACACCAACATCCATGGAATACACCAACATCTGTGGAATACACCAACATCCATGGAATACACCAACATCCACAGAATACACCAACATCCACGGAATACACCAACATCTGTGGAATACTCCAACGTCCACGGAATACACCAATATCCATGGAATACACTAACATCCATGGAATACACCAACTTGAGGATGTCCCTCCCAGCTCAGCCACAAGTCCAAGAGGGCCACCCTGGCACACAAAGCACCCTGAGGGGGGTAGGCTGTGGTTTCCCTTCTGAGCCCTGAAGAACCTTCTAGAAAGGCTCTGACTGCTCCCCTGCCCTCCCCTTTTATTCCTTTTGTCCCATCTGAAGCTCCATGGAGTCCCAGCACCTTTGTCCCCAGAGGGGAAGGACTGACAGGAGCATCCAGGTGACCTTTGCATCCTTCCTTGGTCTCCTCTGCTGCCCATGGACAGCTTGATCCCCACATGCATTTTTTTCCTTTTCCCACCCTCCTCTTTCCTGCCTCTCCCTCCCCTTTCCCAGACAGGGTGGGGAGGTTTTAGGTGAAGAAATCCATCAAGGGGATGGACAAACCTGAGGGATTAAGGAAGGACACGCAAGTGGGGCAGGCATGTGGTCACACCTCCCCAGACTAATCCTCTGCTGGGACTGGACACAGTGTCCTTTTACTCAAACCCTCTGGATGCATTTTCCCTCTCTGAATCAACCTCTTTTGGAATGTTTGCATCTCCAGTGTCCTGTGGCACGGAGGACCCACAGCTTAGCAGAGCGCGAAGGAGGAGTGGACAAGGTGAATGAGGAGATTTGGGATTTGGATCCAGCTTCCAGGCCACTGTGCTGAGGAGATGAAAGGAGAAGCAGCGAGACTGGAAACCAGGAGTGCTGCTGTGGGAATTCAGCCCTGGCAGAGGCTGTGAGCTGTCCCTGCCCACGGCAGCTGTGGCAATCAGTGACCTCTGGCAGGGCCCTGCTCTCCTGCCAAACCCATGGCCTGGTGCTGAAACTGCTGCTCTGCCTCCCTTTGCTTTGGGGGGACGGGACTCGGCAGGAAAATGGGGGTTCAGCAAGGTGGCCTCTCCCAGTTTCCATTCCCTGTTAGGCTCAGGCTCTGGAGGGGGTGGTTGTGAGAAGGGGCAGGCGGGATGGGATGCTTGTGACCACTGCACCGCTGAGTTTTGGGAACTGCTTCCCACTGCAATCCCAAAAAAACCCTCAGGTCTGCTTGAGGCCAAACCACGAACCTTTGGCTCTCTGGTACCACCTGCAGCCTCGCTCGCCTGTCTCTGGGGTCTTGTGTGGAAGTGGAGAGAACCTGGAATCACAGAATGCTTTAGGTTGGAAAACACCTGTAAGATCATGGAGTCCAACCCATAACAGAGCAGTGCCAAGTCCACCCCAAAACCACGTTCCAAAGAGCCACATCTACATGGCTCTGAAATCCCTCCAGGGATCCCTCCCTGGGCAGCCCCTGCCAAGGCCTGAGCTCCCTTGCCAGGAGGAAATTGCTGCTGGTGTCCAAGCCCAGCCTCCCCTGGCCCAGCCTGAGGCCGTTCCCTCTCCTCCTGTCCCTGTTCCCTGGCAGCAGAGCCCGACCCCCCTGAGCCCCCTCCTGTCAGGGACTTGTGCAGAGCCACCAGGGCCCCCCTGAGCCTCCTTTTCTCCAGGCTGAGCCCCTTCCCCAGCTCCCTCAGCCCCTCCTGGGGCTCCAGCCCCTTCCCAGCTCCGTTCCCTGCCCTGGACACGCTCCAGCCCCTCCAGGGCTCTCTTTTGAGGGCCCGAAGTGATTCTTCAGCGAGGCTTCAGCTCCACGGGTTGTGCTTGTCAGGGAAAATGCCAGGACAACAAAACACCCATTTGAAGCTGATGGATCAGGAGCCAGTTTTATTTCCAGGACTCAGAGTGTGGCTGTCAAGTGTGTAAGGAGGGCAGCAGAGGGCCCAGCTCCCCGGCTGGGACCTGAGGGACACTGGGGCCTCCACACCAGCACTGCTGCTGGTTCCATCCACTGATGGCAGAGGAGCTCTGGATTCAGGCTTCCCACTCCATGGAAGCAGAGGGGAGGTGGGGACAGGCAGCACCTTCCTGTGTCACTGTCCCAGGTGACATTTATAATTCCCATTTACCTCAGAGATCGTTCCAGTGCCTGAAGGGGCTACAGACATATGGAGGGGCTTTTCACAAGGAGATGGAGTGACAGGACAAGGGGAAATTCGATTTTGGGCAGGAATTGTTCCCTGGCAGGGTGGGCAGGCCCTGGCCCAGGGTGCCCAGAGCAGCTGTGGCTGCCCCTGGATCCCTGGCAGTGGCCAAGGCCAGGCTGGACACTGGGGCTGGGAGCAGCCTGGGACAGTGGGAGGTGTCCCTGCCATGGCAGGGGTGGCACTGGGGGGGCTTTAAGGTCCCTCTCAACCCAAACCACTAAAAAAGAAACAACCAACCAATTAAACAAACTTTAAAAAACCCCAAAACCCCAAACTATTGCTGCTGTCAGTCATTAACTTTGCCTTTCATGATGTTTTGAGCAGACCTTGCCCTCAGGTACTGCAGGCTGGGCTTTGCAGTGCAGCTGCAGCAGCAATATTTTCATTACAGCTGAAAGAATGGCAAATACCCAGCCAACATTTCAAAGGGATCAGTGTGGACACCTCAGGCTTCTCCTCCCCTCTGAGGGACACACACACCTGAGCATTTCAGGTGTCACATCTGCTCTTCCCAGCTAGAAATACCCATGTTTGCTTTTTCATTTCAACACTCAGTGCAGCCAACACCCTCATTTATCCCCTGAAGCTTTTGCAACAGCCACACACAAAACCATAGCAACAAAGCTGGGCACTCCTCCTGCCTCAGGTTTCTCCATCCCTGTAGCCTGGGCTGAGGCAGCAGAGCTTTTCTGAGCAGCACCTCATTGCTGTGCACCACTCCCTGACAGGAAGGTGCAGCCAGGTCTGTTCAACGCCCCAAGGGAAAGGATGAGAGGAAATGCACTGAAACTGCACCAGGAGAGGCTCAGATTAGGGATTAGAAACAATTTTTCCCTCACAGAGTGCTCAGGTCTTGGGATGAGCTGCCCAGGAAGGTGGTGGAGTTCAGGTGCTCCAGAGGTGTCTGGATGTGGCCCTTGGGGACAGGGTTTGGGGTGAGGATGGAGCTGGATGACCATGAAAGTCTCTTCCCACCTTGGTAATCTTGGGAATCTGCGACTCTGGGATTTTTCTTCAGCCACAGAGGAGCATCCCAGGTGTCCCCCTCCACCAGGAATTAAGGACAGCGCACCCTGATGTGGTCTCTGACCTTCAGCCGTGGAGTCACTGGAATATTTAGAGAGAGGTTTTTACCAGATATGAATATTTTGGGGCCAGCCTGTCAGGATCCCTCTGGAAAGCAGCAGCATTCCAGCAGATCAGCTGTTCCTCTGATCCTCTGGGAAAAGATGGGGGTGAAACAAACCCAAAGTGTTATAACAGGCGATCAAAGTGTGTGTCTCAGGATCTCTCAGAAAAACAAAATACCCCAATGGTTGAACTGCTCAGCAGTCAAAGACCCCAAAAGATGGAAGAACAGTTCCATAAGAAAGACACAATTCCAAAGGGTTCCCTCAGTTAAAAAGGAAAATCCAACCTGGACAGGGCAAGGCATAAAACGCCCAGCTCGGCTTCAAAACATCCCCTTGGGAGGAAATGATGTGCAGCTCCTAAATCCCTCACCTGGGAAAGAAAATAACCCCCATCCTGCATGGGGGGAGTGCAAAGAGCAAATGAATCCATAAGGATTTAACTGGAGAAAAGGGAAACAGAGGGAGAAGAGTTAAATGTTGGAGAGCCAGGAAAAAGCTTCACCCTTATGATGACCCGAAGCAAGGAGCAGCTGCAAACCAAAAAATAAAGAGGCAGGATCTTTAATTATCAACAGAGGAGAAGGAAAATGTCCCAATTCAGAGGAAAAATTGGATTACAAAGGAAAGACAACATAAAGAAACAGTTTTAACTTAATTAATTGATGTAGTTTTGAGTAAGGTTAAGAGGAATGGTTTCAGCAGGCACAGACGAAACCAAACCATAAAATCCTACCCTGGCCTTGAGAGGATTTTTTGGATTAGAGGGTCATCAACGGACAGAGGGGTTGGCCCAGGGACAGACAGAACAGTCCCATTCACTGATGCTCTTTTAAACGTGTAAATTCCAGAAGGAATCCAGGAGAGCTCTGAAGGAGAGGAAACCTTCAAAGCAGTGGGGAAAGTAATGAAATTCTATCAGCACTCTGTGTATCAGGGCTGCAGTAGCTGGAGGCTGAGTTGAGTCTGTGCATCCCAAGGTTTGAGGTGGGAAAGGTCCAGTGAGTGCTGCAATATTGGGATTTAAGCAGAACAGAAGGAATTCCAAAGGTAAATTCCACAGGGAGACGTGAGAGGGTCCTCACACCTCTCCACCAACCACACTGAGCAGCTTCAGTCTTTTGTTTCTAAGAATTCACCCCGTAGAATTCATGATCCTGAGGGAATTAACCCTACAAATCAGGAACCATGTAGGGTCAATTCCCTTATTGTAGAGAAAACGAAGGGGAAATATGGCAAAAGTTGTGCATGCTGATTGAAGATAAAGCGCAAAGTTTGTTTCTTGTAGATGATGCAGGAAAACAACAGAGGATTGGGGGGAAAAGGGATCAAGCACACTGAGAACTCCTCCGGAGGGAAACGTCTGGGGGAGATCATTATTAATAACAATCTTCAGAAGAATCACAGCATCATTTTGGTGGGAAAAGGCCTCCAAATCATCACCCTGGGACAGGGACAGGATCCTGGCTGGAGCTGGGCCAGGGCAGGCTCAGGCTGGAGAGCAGGGCAAGGTTCTTCCCCCAGAGGCTGCTGGGCACTGCCAGGCTCCCCAGGGAATGGGCACGGCCCCGAGGCTGCCAGAGCTCCAGGAGCTCCCAGGGATGCCCAGGGTGGGGTTGTTGGGGGTCTGTGCAGGGCCAGGGGCTGGATCGATGCTCCTGTGGGTCCCTTCCACTCAGGATATCCCAGGATCCTGTGATTCCATAAGATCAGGAGCATGTTGGAGACTTGGCATTAGCCTCCATTCCAGACTAATATTAAGGTTTCCACCTTTCCTGCCCTGGACATGTCTCTGCTCCTCCTCCTTTTCCATCATTCCCACCCTGTCTGTCCTTGACCACCTTGCTGCTCTCCTGATTCAGCAAACCCTGAGCAAAGTGGCCTTCAGGGGGACACGCAGCAGGCTGGGATTATTCAGGGAATCGTTGGTTTCACTGGGAACAGAGTTGCCAGTTAAATGTCATGTCTGGTGGTAAAGGATTCTCCTCTTTTTAAAAACATATTTATGCATTTTTTATGTTTCTATAAAAAATACATGTTTTACCTGTGCACATCTGAGTTCATTCCTGCAAGGACTGACCAAAACAGGACTGGCCAGGAACAGGTGGTAGAAGAGATTGGTTGAGGGAGGGATAAATTTCACCCTGTGGGATAAATTTCACCCTGTTCTTGGCAGTTTTTCCTGAACTTGGGAATTTCCAGGCTCATCTCTTATTTCCATTGTCGGGGTTAGGGTTAGAGTAGCCAGGCTCTGGAAAGAGCTCCTCTCACAGCACTGCTCCAGGTGATTTTACCCAGCCAGGGAATGTCTGTGCACAGTGCAGTGAGGCCCCTCTGGGGTTCCTCAGAGCAAACAAAAGCTGCGCCAGCTCCCTGGGCTTCCAGGGGCAAAGCCGAAGGAACCCGCCAGGAAAAGTGTGGGATCAGGAGGAGACGCTGCCAGCAGCTCATGGCTGTGCTGGGAGGTTTGCTGCTCAGAACACCTCCAGGAGCAGGGAGAGCAGGAACCATGGCAATGGCAGGAGCAGCAGGGCCTCCTCAGGGACCAGCGCTTTCCCACAGCAGCAGCACATCTCCCCTCGGGTGTGTGCTGGGATTTGGGGTCACTCCATGCTGCTCTCCTGTCCCTCAAAGGTAACATTGCTTAGGCAGGACCAGCTGTCAAATGAAAATGTGTTTTTGTCCTAGGTTATAGTGTAAGATGGGCCCCAAAAAATATTCTATTGCCATTTTCATGAGCTGTTGAGACCAGGTGGGGTGGTGCTCCCTGCCTCCTCCCTCTGGACTACCTCCTGTTAATGG
>VYXC01007578.1:12505-35649 GCA_013397175.1 Platysteira castanea | reverse complement strand
GCCCTTGCTCTCCACTCGCCCCACCGTTGTTCTCCAGCTTTTTCTTTGCTCTCCAGCCCCCTTACCTGATATCTACCTCTCTCTCCTTGTTCACCAGCCTCCCTTCCTAGTTCTCCATTGCCTGCCTTCCCTCCTCCCCAGGCTCCCCATTCTTGTTCTCCAGTCCCCTCTCCTTATTCTCGAGACGTACTCCCCCACCTTATTCTCCAGCCCCCATTCCTCGTTCTCCAGTACCCCCTCATTTCTCTTCAGCCCCACCTTTCTTGCCCTCCATCCCCTTTCCTTGCTCTCCAGCCCCGACTTTTCTTGCTTTCCACCCTCCCTCCTTGTTCCCCAGTCCCCCTTTCCTTGTTCTCCAGTCCAGGACAGAGCTAGGCTGGGATGAAGCAGCCACAGCTGCTCTGGACACCCTGGGCCAGGGCCCCCCCACCCTCCCAGGGGACAATTCCTGCCCAATATCCCATCTATGCCTGCGCTCTGGTAGTTTAAAACCATTCCCCCTTGTCCTGGCACTCTCTGCCCATATAAAAAGTTCCTCTCACTCCTATTTATCAGCCTCTTTAGGCACTGGAAGGGGCTCTAAGGTCTCCCTGGAACTGTCCCTTCTCCAGGCTGGACAATCCCAGTTCTCCCAGCCTGCTCCAGAGCAGAGGGGCTCCAGCCTTGGGATCATCTTTGTGATCCCTGGTGGTGCCCAGGGATCCACAGTGGAGCAGTCTGACGTGCCCCTGGCGTTTCTGGGTTTGGTGTGATTTTAATCCAGCCAGTGTGACTGAAACATCCCATCTGCTCTGTTCCTATTTTCCAGAGTTTGGAGCATGTGAGAAGCTGCCAGAGGAATCACTCATATTCTAATTTCTTCTTTGTCAGGTATGAAGATCTTGGGTTTTTTAATTGTTTTGATGTTGCTTGAGTTGGAGCCTTGAGTTGATCCAAAATAAGAATCAGGTTTGGGTCGGAAAGGACCTTAAAGATCATCTCATTTCAAGCCCTGCCATGGACAGGGACATTTCCAGGTTGCTCAGAGCCCCATCCAGCCCGGCCTTGGTGAGTGAAACCCCTTTTCCAGCTCAGAAATATCACGTTTAAGTGCCCTCAGATAACTCAGTAGCTTGGTGCTTCCCAAGGCCTGGAGTTGTTCAGCAATCCCCAGAGGAATATCTCCGGCCCTGTTTTTTGGGAATGACGGAGCTCTTGGCAGGGGGCTGAGGTGGGCAGCCAGGACACCTCCAGAGGGTTTGGATGCTGTGGCTGTTGTGGGGTGCCTCGGGGCTGTCCGTGCCGTGCAGACAATGCCCTGAGAGCCTGGGCTGTGGTTCCTGTGGAGGCCTGGAGCTGTAATCCAGGGGCTGGGATTCAATTCCATGCTCCACCACAGGCCTCCCACGTGCCTGGGGCCCAGCTGTGGGGCTGTGTTGCACAAGGCAGAGCTGGGCAGAGATGCTGGGGCTGGAACCAGGGCTAATCCCAAGATCTGGGATGTGGTGCAGCCCTCCCTGAGGGACACGACCCTCTGGAATGAGCTGTGGCCTCTGTGCCTGCTCTGCACCCAGAGGATCCCAGAGCATTTGGGGTTCCCAGGGAACTGCTGGCACAGCCCTGAGGTGTGATCTGGACAGACCCTCTCCTCTTTCCCATCTGCTGGAGTTGGAGCTGCTTCACCAAACAGAATTCCCTGGCACAGTGCAGCACAGAATCCCAGAATTTGGGTTGGGAGGGACCTCAAAGCCCATCCAGTGCCACCCCTGCCATGGCCAGGGACACCTCCCACTGTCCCAGGCTGCTCCAAGCCCCATCCAAGCTGGCCTTGGGCACTGCCAGGGCTGCAGCAGCCACAGCGGGATGGGTCAGCTCAGGACCACAGCAGCCTTGCAGGGTTTGGTCAAACTCCCTCCCAATTTGTTATGGAATAAAACTCCAGAGGAGACCTGGGAGTGACCAGCCTGGGAGCTGCGATCCCAGGGGATCCGTGTGAGCCTGATGCCATTTTATCCCAGCTTGTGGAGCATCTGCCAGGGAATATCTGGCAGAGCCCGGTGCTCCTGTCCCTGCTCTCTCTCGTGGCTGCACACGAGAGCTCCTTGCACGTGGGGGAGGGAGCAGTGCCCTTCTGAGGGGCCAGGCTGTGGCCCTGTGTTTGCCAAGGGAGCCTGCGTTTTCCTGGGGAATGAACAATGCCTGCCTGTGGATGTGTTCCCAGCTCCTACCTGTGCCTTATCTCCTCGGGAAAGGCAAACACAGAATTCCAGCTGTTTATTTGCCTGCGGGCTTTTAAGATATCCCAACCTTGAAAAAGCAGTGTCAGAGCTTTGTGCTCTTGCACTGATGACCTCAGTGCTCTTAAACGGTGTTTTTCAAATGTGAAGGGAATCCTGGAATCCTGGAATGGTTTGGATTGGAAGGGATTTAAAAGCCCATCCAGCTTCCATGGGCAGGGACACCTTCCACTGTCCCAGGCTGCTCCAAGCCCCAGTGTCCAGCCTGGCCTTGGATACTTCCAGGGATCCAGGGGCAGCCACAGCTGCTCTGGGCAGAGTCCTCTCCTCTTCCCACTTTCTCTCCTCTTCCCACTTTCTTCACCCTGCCCTGTGCTGCAGCCTCACCTGCTTTTTTCAATCTTGAGGTTTCAGCTGGATTTAATAAAGGCTGGGATCAAATGGAGACTGGAAAAGCCAAGAGATGGGATGGGGAGAAGTGCTGGGCCGCTGGAGGCTGGTGGGATGTGGGAATGCAGCCTGGAGGGAGCAGTGACATTCCCTCTCAGTCCCAGCTGCACAACACACCGTGGGGACAGAACATCACAGGGGTCAGCTCTCACAGGAAACATTTTGGGATTGCAGGAAACACAGAAAGAGACTTAGGACAAGGGCTGGAGGGCCAGGAGCCAGGGAATGGCTTCCCAGTGCCAGAGGGCAGGGCTGGATGGGATCTTGGGCAGGAATTGTTCCCTGGGAGGGTGGGCAGGCCCTGGCCCAGGGTGCCCAGAGCAGCTGTGGCTGCCCCTGGATCCCTGGCAGTGCCCAAGGCCAGGCTGGACACTGGGGCTGGGAGCAGCCTGGGACAGTGGGAGGTGTCCCTGCCATGGCAGGAGTGGGATGGGATGATCTCTAAGTTCCATCCAAGCCAAACCATTCCATGATTCTATGAAGAGAAAACACCTTTTTTTTGGACATTGACTCATTAGTTCACAACCACCCTGACGTTTTCTCAGCAGGATAAGGAGCTCACCATCAGGATCAGCACGGAAACAGTGACTGATTACCAGGAATTTGGTGGTGGTGGCCGCTCCAGGGCTTTGGTACAGCTGGATCTTGGTCACAGAGGTCTCTGGAGGTGTGGGAATGTTTCCAGAGGGGTCTCAGCAGAGTGAGAGGAAGAAGGAGAGGAGAGGATGCCCTGACTGGAGAAATTAGAACATCTGCCTGAAACTGAGCAGGGCAGGAGCTGTAAGAACATTTAATTTCTGCAGGGAGCTCAGCGGCAGCTCTCGTGGTGTGGTGCTGATTAATTCAGCCCAGCCCTGCACTGTGCTGGAGTGTTCCCTCCTGCTTCTCCACTCCTGTTCCATGGACAGGAAAGGCCTCCAGTGGTTAATTTGGATTCCAGCAGCTGAAGAGTTGGAGCAGAGAGCCAGAGTGTGCTGTGTGTGCTGCAGCCTCGAGCATCCCCTCAGGCTTTTCATCCCAGGAATCAGCTCTGGAATGGTTGGTGACCACTCAGGGCTCCAGGAGGTGCTTGGTTTGCTAATTTCTATATTTATAAACTGTCAGTATGGAGAATTTAATGACTCAGTCACAGAGGACTGATAAATTAGAGGGTTAATTAGACATTCAGGCTCCAAACAGAGCAGGTGGGCTTAGAAACCCACAAAGGAACCCCAAGGCAGCTCCCGTGGGGCTCTGTGTCCCTCAGGTCCCAGCACAGGCAGGCAGGGGGAGCACACCCANAGTGTGCTGTGTGTGCTGCAGCCTCGAGCATCCCCTCAGGCTTTTCATCCCAGGAATCAGCTCTGGAATGGTTGGTGACCACTCAGGGCTCCAGGAGGTGCTTGGTTTGCTAATTTCTATATTTATAAACTGTCAGTATGGAGAATTTAATGACTCAGTCACAGAGGACTGATAAATTAGAGGGTTAATTAGACATTCAGGCTCCAAACAGAGCAGGTGGGCTTAGAAACCCACAAAGGAACCCCAAGGCAGCTCCCGTGGGGCTCTGTGTCCCTCAGGTCCCAGCACAGGCAGGCAGGGGGAGCACACCCAGGTCCAGCTTCCAAAGGCAGCCGTGTTGTCCATGTTTTCCATGGGAAAGCTGCCAGGATGTGGAATCCCAGCCCCACCACCTGCCTGGGCCTGTCAAACCCTGTCCTACTCCTGTCCCTCAGCCCCAGAAAGGCTCTGGAGGTCACTGGGGAGACGCTGCAAAGGAGCCCCTCAGAGGGCCAGGGTGGACTCATTAGCAGCTTGCTTAATTCTTTTAATTTCTGTTTCTCCAAGAGTTCAACCTGCTTTGTTTTCCATTTCTCCAAGAGTTCATCCTGCTTTGTTTTCCCTTTCTCCAAGATGCTCCTGCCCTGCCCTGTGCCTCCAGGAGCGTGACCCCCACGGTGCTGAGGCACCCCACAGCCGAGATGGTGGCCTTTAACTGGAAGGTGAGGCTGGTGCACATTCCCAAAGCAGGGATTGCTGCTCTTCCCATGTGTGGGGTGGGTTCTGATGGTTCCTTTCCCCGAGGAGGGTTGTTGAACCAGCACACCCTTGGGGACAGGGGATTTGTTGTTGTCCTTCCTTGAGAGATGTGTTTGCCCCAGGATTTGCTGTTGGGGCCTCACACTTTAGACCTGAGCTCAACCAGAGCTCTGCTCATCCTGCCTTTCCTCTTCCCAGGTTTTTCTCTGGCTGCTCTTCCCTCAGCTGCTTTTGTTACTGGAGGGGGATTTCTCCAGTGTATCTTTGGGGTTTAGGGGCCATGAAGGCTCTGCAGGGTCGTGTGTGAGGCACCAGAGTGTTGGAGCAGGTGCCTCCTGCATGGAGCTGTTGGAGCCTGTCCATGGAGGCACCAGGATGAGCAGAGGGATGGAGCAGCTCTGCTGGGAGCAAAGGCTGCCAGAGCTGGGATTGTTCAGCCTGGAGAGGAGAAGCTCTGGGCTGAGCTCAGGGTGGCCTTGCAGGGCCTGAAGGAGCCCCAGGAAGCATGGAGAGAGACAATTGCCAAGGGCTGCAGGGCCAGGAGCCAGGGAATGGCTTCCCAGTGCCAGAGGGCAGGGCTGGATGGGATCTTGGGCAGGAATTGTTCCCTGGGAGGGTGGGCAGGCCCTGGCCCAGGGTGCCCAGAGCAGCTGTGGCTGCCCCTGGATCCCTGGCAGTGGCCAAGGCCAGGCTGGACACTGGGGCTGGGAGCAGCCTGGGACAGTGGGAGGTGTCCCTGCCCGTGGAACTGGATGAGCTTTGAAACCCCTTCCAATCCAAACCATTCCACAGCTCTATAATTAACAATTTTAACGTATGAAATCAGAATTTACCAATTACCCCCAGCCCTGCCCTCCCTGCCCCGGTGTTGCAGAGCTTTTGATTCAGGGCTGTTGCCACTGTGACTGTGGGGAGATTGACAGAGCCTGGTGGTGTTCTTCCAAACTCCCTGCTGGTGTGTGGACAAAAGGCTTGGCCTAAACTCGGAGCTTTGGTGTGTCCTGACAGCTTTGGGAGGTGCTGGGAGGCTGAGGGGACAGGGAGAATTCTGAGTTCACAGAGTTATCACGGAATCCTGATGGGAAGGGATCCATAGGATCACCCAGACCAAGTCCTGGCCCTGCACAGACCCCCCAGCAATCCCACCCCATCCCTGGGGAGCATCTTCAGTGCCCCACCACCCATTTCCATTTGATTTTCCTCTCCCTGTGGACCAAGTGCATGTTTTTAGAGCACTGAAACGCTCTGTGCAATTCCAGGTGTTCAAAACTGGTGCAACAATCCTTGGAAGCTGTGGATTTTTTACTTTTCTCCCAGTTTAAAGGCATTTTTCTAAACCTTCCATGTCTCAGCCGGCTCATTACAAAATTGCTGTGAATTAAGATTTCCAGGAGTGTTTTTGGGGATCCTCTCTGAGAGCTGCTCCCCAGGGATCCATCACTTGTGGGGATTGTTCAGCAGCATTTCCACAATTTCCCTAAAACACTCAGCTCTTCCCTTTTTTTCAGCTCCAGGTGGTGCAAATATTGCTGTAAAATGGGCAAAAGGGGTTCAGGGCTTGAGGAAAAGGGATTTTTCTTTGTCTTTGCTGCTCTGCCTGCTTTAGTTTCCCACAGAAATAAAAACCATGGAGAGAGAGGAGCGTTACCATTGGAACAGAAGATGCAGGACATCCCTATAAATTCATTTTTTAATTGTCCAAGTGTTCCAGAAGTGCCTAAATAGCTTTCTTGGCATTCCAGGCTCTGGAGAACTTCCCACTGCTGATGTACATTTTGGCAGCTAAAACGCTGATCCTTTGCTTGGCCTTTGCTGGAGTCAAAATGTACCAGAGCAAGAAAATCGAGGAGAAACTGAAGAGGGAACGTGAGGAGAAACTGAAAGCAGAAGCAGAGAAGAAGGATGAGTGAGGAGTCCCTCAGGTATGGGATTGATCCCACATCCTGGGCTTGGAGAATGGCACTGGGATTGGTTTGGAATGTGCAGTTAGAGCCAGCAGCAGGAGCTGAGCTCTTGGAATATTTGGGATGTTTTATCCCCCCTCATTCTTTGTGGGAATTGCATGAACCACTGCCCTGTTGGAGCACAATATTTAGCACAATATTCCCTCTCTGTTCTTCATCTCCCTGGATTTCTATCCCTGAGGCACAAAGAGGGGGATAAATTGGGAATAACTGCAGGGGAGCAGCCAGGCAGGATGCTGCAGTCAGAACTCCAGGCCTTCAGTCACGTCATAAAGAGAGAAAATAATCAGCCCTTCTGGATGAGTGAAATCACTGACAGGATGGGGGTGGTTTAGCTGGAAAGGGCGAATTCCACACCTGGAATTCCCAAAGGGACAGGTTACGCCATGGAACATCCACCACGTAGAACTCCCTGAGGAAAATGCACATTTTGCTGCTTGAAAGAGCAAAATGAACGTTCCAAAATCCCTTCAATTGGGGATTTTCATTCTGAAATTCCTGAGTGCCTCGCCTCTGTTTCCAAAGTTGAACCAATCCCTGCTTTCTTGGAGCAAATCCGTGAGCAGAATGAGTCCTGCCTGCTGCTTGGATTCTATTCCCTGCCTGGCTTGTCAGTTTTGTAGCAGTTTGCTTCCCATCTCCCTGTGCTGCAGCAAAATGGGAATTCTATTCCTGCCTGCCCTTTGGAAGCTCAGTGGGAGGTCGATGGGATGTTGCTCTTTATTCAAATCCAACTCTGATTTCCCCTTCTGAGGCCATCCCCTCCCTAAAGTGTCTAAAGACACTTGCAGTTCTTCAAATCTTTCATAAATTTGATTCCAAACTCTTCTGTTCCCTGCAACAAGGATTGGGAATCGTGCCTACAAATGAGGAATAACCATGGGAACAAAGTTATCTCTATTTGCATAGCAAAAAACCCAACAAAACCAAAGGGGTTTTCCAGTCTCCTGTTTCCAGCAGATTCAGGACTTGGCTTGGGGCAGATTTGGCCACTTCCCTGGAAAAGGAAAGGTTGGAGAAGGGCTTGGAGCGCCCTGGGATAGTGGAAGGTGTCACTGCCCATGGCAGGGAGTGGGATGGGATCCTAAGGTCCCTCCCGACCCAAACCAGTCTGGGATTCTGGGATTCTCTGTTATCCCAGGGAATTCTGCTTTGCAAACCCCACAGCTCCAGGGATTTCTGCCCCAGGATCACCCCCCAAAACCTCCGTGCCCAGCAGGTGGCATCACCCTTGGTGAAGGGCTGGCTTTAAAACCTCTGATTCCACAGAAATTCCCTGCCCGGTCTCCAGAGCTGCCCACCAGAGGCCCTGTCCTTCCTGAATTTTGGGATTAAGAGGGAGGAATTCTCCCGTGGAGCTCCGAAGGTGCCCCGTGGGCACTGGAGCCCCCATGCTGCCAGCCCCTGGTGCCTGCTGTTCTCACTGCTCTCTTCCCACCCTGCAGATTCCTGACACTTGGCAGCCACCACTGGATTCCTTTCCCAGGAGGATGAAGCCTTCCTGGAAAAGCAGGATGCATAACCTCGGAGTAACACTTAAATTATCTCTGTTTTAAATGCACAGCGAAGCATCCGAGCCTCTATTTATGCAATAAAAAAAGCTTTTGGTAAAAAAAATCCATTTGAGGGCTGCTTGCAATCCAATCAAAGGATTGGAGCTGCAGGGGAGGCACTCGGGAAAGATCAGCTGCAAGGAGGTGGCTGGGATGGCAGAGGAGAAGACTCTGGAGGGTAAAATTGAGGAGAAAAAAGCTCTGGATCCATCCTGGGAGGCTCCGAAGTTCATGGAGAGGCAGAAGGAAGTGGGGAGGCTCCGTGCAGCTTCTGCGGAGCAGCTGCTTCCTGCCAGGGTCAGCACGGAATCCAGATGGAGAAACCCTAGAAAGGAGCTTTCCCAGGCACTTTGTGCATCCGAGACTTGCTTGGATCCACGGAAATCACGGCGTCACCTTCAGGGAATTTTCATGGAAGGTTTATCCTGAGAACTCCCCTTGGTTCCCTGTTTCCTGCTCAGCCTGGAGGGGTGGCTGTTCCTGCCTGGGCAGTGACACCAAATCCTAGAGGAGGACTTGGGCATGGAATCCTGGAATGGTTTGGGCTGGAAGAGACCTAAAATCACCTTGGGCAGGGACACCTCCCACTGTCCCAGGCTGCTCCCAGCCCCAGTGTCCAGCCTGGCCTTGGGCACTGCCAGGGATCCAGGGGCAGCCACAGCTGCTCTGGGAATTCCATCCCAGCCCCTCCCCACGCTCCAGGGAACAATTCCTTCCCAATATCCCATCTATTCCTTGCCCTCCTGTGTCCTGTCCCTCCAGCCCTTGTCCCAGGCCCCTCTCCAGCCCTCCTGGAGCCCCTTTAGGTCTTGAAAGGGGCTCTGAAGCCTCCCTGGAGCTTTTCCCTTTCCAGACTGGCCATTCCCAGCTCTTCCAGCCTGGCTCCACAGCAGATTCAGGTTCACCAACAGAGAAATACAGAAATTCAGCAATAAAGGCTCAGGTGTGGCAGTGCCTCAGGTACCTTTGCCTTCACATTCCCATTCCCATTCCAAAGCACCTCCTGGACCCTTCTGGGAGTTAAGGAGAAGCAGAAATCTGCCAGTGGAGTGGGGAGGGGAGGGAAGAGGAGGGTGCAGAGCCCTTGGAGCAGCCCTGGAGTGCAGCTGCCCTGGTCCCCAGCCCTCACCCGAGCGCAAGGGATGCTCAGGGAGCTCCGGCTGCGCCGGAATCACTCCTGGGACTGCAGGGATGTTGCAAATCTCACTTCTCCTGCTGTCTCCTTGGAGACTGGAGGACAAAAGCAGTGCAGAAACACATTGCCAGCACAGAGAAACACCCTGCTGTGCAATATCCTGCTGGATCCTGGAGAAATATCCCTGCTCCAGCAGCCTCAGGGCTGCCAGGCTCAGGAATTCCCAGAATCCCAGGTGATCCAGCGGTTCCACTCTGTTCCCAACACTCACCTGTGCATGTCAAGGTGAGCTGGGGGGGAATTCAATTCAACACCCGTGGTGCCTGGTGCCCACCTCGCTCAAAGGCTGCCGAGGGAAACCCAGGAATTTTGGTGGAGCCACTCCCCCAAACCTGCCCAGGGAGTTTCCCTTCCCCAGCTCCAAAAGCCACCGACGGCTTGGCTCTGTGCAGTTGCTGATTATTTCTGGATATCAGCCTAAATCTGGAGTTTTTAGGCTCTCCAGAGTAGATTTTTCTAGAAAAAAAAATAACAATAATGAGGTGGGTTTTTAAAATTTTTTTAGCTACTTCAGTGCAGTCGCTCTGAGCAGAACCCAAGGGACACAATCTCCCTGTACAGCAGCTCATTTACCACCAAAGCAACCAGGCACCGTTTAGCACCTCAAATAATCAAGTCTGGCCTAAAATCTTGGTGCCCTCCCAGCCAAAGGTGTGCAAGAAGGGAATTCATACTCCTTTTTTGCCCCTGGATATGGGGGAAGGAGCTGTGAGGAGTCTCTTCAGAAATCCCCCAAATTATCACCTTTCTGCTTCTGCAGCCAAATCAGAAAAATCTTGCGCAGGTGTAAGACTTCAAATCTGGTCCAGCCTGAGTTTTAGAATCCCAGAATGGTTTGGGGTGGAAGGGAATTTTAGGATCATCCAGTGCCACCCCTGCCATGGCAGGGACCCCTCCCACTGTCCCAGGCTGCTCCCAGCCCCAGTGTCCAGCCTGGCCTTGGGCACTGCCAGGGATCCAGGGGCAGCCACAGCTGCTCTGGGAATTCCATCCCAGCCCCTCCCCACCCTCCCCGGGAACAATTCCTGCCCAAGATCCCATCCGGCCCTGCCTTCCTCCTGCTTGAGGCCGTTCCTAAATTTTGGTGTAGCATCAGAGCTCAGATAACCCCAGAGCTTGGGATGGGGGACATCCAGGAATTTCCAGGATAAGAATCGATCTTGTCCAGTCTTCTCCCTTCCCAAACGGAACCAGGCCCTGTTCCCTAACATTTCAGGGGGAATTTGACCTGTGCTGTCCCAGGTTCCAGGTGGTTTCACCTTTGGGAATCCCGCGTGCCACAACTTGAACAGGAAAACTCTGCCGACACTGGGGGGAGACAGCAGCTCAGCTTTGCTGCAGCTGCTCCTTCAGAAACCAGCTGGGGACCTCGAATTCTGAAAGAATCCCAGAATCCCAGGACTCCTGAGGCTGGAAAAGCCCTCCCAGCTCAGCCAGGCCCAGCTGTGCCCCATGCTCACCTTGCCCCCAGCCCAGAGCACTGAGGCCTTCCTTGGACACAGAAGGGTTTTATGATTAAAAACACATTTAAAAGAGGAAAAGAGAGCTCAATTCAGTTTAATTCCTGAGGAAGAGGAGGCAGCAAGGATAGAGAGCCTGGGAGTGCTCGGTGTATCCCAGAATCAAGGTGGGAAGAGCCCTCCAGGATCATCCAGTCCCACCATCACCCCAAACCCTGTCCCCAAATGCCACATGGGGATGTGAGTGGGCAGCTTCAGCACCAAGGGACCTACACGGGAACCTCCTGGAAATATTCCCATCCCAAAAAATGAGCCAGGTCACTCTGGTCCTTACAGAATACGGGGTCTCTCCTTCTCCCCTGTTCCATAAAATTCCTCTTTTCCAAAGCACTCTTCAGGTTGTACCTCCCTTGCCCATGTCTCTCTGTTTCTGCTATTGTCACTATCACCAGTGCCAGGTGTCAAAGACAGAAAAGAAAAGGTTTAAAATTAAAAGCTGCCTTTTCAATTTCCAGCATTTGCACCTTTAGGGTTCCTTTTATTCACACGAAGGCTGGGTGGGTTTAAACAAAAGCTGAAATCCTTGTGGAGTGAACAGGAAAGGAGATGTTGGGGTTTTAAGGGAAAAAACTGAAACTCTCCCAGGTTCTCAGGTGCCTCGGGTGGCTGCTGGAACAGGGAGCTCAGGGCTCTGGGGTTTCTGTGGTCCTTGAAGTGAAAAATAAACCTTCGACAGGACAGTTTTGGCATTAGGCTTTGGCTGAGATGAGCTCAGCTTAATTTTAGTACCACTGAAAGCTTTTAGTGTGAGACTTCTGCAAGACTCAGCCCAGACTGGGGCTGGAGGGAGCATCCCGAGGGCTTCACATCCAATGATTCCAACATTTCCTTCCCTGCTTTCCTCTTGGGCATCAGCAATTCCACCTGCATTTTCCTGCTCTGCAAGCATTCTGTGTTGGGGAGAACTCTTCAGAATCTCCTGGGTCCCAGCTCCAGCCTTGGCAGGATTGCTTCCAAGGATGCAGTAACTCGTTGCTTCCTCTAATTATAGTGTATATGACATGGTTAATTAGTTAATACTTGTTATTAACCTCAGCCTTCAAGGCTTGTGGGGAGCTGATGGACCTCACATGAGGGAGTTGGAATATCCTGAGTGGAAGGGACCCCCAGGATCATCCAGTCCCAGCCCTGGCCCTGCCCAGACCCCCAACAACCCCACCCTGGGCATCCCTGGCAGCGCTGCCCAAACGCCCCTGGAGCTCTGGCAGCCTCGGGGCCGTGCCCATTCCCTGGGGAGCCTGGGCAGTGCCCAGCAGCCTCTGGGGGAAGAACCTTTCCCTAAAATCCAACCTAAATCCCTCCTCGCCCAGCTCCAGCCGCTCCCTGGCTGCTGTCCCTGTCCCAGGAGCAGAGCTCGGAGCTGTCCCTGCGCTGCAGCCCCTGAGGAGTCTCCTCAGTCTCCTCCAGCTGGACAATCCAAGTCCCCTCAGCTGCTTCTTGTGTGGTCCCTCCGGACCCTTCCCCATCCTTTGGACACTCTCCAAGAGCTTTGGATCTCTCTTGCAGTGCAGCACCCCATGGAAAACACCCCAGTGTCCAACCCAGGAGTGTGTGGGGACAGCTCAGGTAAAATCTCCAAACCCTGAGTTGATGTTTTGCCCCTGGATGTGATCCAAGGGCCATTTCTGGCTGTGAGTGACAGGGGACCGAGAGGTGGCACGACCCAAGTCCCTCACCAGTTTGGCTTTGGCTTTGTCTTGGCTGCTGGAGCAATTCCAGCGTGTCTGGGCTCAGCTGGACCTCGCCTGGTACACATGTGGAGCAGTTTGGGATAATCCCAGCACCAGCTGGTAACAGGAATTCCTGGCAGCTGCCACGAGTTATCCCAGAGCAATGGGCTCCTTCCTGCAGAGGGAAAGTTTCTTTGGGCACAAATGAGTGATTGGGCTTTTATCCATGGGTATTTCCATGTGACAGCCACTCCTGCTGGATCAGAGAGAGCTCCTGGAAGTGTCCACGTGTCCCAGCATCCCTGCAAGGCTGTCCCAAGGCTGTCACATGGAGGAGGATGGATGTGGCTGCTTCCTGTTGATCCCTGGGAGCACAGATGGGTGACTCTCCTTTTTGATTATCCTTTTTTTTGTCCCTGCACTTCCTCCTGCTGCTTGGCTTTGCTCCCCGGTGCCTCAGCCTCCAATGGTGTGGGCCTTTCCCAGTCCTCCAGCCCTTTTTCATTTGCTCTGACTCATTTCTCTGGCCTGAACTCGGGCTCATTTCCCAGCCTGGTGCTCCTCAGTGATGTGGGGAGGCTCAGAGCCAAGCACCAGCAAAAAGCAGCTCCTGACAGCGGAGCTGGAGTCAGAGAAATGAGTCTGGGCCTTGTGTTTGGGCTCTACACCAGCTCTGTTGTTCTGCTTTTCTCACCCAGACCATCAGTAGTGTGTTCCCTCCTCTTCCCGTGCCTCTTCCCCTCCCACCTGGGCCCTGCGGGATGAAATTCCAAGGGATAAGTTCGCAGGGATGGAGGATGAGCTCTGAGTGATGTCTCCTGGCTTTCCATTCCTGGCCACCCTTCTCCCACTTCTCAGCGGGCTCCACTTTGCCTGCTCGCTCACAAAAGCCCTCATCCCAGAATCCCAAATCATCCAGCTTGGCAGAGACCTCCAGGACCATCCAGTCCCACCATAATCACCCCTAAATTATGTCCCCAAGTGCTTTTGGCCCTGGGTTGCAGAAAGCTGTCAGGACTGAGGACTTGAAAATGGGGGAAGATGTTCCCGTTTAAAATGTTCCCATCTAAAAATGTGTTGGGCCACCCATTGCAGACCTGCTTCAAGAGCTGGAGGAAAAATAAATGTTTGTGGGTTTTTTTTTTCCATGAAGATGAGGCTTGGAAAAGCATTTAGAAGTCATCAGTCAGTGAGACATCATGGAAATCCAGGTGATTTGCATTCCAGCTTGAGCAGAGGGATATCTGTGACAGCTTCTCCCCCAACATTTGCATCTGACTCTGCCTCTTGTCCTTAGGCAAAGATCCTTTAATCATTTTTCCCACATTTCAGGGAAAATCTCCACACACACACAGATTCCTGAGTGGGACCAGAGCTTGGCTTTGCCATCCTGCCCTGGTCAAGAGCCCTGAGCCTCCCTCCAAGAGCTCCTGCTGGCAAACCCAATAAAATAACAGGGATTTAAACCCTGCTGAGGAGCTGTGATTCTATTTCAAGGGCTCTTGACTAAGGTGCTGCTGTTGGGTAACATCCTCCCATTAACTTGAGTCAGATGCTCAAGGAATTGCTCGTCATCCCAAATTACCAGTTGAGTCACAGCTGCGTGAGCCACAATATTTTTCTTCCCCACGAAGGGTTACAGGGTTTTGTGGAAAACACGGGCTGTAATTATCCCCTGAAGGGGAGCAGAGGAAAGACGAGGACTCATCTTGGGGGGGGTTCTATGAAATCCCAGAGTTCCTTGGATTTCAGACTCAGCTCTTTTCCCTGCCCACAGCTTTCTGTGTTCATTAAAAGGGACTGGGGAGAAAAGTTTTGCCAGGCCTCAGCATCCCAGAGGGAGAAGGGAAGGGGTTGCACAAAGCTTTCCCAGCCCTTTCCAGGAAAAGGAGATTGCTCTGGTTTTCCTTTGGTTTCTGGCAAACTGGCAGCAAACACTTCCTCTTTCCTAATGCTTGTTCCCAGGAAATCCTTCTGGGGGGCTTCCCCCTCACCTTCCCAAAGATTACAAACCAGGAAAGACAACTCCTGTGGCACAAAGTGCTTCCTTTGGATACTTCCTTGGTGCTAAAATGGGTGGGAAGCAGGTGATTGGAGTTGTCCAGCCCGGAGAGATTTTAGAGCCTTCCCAGGGCCTAAAGGGGCTCCAGGAGAGCTGGAGAGGGACTGGGGACAAGGAATGGAGGGTCAGGAGCCAGGGAATGGCTTCCCAGTGCCAGAGGGCAGGGCTGGGTGGGATCTTGGGCAGGAATTGTTCCCTGGGAGGGTGGGCAGGCCCTGGCCCAGGGTGCCCAGAGCAGCTGTGGCTGCCCCTGGATCCCTGGCAGTGCCCAAGGCCAGGCTGGACACTGGGGCTGGGAGCAGCCTGGGACAGTGGGAGGGAGATGGAAGAAGATGAGTTTTAAGGTCCCTCCCAACCCAAACCATCCCATGGTTCCATGACCCTGTGATCCCATTCCTGGTCCCACGGGCTGTGCTGTGTCAGGACACGCCTTTCCATGGAACAAGTGTGGAAACCCTGCCCGGAATCCACAACTGCTGAGCCCTGGAACCAAACCCCAGGCAGGCAGCAGAGCCAGGACTCTGAGCCCTTCAGATCTGGGCTTGTTCTCCTTCCTGTGAACCCAGACATGACCGCAGAGTCCCGGGGTTGGTGCTGCTCTGGCTGGAGCTCAACCCTGTCCCCAGCCCGGGGAGGTGCCAGCAGGGCAGGGCAGGGCAGCCACCACTGGGCCATGGGGCGAGTGGCACCCGTGTCCCAAGAAAAGGCGAGCGCTGTGCAATCCCTGCCTTTCCCTCAGAGAGAGGCACCAGAACGATTCCTTTCCTCATTCTGATTTCAACCACTCCAAATCCATCAGCACGGCCTGGGAGGAGCGGCTGAGGGAGCTGGGGAGGCTCAGCCTGGAGCAGAGGAGGCTCAGGGGGGACCTCGTTGCTCCCCACAAGTCCCTGACAGGAGGGGCAGTGAGGGGGGTCGGGCTCTGCTGCCGTGTCCCAAGGGAAAGGATGAGAGGAAATGGCCTCAAATTGCACCAGGAGAGGTTTGGATTAGGGATTTGAAACAATTTTTCCCTCACAGAGTGCTCAGGCCTTGGGATGAGCTGCCCAGGGAGGTGGTGGAGTTCAGGTGCTCCAGAGNATCAGCTGTTCCTGTGGCACCCAGATCCCAAGTGCTCAGGAGGAATCTGGATGTGGCCCTTGGGGACAGGGTTTGGGGTGCTGGTGGGGTGGCACTGGGTGGTCCTGAAGGGCTCTTCCAGCCTTGATTCTTCTGGGATATTGAGTGGAGCAACTGCTGCCTCAAGGCAGTGTGGAATTATGGTCAGGGTCAAGATACCAGGACAATAAAATCATTCCTGCCCCTCTCCAGTCTCTCCCTTTCCCTTCCCTCCTCTTTCCTCCGTTTCCCATTCCCTGCTTCCTCCCTGGTGTAAAACACGAGCAGATGTTTTTCCCAGGCATGGAGATGCTCCCGGCCCTTGCTCAGCCCCGCAGCCTCCGCTGGCCCCGCTCCAGGAGCTCCCTGGCCCTGCTGGGCTGAGGAGCCAGAGCTGGACACGGCACCCCAGAGGTGCCCCCAGGGCTGGGC
Organism: Platysteira castanea; assembly: GCA_013397175.1. Classification (NCBI taxonomy): domain Eukaryota; kingdom Metazoa; phylum Chordata; class Aves; order Passeriformes; genus Platysteira; species Platysteira castanea. The sequence continues at coordinate 19,470 of VYXC01007578.1, read as the reverse complement.
ACAGGGGCAGGATCCCTCCCTGACCTGGTTGTTTCCATGTTTAATTATTTAATTTATTTATTTATTTCATCCTGCACCAGTCAGAACGTGCCCTTCTTGAGACAGACACAAAAAGGCCCCATCCCTTGTGTCACTCTTGCTTTTAGCTCCCTCCTGGTTGTGAGTGGACACAGGGAGGAAACTGATTTAGTAAAATACAGGTATCGATCTAATATCGAGACCCGTCTTGACGGACAAAAACTCTCTAACAGTCGAAGTTAGGGAGTTGTATGTTTTATTTCAGCACCAGGCACCATGGGAGATAGTTCTCCAAAGGCACGGTGCCCCAGTTTAAACAACACGGAGCTTATTTATTTTCAAAACTCAATGAATATACATTACATAGATACATATTCATAAAATAAACACCTCCCATTCCCGCTTCAAATGGTAATTAGCTTGAAAACAATTAAGCATGCGTAGTGGTGTTCTTGATTTGAGTCAGTGGTCTTTTCAATTGAGGTGGAGGTCTGTGGGATGAAGTAAAACTTGTCTACCTCCCAGTGACCTTTTTAACTTTTTGGGTTTTGACAATACGAATGAGCTTTGGGAGGACTTCAACTTCCCCTTTATAATAGTAAAATAAGTTCCAGATGGGAATAATCAATAAATGTCAAAGATTTCTTTGAATTTGCTTTTGGACTATCTGCCTCCTACCTTGCAAATGCAGCTAAACAAATATTCGAAGACAAGCAATTTGTTACTTTATATCCGGGATTCTCTCTTCAGATCTTGCTTCCTTTATAATTATTAACTTTTAATTGTCTTCAGCTAAAACTGCTTTTATTTCTTTAAACTAGCTACTACAAAGCAAAGCTGATTTTTAGTGACGATTATAAAGTTTTCTTGATATTTATGTTTTAATACTTCAAAACCAGTGAGGGAAGGGCTGTGGGAGCAGCCAGGCAGGGCCCTGGGGTTATGAATGAAGCAGGGCTTCCCCTCTCCTTCCCTCACTGGTCCAGGCTGAGGATGATGTTCCTGAGGCCTTGAGGCTGTCACTGCATTGTCCCAGGGTGATGCTCTGAGGCTGCCAGGTGGCATCACCTCATCCGTGGCTGTCCCTGGCTCCTTCTGATGCCTTCGATTTTAACTTTTATATTTTTCAAATCCTGTTCTGCCCGGTGTGTAACTCTGAAGTGTCTTGTAGCCTGCTGGCTGCTGTTCTTTCATGCCAGACACAACAAAGCTTCTCAGTCCTGCTCTCCAAGCACACCCAGACTGCCCTAGGCCCCAAAATGTGTAAACCAACATCTTTAGAAGGGGGAAGTACATCGTTAACTGAAGCTTTAATTGGAGAATTAACCCTGATATGCAAATGAACCAAACTGATAAAAGTGTGGAGAACTCGTGACCCAGGGTCCATCCTGGGTGTTGCCTTTGGCCTGCCCAGGGTGGACCTTTGAAGGCCCTTCCATAAATACCCACCTTTATTCCCTTATTCCTGTCCAGTCTCTGGTTTTTAGGTGGCCACTTCAGGCATCACTTCAAGCCCCCAGTCAGATCATCCTCGTGAGGGCAGAGGGGGGACAGCTCCGAGCTCTGCTCCTGGGACAGGGACAGGATCCTGGAGCTGGGCCAGGGCAGGCTCAGGGTGGATTTTGGGAAAAGGTTCTTCCCCCAGAGGCTGCTGGGCACTGCCCAGGCTCCCCAGGGAATGGGCACGGCCCCGAGGCTGCCAGAGCTCCAGGAGCTCCCAGGGATGCCCAGGGTGGGGTTGTTGGGGTCTGTGCAGGGCCGAGGCTGGGACTGGGTGATCCCTGGGGGTCCCTTCCCACTCAGGAATTCCAGGATTCCATGATCTGGCACTGAGCAGGGGATTCTCCTCTGTCCCAGCCTTACAACAATGACATAAACCAACCTAACCTCCAAATTTACCACTTACCCCTGAACAAAGTCCCTATTAACGGAGCAATTAGGGTGGCAATTATCACACCCCAATTACCCAGCTCAGGGGTCATTATGTCATTACCCTCCCAGTCACCACATTCGAGATTCAAGCTAAAAATCGTCACAAACCCTTTATTTTAAAAGGCCAGCTAAAAACATCATGAAATACAGAACAGAATGAAATACACAGCAACAGTAGGATTTTTACTGCTGTATTGTGTTACAGCTAGAGGTTTGAAATTTAATATTTTATTTTTATCTAAATTAAATGTTTTGTAGGTTTAAATTTTTTTTCCAAAACCAACTCTCTACAGGGAATTTGGTTCTCTCCCAGTCTTACTCAAAGTGACAAAGATTAGGATTCTTTTTCTAACCAATACCATCCCCAGTTTAAATAATCTCTTTCCCTCCTGCTGGCTGATGAATTCCTGAGCATGAGCTGAAGTCCCACACCAAAATTGTATTTTTGGTGTCAAAAACCTTTCCAAAAGTGGGTAATTTTAGCTCTGCTGGAACCAAGAGAGAAAAACTTGCCCAAATCAAAGATGGCCTCAAGATGGAAACAGAAAAAAGGTGGCAAATCTAGAAAATAAATTAAGACAATAATTAAATTAAGAGCCCTGAACTCCTCAGAACAGACTCACTACAAGAGCTGATGCTTTCCTGCTAAAGCAGGAGGAGACTTTGCAAAAACTGATGGAATTTGGAGTTCAGCATTAGGAATTCTCAGCTAAGGCTGAGTTTATGTCATTCCCCGTGGGTGGCATCACACTCCTGGCTTTTGCCTCATCCCAGCCCCTGTTTCAGGTGGAAATATTGAAAGTTCACTGCCTGCACTCGGGAGGATCAGGGTCTCTTTAGGAGTTGGAGCTTTGATCAGTGTGGTTGAAATGGTGAAGGCACAGATGCATCTCGCTGGGGTGAGGAGGGAAAAGCCAGAAGGGAAAGCTCCAAGGAGCTGGGACAGAGTGGTTGGGAAGAGGACAAAGCCACCAGATCCTAAACAGTCAGGGTTTGGTTTTCCCTCTCCTTTTGGGATGTGGAGTGCAGAGGGAAGGACTCACCTCACCCACGTGCAGGAGCTGGGGAAGGTGTGAGCAGGAACGGGCTCATTCCCAAGGGAATAGCAGAGTTCTGTCAGCCCTCAGCAGGAGTTTGGGTGTGGAAGCTCTCTTGGCCCTTCCCTGTGGAATTCAGCTTCCAGCCTGGCACTTCCTGCAGCAGCCACTGGGGCAGGAGGCAAAATCCCTGCCCGGAGTCTGGAGAGGGTGATGGATGCCTGAAATCTGGACCTGGCCATGGAATGAGGCACCTCAAACCTGGATCTGGCCATGGAATGAGGCACCTCCAAAACCTGGATCTCANCCTCTGAAACCGGGATCTGGCCATGGAATGAGGCACCTCCAAAACCTGGAGCTCACCAGGGAATGAGGCACCTCCAAAACCTGGATCTCACCAGGGAATGAGGCACCTCCAAAACCTGGATCTCACCATGGAATGAGGCATCTCTGAAACCTGCATCTGGCCATGGAATGAGGCACCTCAAACCTGGATCTGACCATGGAATGAGGCACCTCTGAAACCTGGATCTGGCCACGGAATGAGGCACCTCCAAAACCTGGATCTGGCCATGGAATGAGGCACCTCTGAAACCTGGATCTGGCCATGGAATGAGGCACCTCCGAAACCTGGATCTGGCCATGGAATGAGGCACCACCAACTCTGCTCCCTGATGCCGTTTCATGGAAAACTGGAGAAGCTGGCTGTGCAAAGCAGGAATTGTCAGAGCTGCTGGAAGTCAGGCTGGAATCTCCTCTTGGTGCTGGCACAGCGGAAATTTGATCCAATTCTGGATGGTGCCACATGTCCCCTTCTGGAAAACAGCCCCACTGGGGAGAGGGAACAAACCTGGAAGCTCCAATGTTGTTTTTATCTTTAAACACCTCCCGTTTTCCAGCTGAGCAGCAGCAATGGGAACAGGGCTGCCGGGAGCTGGAATTGCGGATCCTGGCTCCGACGGGGCAGACACAGCAGGGAAGCCAAAGGAACAGGATCCAAAACCAACTCCAATCCCTAATTGGCCTCTGCTGGAGCCGGTGGCTGGGAATATGCACTTGTCCAAAAAAGGAGAGGTCTCTGCTGGAGAGCTGAAGCTCTGGAATTCCAAGGACAAGTGTGGAAAGCCAAGAGAGTGGTTTGGATTTCAGCTGCGATATCAGCTGGAAGCAGCAGCCTTGGAACAGTTCTGAGGAGATCAGGCTCTGGAAACTCCCTTTAAGGATGTGGCCCACATGGAATAAATCAATTCCAGCAGGTTGGATTGGCCAAAACAGTGGCAAGATCCCATCATAACAGCACTTTATCATGGCAGGAAAGGATACAGGAAAAATAGGGAGAGAAAAACATCACAGTAGCAAAACGTGAAGTTCCAGACAGTAAAAACCACTGGAAGGAGAATTAGGAAATATGCTTCCTATAAAATTGTTGGGAATTCTTTTCCTGTCAGTAACAACGAGCAAACGCACAAAGGAACATAAAGGAGGCTGAGCAGAACCCCCAACATTCACCCCCCAGACTCACAATTTTATAAGATTTCATAGGATTTTTACTCCTATAACCAAATGCCTCAAAGTTCTCACAGTATCTGCCCCACTAGTCTCCAACCATTTAGATTTGCAGACTCCAGAGCTTTTCCCAATGAATTCTTGGACCAAGTGTAGCAAGCTGGAACCCTCCACCAGCATTTGCCTCTCCAAATCTCCCATCCTGGATTCCTGGGCTCTGTGGGGCACGGGTTGAGCACTCCTGAGCCCCGTGGGGGCCTGCAGAAGACACCCCAAAACTGACACTCCCCCCTTGGCTCCTGTAACCACCCAGGGAAGCAGCAGCAGCTCCGTGGGATTCCAAGGGGAGAGGGGTGGCACTAAACCCAGAAGGAATTTTTTGGGATCATTGGTACATCCCCAAGGGCTACAGCTGAGAATTGTCAGCCCAGAGGCTGCCCAAGGGAGGGACATCAGGAGCATGGGATGGAAGGACCTTAAAGATCCCATCCCACCCCTGCCATGGCAGGGACACCTCCCACTGTCCCAGGCCGCTCCAAGCCCCAGTGTCCAGCCTGGCCTTGGGCACTGCCAGGGATCCAGGGGCAGCCACAGCTGCTCTGGGCACCCTGGGCCAGGGCCTGCCCACCCTCCCAGGGAACAATTCCTGCCCAAGATCCCATCCAGCCCTGCCCTCTGGCAGCTTCAGGCCATTCCCTGGCTCCTGTCTCCAAGCCCTTGGGAATGGGATGTCCTGGCCCTCCTCATTCTCCTGGTTTAGGGCAGCCAAGTGTGGAAGAGCTGCTGAGAAATGCACGACCACTGTCCAAAACCTGCTGCAGGCCAAGCAAGTCCAAGTCCAACGTATGCCTTCAGACCCTTGAAATGACCTTCATTCCTTGTGGAATGGCTGGACATGGATCACCATCCCTTCCCCATCACCTGAGGCTGCACACGGAGGCTGCAGCGGCTGTTTCTGCTGGCACAGTCACAGCCAGGGCTCGTTGGCAGCTCTGAGCTCCCAGTTAAATTAGGGAATAAAGAATACCAGGAAGCAGGCACAGACGCATTGTCCCAGCTGGATGCAACAGCAAAGGAAAGGTGATCCCTTCTCCCGAGAGCCAAGCCATGAAAACACGATAGGAACAACCATGGAAGAGCAGCCCAGCAGGGAATTCATCTCCAGCCTCCCATCCAAAATCCTGGAGCCAGAATAACACGGGTTTCCCTCCAGTGCCTTCACAGCTGCATGTGGGAAGCCTCCACAAGAGCTGTGCCCATCCCGCACGGCTCCTCATGACGGAAAACGATCCCTGGGCAGGCCGAACAGAGGGAAAATGGAACAAAACCATTTTCACACATCCCTGAGGGCCGAGTTCGTGCTCAGCCCCTCGGTGCCGGGGGGGTTTTTGCCGTCCTGGCGCTGCAGCTCCAGGAAGGCAGCGCTGTTGATGATGACGAAGGTGTCCTTGCCCTGGGCTCCGGGCAGCTCCGCCTGGCTCCGGGGCGGGCCCAGCTTCCCCGAGTACAGATAATCCATGTAGTTCTCGGGCTTGCTGGAAACGATGTTGCTGAGCATCATGACGAAGAGGAGGAAGCCAAAGAAGCCGACGATGATGAGGATGTAGAAGGAGGCCATGATCTCCTCCTGCAGCTCCAGGGCAGGGTTGCTGTAGTTGTTGAAGCGAAGGGCCTTTTTCTGTTCCACAAACATGTGCAGCAAACCGGGTGGCAGCGAGCTGCTGTTGGTGAGGTTGCTGGAAGCCATGGTGGCTCCCACTCCAGGTGCCAAATCTGAACAAAACAAAGAAGAAAAGAACCGATTGGCTGAGCCCAGGGCCTTCACACCATTCCCTGTCCTCTGCTCTGGGGATTCCTGCACTTGGAATGTTCAGCCGGAGGAGCCCGAGGTCAGAGCTCACCTGAGCTCCTCAGAGGGACAGCTCTGAGCTCTGCTCTGGGACAGGGACAGCACCCAGGGAGCGGCTGGAGCTGGGCCAGGGCAGGCTCAGGCTGGAGAGCGGGGAAAGGTTCTTCCCCCAGAGGCTGCTGGGCACTGCCCAGGCTCCCCAGGGAATGGGCACGGCCCCGAGGCTGCCCGAGCTCCAGGGGCGTTTGGGCAGCGCTGCCAGGGATGCCCAGGGTGGGGTTGTTGAGGGTCTGGGCAGGGCCAGGGGTGGGACTGGGTGATCCCTGTAGGTCCCTTCCCACTCAGGATATTCCACGGTTCCATCGTCCAGCTGCACATCTGACAGGCACACAGCCACAGCAGAAGCCAGTGGCAAGTGAGGGCAGGAATTCAGGGAATCCAAAGCTGTGCTGTGTGCGTGGAAAACAAGCACGGAAAACGGGCACTTCCACAGGCACACACAGCCCCCCCAGGCTGGTTCTGTTCTGCTGGTGATGCAGCATCAAAGTCAGAACTCGGGGATAGCACTGCCAGTTCCAGGGATTCTCTCAATGGAAACGGGATGAAAAGTAACGGAAAGGAGG
>VYXC01007576.1:279066-311818 GCA_013397175.1 Platysteira castanea | reverse complement strand
CTCACACCGCAGCAGGTTTGGGAGCACTGTGTGCCCGTGGCAGGGACTCACACCGCAGCAGGTTTGGGAGCACTGTGTGCCCGTGGCAGGGACTCAGGCAGCAGCAGGTGCGGTTTGGCTGCTGCTCGTGAGAGGGGACCCACGCCGGAGAAGTTCACGGAGAACTGTCTCCCGTGGGAGGGACCCCACGGCCTCACAGGGGAAGCAGCAGAAGGAAATCGCGGTGATGGATGGACCAAACCCCCATGCCGTCTCCCTGCGCTGTCGGTGGGAAGGAGGGAGAGGTTGGGGGTAGAAAAGGTGTTTTTAAGGGCTTAGTTTAGTTCTCATTTATCCTCCTCTGACTCTGTTACTAATAAATTCACTTTGTACCTCTAAGCTGAGCCTGTTTTGCCCTTGGAGTGTTTTCTCCCAGTCCTTATCGCAACTCATGAAGCCTTCATTAAATTTTTCGCTCCTCTGCCCACCTGTGGCAGGGGTGAGTGAGTGAAAGGCTTATGTGGGTGCCTGGCGTTTGGCCAGTGTCAAACCAGGACACCATGGCAGGGGTGGGATGGGATGGGCTTTAAGGTCCCTTCCCAGCCAAACCATGCCATGATTCTGTGGTTCGATGAAATGCTGTGCTTGAGGCACACGATGAGCATGGGGAAGGCCACTGAGGGCTGGGGCTGAGGGAGGGTCCTGCCCAGCCTTGAGCCCTAAGCCCCGGAGATGGCAGCACTGCTGGAGACAACCAGGCAGGAACAGGCAAATTCTGACTTCTGCATGTTGGAGATAAATGCCAAATATTTAATCTCACCTTGCTCTCTCATGCAGGCAGCAAGCTCTGCTCACCCTGAAGCCACATCCTGCCCCTGGCAGGAACTCACACATTTCCTTCCAGCCTCTCTCCACAGCGCTGGTGTGTGTGACCACAGCTTGGAGCCCTGCAAAGCTTCCCGGAGGAAATGTGACCCAGGGATGGGAGTGACACCGGTCCCACTGACCAGGAAGATGGGACAATGCTGTGCCTTGCAAGGACATACAGAGGAGTCTCCACCAAAGGCCTCATCAAGGAAACCCTCATTAAGAACATCCTCATGGAAACACAGACCTGCTGCGAGCCCTGCTTAATTCCCTGCTCCTTTTAATTGCCTCTGTGGGACACTGGGAGAAAAAGAAAAGCAAACATTAAAATACTCAGTGGGATGAAGATGACAGTTGCTACCTCTGCTGTGATTATGCAGAGAGTGAGAGATCAGAGCGTGGCCACAGGCTGTGTACATCCCTACCCCAGTGGAGAAGTGTGGCTGCAGGCTCGTCCCTCTTCAAATCCAACTACAGAGTTCATCTCTTGAACTGTATTTTCCCTCACTACATTATTTCTCTGAACAAACACAAACACGCATGGACCTGTGGAGAAGGGCAGGAGTGAGGATGCAGACATATGCATAAAATTAGAACTAACAAAACTTTCCTTCTAAAAGCTGGAAAGAGAACGAAAATTATTGTGATGTTATTTTCAAATACTTCATGAGCATCTGGAGATGCAGGAAGTGGAAATCAAGAAGTACTTGGAAATNCTGTCTGTCTGTCTGTCTTCCCTGGGAGGGTGGGCAGGCCCTGGCCCAGGGTGCCCAGAGCAGCTGTGGCTGCCCCTGGATCCCTGGCAGTGCCCAAGGCCAGGCTGGACACTGGGGCTTGGAGCAGCCTGGGACAGTGGGAGGTGTCCCTGCCCGTGGCAGGGGGTAGAATGGAGCTTTAAGGTCCCTCCAACCCAGATCATTCTATGATTTAATGATTCAATGATTCTAAATTTCTGATGAACCAAAGGCTTGAGTCAAACCCTTCCCTGTGTGCAGCACCACACTTCTAGATGAGAAGAGCTGCTTCCTGGGAATCACCTTTGTTTCTGCATCAAAATGCTTTGAGGGGGTCCTCACCCACCTCAGATATTGGCTCAGTCACAGGTTTAGCCCCCCAAAATTTCAGGGGGAAATAGAGTAACTGGTAGCTTTGGTGGTCTTTGTGTCCCCAAGTGGGCCACCTTGGCTTGGGGAGTCCAGGAGGAGGTGGCAGGAACAGCTGAAAGGCGCTGAGGTGAAGAAGCATTTGGAAACCTGCTGGTGTGTGACACAGCAGCCACCACGGTGCCCACACCTGGCAGTGAGCACACCTGTGCAGCACTGAGAAGGAATGGCCTCTCCTGAAGGGAGAATGTCCTCCGAGCTTCCTGAAATCATTGATGGTGGTGCTGGGCTTCAGGGTGGTGGCTTGTATGATCTCCACGTGCTGCCACTTTGCTTAATAGCAAAATAAGGAGTGAAAGAGTCATATTTGATACAGTTAAAACAGAAGGGTCTTGGCTTTGATCTTTGCCAGCCAAAAGGATTCCATGATCAAATGTCTGTTCATGGTGTGCAGACTCTGCAGACAAACCTCTCATTGGGTTTGGATTAATGTGGTGCTGATGGAACATGAAAGTTACGTGGCCAAAAAATATTTTTAGATCAGGAACTCAGAGACCAGCAAACACTTGTGTGGGCACTTAACTATAAAGATGCTTTAATGAAGGAAGGGTGTCTGGAGCCCCATTAAACCCATGGAGACACTGGTGTCTCCAAAATCAGAACTATTTTGATGTTTTCCAGCCTGTTGGGCTTAAGGAACAGTTTTTATCAGTGCATTTACCAGTCATAGCCCCGTGTGGATGGCACATCCCCATAATCTGCTCACGCTGCTGTGACCTGTCGGGACGTGGCCATGCCCAGAGCGAGTGGCTGAGCACAGCACCCTCACAGCACCTCCTGCAGCCTCACGGACACAGCAGGGACCCCCAGCCCGCTCAGGCTGCAGAGGTGTGACTGTTCATCTTCTTCCTCACAAATGGCAGCCCCAAAAGCCCTGACATCGTGTCTGGGTTTTATTCACTGGACCCATGACCAGAGTTCGTGGTTGGTGGTGCTGATAGGGGGAAACTGAGAACGTTGTGAAGATTCCTTGTCATGCTAAAGCCTGGAATAATGAAAATGTGGGGAAGGTGGAAGAACAAATCAAATGCCCTGAGCCAGCAGCATTTGGTGTGCATGGAGGTGAGGCAGAGTTATCAGCCTGGAAAGAGAGATCCAAGGAATTTCCAGCCCTCTTGGGTGGCTGCTCAAAAACATTCTGTACCTTTCCTACCCCTGGAGTGTGGAAAACTGAGTGAATAATGGCTTGCTGGGATTTTTACTCTCCTTCAAAGAGATGAGCCTTTCCTGATGAGTCCTTCACAGACCTCTGCAAGCAGTCAGGCAAGCTGGGTTTGCATAAAACAGGAAAAAATTGTGTTCCTGAATAAATAAGTAAGACAAAGCCCTGAAAGTGGTTCACTCCTGTTCATAGATGTTTGATAGTCTGCACAAGAAGTTGGGTATCCAAACATTTATTTATTGTTTTAAACACCCTGGTATTTACAAAGCAGTTTAATTTGAGTGATTATTCCACAAAGCCTCTCTGTACATGCCTTGGTGGCTGTCTGTGACAATCCTGATTAAGAAGTGCAAGTTATGTAAGTTAAAAAAAAAANNAAAAAAAAAAAAGTTAATTCAACTGGCAACCCGAGACATAGTCCACATGGTTAAATACTTTGAATGTTAACAACAAAAACACGCCTGAAGGGGTCTGGCACATTTACCAGCCATTCACCAGCTCACAGAAATGTGAATTACTAAAAGATTATTGTTGTAATTGCTAAATCAAACCTTGCTGGTTGTAAAAACACATTCTTTGCCCAGATGCTGCAGTGCTCACCAGACCTTACACTGTGCTCTAAAGCACTTGGCACTGCAATCACGAACCAGCAGATTTGGGCAAAGACTCACTCCGGGAGGCTGCATGAAAGGTGCCAGGCTCCGAATTTCCAGTCACGGCACATTAACTGTCCATGGGCAGCCTGGGGTTGGGATCCGGCCCCATGAGCCCCAGCAGGAGCTGTCAGGTTTGTTCTCCTCCTCCATATGGGGAGACATTGTACCCTCCTGGGCACTCCATCCTACGCAGGCAGGTGCCCTGGTGAGGAATTTTCAGATGAGTTCGAAGATGATAATCATCAGCTTGAGTGATCTCCTTGGTTATCCCTCAGGAGACATTAAAGGCACAAGATAAAATGTTTGCTCTCGATGAAAAGGAGCTGTTCAGAGCTGGGTCTGTGAGTCCAGTCTGTGTGTGCTGCAGGTGGGGTATGGAGGGAGAAGAGACCAGGAGAAGAGCCATGAGGAACTTCAGATCCTCCAACGATCCTCCAAAGGAAATGCCATGGGAGCCATCAACAGAGCAGGACGGAGCTGGCAGAGGGCAGAGCTGGCACAAGGCTGTGCAGGAGAAGGAGGAAGGGAAGCAGTGGGAGAGGGAAGAGCATTTTGTCGCTGTCTCTCAGGAACAGAAGAGGGCTCTGTGAAGCTGGTTAATCATGTGGCAGCTACAGAGCACAAACCTGGACAGCTCAGCCAGAGCAGAGCAGGCTGTTGGAGCCTCAAAAACTGACTGAGCCCAGAGCCCTGGTCTGGCGGGGAGGGAACAGGGCTGAACAAGGATGGTAATGCTGAAGGAGGAGCACACAGCAGCAAAGTTAGGGACGAAGATGACTGAGCAGCTCTTGTGGTCGAGCCAGGACTGTGAATCAAGCTAAGAGGCACGGGAGAGCAAGCAGGCTGCCAGGGGTGTGGTGTGTCCTGGTGTGGGACACTGGAGACCGAGGATGACAGAGGGGCACCTGAGCCACAGCAGGCAGGTTGGCTCCTGGGGAGGAGCAGACTGGAGCACAGGGACACTGAGCAGAGAGCTAGAGAAGAAAGGGCAGGAAGAATAAGAAGATACTGAAATCAAGCAAGAAAGGTCAATGACAGGAGGGGAAAATGTGCTTTCATCCTGCAGTCTGCTAAGGGGTAGCGGAGATCCTGCACCTTCAAGCCCTGCTGCTTTCTGCTGCAGGGTAGGGCTGTGCTAGTGAGGAAACAGGGATGTATTCAGGGTCTAACACCTTCTGTGCCCCATTGCACTGTCACAAACGGGTAGAAGTGTCCCAGTGAGGCCATTTGGGCAGTGGAGTGGAAATGTATCATCTTCTCTTTCAGCCGTGGAAGGTGAGAACTGAACAATGCCAAGAGGACACGGGTTCCCAGGAGCACTAAATCCTGAGTGGCAGCCTGAAAAGCTGGCTGGGACTCTGATCAATGTGTCCAGGCCCTGTAACACACATGGGATGGCCCCACTCATGGAAAAGTCACTCCTCTCCTCACACCAAAGACACTGAGGGCACACGGGTGTGCAGGGTGGTGGCAGAGCCCTGGGATCCCAGAATGTGACAATGGCAGCACAGAATCACATTCACAGGCGCAGTTATCTCACACTCACAGCATCCTGCCTGCTCAGTGTGTGCTCACAGCACAGGAACACACCTTCACCTGCCCAAGAACCTCCCTGGGCTCAGCAGCTCTCACAGACCCTGGCTGCCACAACTCAGAAAGCTGAGCTGCATCTGGATTTTCAAACTGTCCTCTCAGGCAGCAGCCAAAGCAGCCTGTTTGCAGCTCGCCCCCTCTGCTCAGTCTCGGGAACCACAGATCTAATAGAAGTGAAGAGGGACATGAGGGTTCTGACCATGCTCAGGGAATGGCTGATGGTTCCTGGAGTGCCTTGTGGAGAGAGCCTCTCCTGTATTCTTCAAAAAAGTTTCTTTCCTATGTGTTTTCTTCCATCTTTCCTTTTATTTATCACTTCATCCTCCTCCCAGGGTGCTCCAGCAGGACCACACAGCTCTGCATCCAACGCTGCCCTGACATTCCATCCATCCAGCACTGCTATTGCATCCAGCTCTGTGTTCTGCTGTGATAAATGGGGCAGGCAGGGAATCGATTTTCTCCCCTGCCTGCAAGGCCTGAGAGCACTGCTTTCACCAGGAGGCCTCCTCTCTGCCTCAGCGCTCAGATTAACTTATTAGGAGTTAATTAATCAGGGCCATTGATTGACTGTCACATTGCTGATGGTTAGCCCTGCTCTTGGGTCGGGAGGTTGGACTGGAGTAGCTCCTCTGGGCTGTGTGATGCCTGTCACCTCCAAGTAGCAAGGAGGAGCAGAAGAGGAGGAAGACGAAGGGTGGCCTGTTTTCAAAACAACACAACAACACAGGAGTGGGATCGAGCTCCAGTCCTGCTTGGATGGTGTTTGCACACTGTGGGAGGGATGGGAACAGCTTCCACAGCTCCTCTCCTCCGAGATGGAGCTGGAACATGAGGCAGTGAGGAGTCAGAAGGAGCCTTGGAATATTTCTGAGCCCAGCAGGCTCCCCCTCAGTGCTGCCTGTGTGTCTCTGATGCTGTTCTGGGCACAGGAAGGTGCTGTGGCCCAGGTGGGATGCTGCCCACAATGGGTCATTTGCTTGAACAAGCGTCCCCAAGGCCGTGAGCAGGGGGGCTTTGGGATGCAGACTTCAGGGAACCAACATTGCATGTATCCTTCCATGAAAATTCAGGGAAAAGCTACATAAAAAGAAAGGGAGCACCCTCGGTGGAGTTGGGGTGAGATTTTGAGGTCAAAACTGGTGGGGTTTTAATGGCCTTAGGTGCCCTAAGTGATCTGTACTTCAAATATGGTCTGAGGGGTCACCCTCAGCAGCAAAGCATTCTTATTTTAAAATGCAATGTTCTCCAAAAACCTGGGCACTGAGCAGGCTTCTTTATCAAGGAGGGCACCAGGCAGTGGCTGGCAGAGGTTCACGCACATCTGGGTGGTTTCTGACAGTGCAGGGCACTTCAGCTGCACAGCAAAAGGGCTGATTTAGTGTCCAAGGCTGTGAAGCCAGGCTAGAATGAAGTGCAATCTTTTATAAGTGAGGGTTTACCCTGCCTTGAGAAGTGGCCAGTTCCTCCCTCTGTGAGTGCTTCCTGGAAAGAAGAGGTGAGTGGGGGACAGGGACTGGATGCAGGTCATTCCCTCAGTCCCAGCTTCCTGGCCTTGTCCCTGCAGATCTGTGGGACTGAGCTGAGCTGGAGACTCATCCCAGAGGTCTGCAGGACCTCCCAAGCCACAGCCCTTGTCACAGCTGGCATCTCTTTCATTTGCTGAGTGATCCAGAATCTCAATCCTTGGCACCCTCCTTCTTCCTGCTGGGAAAGCAAGTGGGTACAGCCAGGATCTACTGATCCCACCACTGCTGTCAGATCCAAATGGGAAGGTTTCCAACTCCCAGGAGTGTCAGCTCAGTCCTACAAAGCATCGGCTCCAACAGGTCTTGCCAGAGGAAAGGATCACACTCCTCTGCCTACAGACCTTCTCTGAAGGTGCTGAGAGGAGAGCATGAGCCACACCTGGCAAGGGATGGTGAGACTGGCTGGCCAAGGGACAGGAAATGATTGGCTTTTACAGAATGTGTGAAGTAGAGGAGATTTATTTCACAGATAAGAGTATTTGTTCACTTTACTGAGACAGACTTTATCTGAAGGGTTCCACTTCCTCTAATGCCCTAAAACTGTGCGTGTGCACCTGGGAAACCAGCCAGAGAGCTGAGGCAATTTCTGCTTCCCTTCTCCCCGTCCCTGTGACAGTCACAGCCTTTTTGGGGATCAGCAGCAGTCAACGCTGCAATTACTCCTGATGCCCACTGTTAGCTCAGCCTCTGCTTCCCTTTGTCTCTTTGTCCTGGAGTGCCTGTCTGTACTAGTTTGAAAGCAAACCAGTGAGAGACTTGAAATCAAAACTACAATAGGAAAATTAAGATAAAGCCAATAATACAGAAACACTGGCTTAAACTGACAGAGCCAGAATACAACCTGACACCCTGTTGGTCAGGGTGGTGGCATGAGTCCTATTAAGGGGTGGCAGAAGTCCTTCCGAAGTGATAGATGGGGTTCTGTTGAAGCAGTGATCCTGTAGAAGGGCCTGGTCCTCCTCTGAAGGTCCAGTGGCAGTTATGTAGCCCTTGTCCTCTGGGAATCCAGTAGGTAAGGGCTGCTTGTGGTGTTCCAAACCTCAGATTATATCCAGGTGGGAATGCTTGGTTCCTCCCTCCCTGGGTGGAGCATCTCACAATGGGATGATGTAATTTTATGAGTCATGCAGTGAGGTTAGATGGCCCATTAACAGAGATGGTTCCCGGAGGGAGTTATCAGGGATGTGTCACGGGAGAGATAAAGAACCCTGCCCCACCTGGTTTCAACAGATGGTGATAGAATACATACTTTTGGTTACATCTTACATTGTAACCTAAGACACTGTCCTGTCCATCATCCTGACTGTGTAGACACCGCCAGGGACACACAGAGCTGTGAGCTCAGCACTCCTGTGCTCTGCTCCGTGGGGATCTTGTGTCTCATCTGGAGACAGAACTGAAGAAACATTCCCTGGGGCTCTCACTGCTCACTGGGTCCAGATTTTCAGCCATTTACGGCGTGTAAATCTCAGAGGAATGCGGCTGGACAGCTGTCCCTCATGCTCCTGGTCTCCTTTTGCCAGCAGTGCCACCCCTTGGCTGTGGTCACTGGGATGGGATGTCCATTCCCTCTCACAGGGAAGAGGGAGACTGAAGTCACTGGGGAGTTTTCTAGACGGGAGAGGAAGGAAGCAGCCCCAGCTTTGAAGATGCAGCATGGAAACTTCCATGTGGAGATATCCAGTTCTTAGTTGTTGACAGAAAACACACATTTTCCTCAGCAGGCAGAGACACGTACGGAACACCACAACAGCCCTGTTTAGCTTGAAATGAGAAATCCCAGCTCTGAGCTTTGTTTCGAATGCATTTGACTGAAAATGCTCTGATCAGATTTGTGCCACACTCCCAGGGGTGGGAGGGTGCCAGTGGGGAACCATACTGATAAAAACAAGGTCAGTCACCTGGTTAACTGATTTATTGACCAAGAATAAAAAACCAAGCAACTGGAGACAGGAGACCTGGTATAAACCCAGAGCCCCAACGACAAACAGAGAAAAGTGGTCAGTGCTCGCGAGATGCTGAGTGCTCCCTGGACAACAGGTCACGAGGGGAGGACACAGTGCCGAGCATTGGGAGAGCTCTTATGGTCCTCGATTGATCAAGACTGGTCTGTTTTTCAATCCTCCTTTCTACCGGCTCTTCAGAGAGTCTCTGGATTGGTTCACTTCAGAGGTTCATTCCTGACCAATCACTCCCCCAAAGGTCTGTCTTACAGGCTCCTTCAGTCAGCCAACCAACATTTGGGATGATGTCACTGTACTTGTTGAATCTTTCCAGAAAGTTCCTTCTTTACCTTCCTCATATGCTGTCGCCATCTGTTGCAGTCAGGTCTCCTGCAACTTTCTGAAGACAGCCAGGGCCCACAGAGGAATCAGGGACACAATATTTCATAGGTGTTCATTTGGTGTTTATTTCTCCTCCAGCCAGCATGGCCGGAGACCAGGCACAGACTGACCTTCATCCCGGGGAAAACCCCCATCGCTCCCCTGCCGGGCCACACAAAACATCCAATCACACACAGAACCCGAGAACGTGTGACCTCAGAGCAGGGGTCTGGGAACCCCGTGCTCCGCCGTGCGTCCCCCAGGCTCCCCTCCCACCCAGGGGGAGCGCGGGGGGGCGAGCCCCAACAGCCTCTTCTGAATTTCCAGAGGTGCTATACCCGTATATCGCGCAGGATTGCATCCCATATCTCCATTAACATCTGTTATCAACTAATTCAGCTTTTGAACTCAGCGCCAATGCTTTCCAAAATTACTCTTTAACATTTTAACAATGCTAACCTCCCAAACTGCATAACCTATCCCCGTACCATTATGTTTATAACAATATTTTGCCTTATTGTGTTTTGACATGTCCACGTATGATGGAGGTTTGCTGCTGAGCTGCTCTGGAGCTGAGTTCTCACCTTACCTACCCCTCAGTGCCTGCTGTCAGCACTGGAGGGGGACCAGACCCACTCAGAATTGCCAAGGAAGCACTGATGAGGCTCCAGGCCAAGGGTGCACCTTTTGCAAATCCTCCCTGATGGACTGTTGACCGAGATAAGACCAAGACTCTTCTCAGTGCACAGTAAACAAACTCCAAAGCATGCTTTTGGAAAAAAAACACCCTAAAATGCCTTGGCCACCAATCAGAAGGACCTGTTACAGGACAGGAGCAGAAAGCAGAGGCAGCCTGGGAAGGCCTGGACTCCATCCAGCAAAGCCGAGCTTTGCGGCGCTCCAGGATCACCCTCCGTGTCACATCAGAGCTCCCTGCTGGGTGGTAAAGCACCATCCAGGCACTGGGGATGTCCTCTTAGTCCAGTTCATCCCAGTGCTCTTTCCCTGTTCCCTGTGCTTCCCCAGCACTCCTACCTGGGCAACAGGGACCAAGAACTGTTGGAATTCAGGTCTGGTATCAGCACACCTTATTGGAGAAAAAAGCCATTTCCACATGAACCTGCGATGGGTGTTTTTTATTGCTGCAAACACATCCTTACACTCACCGAGCCAGAGCCTTCTCACAATTCCATGTGCTCAAAGGGGCTGTATCCCACCCAGCAGCTCCCTACTGACCTGTCACCTCCCCTTGGGATCCCATCTCTCCTCATATGACTGGCTACACTTAAAGGCTGCAAGGAAGAAATCACAGAATCCCAGAATGGTTTGGGCTGGGAAAGACCTCAAAACTCATCTAGCTCCATCCCCTGCCATGGGCAGCAACACCTTCCACTGTCCCAGGGTGCTCCAAGCCCCATCCAGCCTAGCCTGGGACACTTCCAGGGATCCAGAGGCAGCCACAGCTTCGCTGCTCTGCCCACACTGACAGCCCAAGTGCAGCCAAATCCTGCCATGCTTATCCTGGAAAACAGCCCTGGATGTATCACACACAGGGGATGTGTCAGGAACTGTATTTGTTGTCTCTCCAGCTGTGATTTGCTCAGCTGGGGATGCCTCAGGCTTTACCTGGATCCTGAGCTGTGCTGGTTCTGCACAGCACCATTTCCAGCATAATGATACCTTAACAACCCTGAGCTGTACTGGATCCTGAGCTATCCCTGCACATCCCCAAGGGCCTGGTAGCCCACTTTCCTTTGCACAGAGCAGCTGCTGAGCACAACAGCAGCTGGGCTGGGTTAGTACCTTTGGCAGAGCTGCTGCTGAAGGTCTGCACTTTCTCCAGGTGCATTCACAGGACTGTTTTGCCACGGAGATGCTGCCATGCCTGCTCCATGTGCTGCCTCAGTCCCATTTCCACGTGTCTTCCCTCCCTGCTGCACACAGCTCTCCTGGATGCACACAGAAGCAGCAGCTTGTGGCAGCCACCTGTTTCTAGCCTGTGGAAGCAGAAGGCAGCCTTGGAGTGTGCCTGGCACCTCCAGGCCCATGTTGATCCCACCACGCAGCAGAGCAGGCTGGCATGGCCTGCCTGACACCCCAGAAAACTGTGATCCCTAATGATAAACCTGAAATGACAGAATTACCCAGTTTGGAGGTGACCACAGGAGAGCTGTGGTGCAGCTGCCTTCAGACACCAGCTATGAAGTCAGACTGCTGAGGGCTTCCTCCAGGTGGGTCTCTAAGAACAGAGATGCTACAGCCTGTGCTGGACTCTCATAATGGGGAGAAAACTCCCCTCATATCCATTCTGAGCCTCTCTTGTTTCATTTTATATCCAGTCTCTTGTGTTTCCACCATGCACTGCTGTGGCCTGGCTCCGTCTCCCTAGAGCCCTTCTCAAAGGCATCATCCAACTGCTGGACATGCGCCCAAAGCTTCGCTTCTCCAGGCTGAACAATTCCTTGCTCTCTCCTCACCATGCTCCAGCCCCATGACCATCTTGGGGACCCTCTCCTGAACCCTCCAGTTCACCAGTATCCACTACTGGGGGTCTCAAACTGGACACACTGTTCCAGAGGAGGCCTAAAAAGTGCTGAGTACAAACCACTTGCGTGGATTGCTGGCAGTGCTGCTGTCAGGAAAGCCTGGGCTGCTGTTGGCCTTCCCTCCAGGGGTGCACTGGTGTCACCACTGAGGGAGGAACAGGGAGAACAAAGGAATGGGCTCATGCAGGACTCAGTGCGAGTATCAACATCTCAGCCTAGCAGAGAATTCTCTGGGACATGGACTGGACCCTTTCTGCCCAGACAGGATGGTGAGAGCCAGTTTATAAACCTCCCCAGAAGGAAGGGAGATGGAATGGGTCGCATCATGCTTTCCTGCAGGAGATTCCACTTTGCAGTCTGTGCCACGGTGCCTGGTTATTGCCAGCACATTAATCTGCAATGCACAGCTTCGTGAGGCTGTGCCACAGCCCTGAGATGGGGAATTGTTCTTGTGACAGATGGACTGACAACTCCACTCCTGGAGAAAAAAACTTTGTGCAGGTTGGAGTTAAGGCTGTAAATATATAAACCTTACATAAAAGGAGAGCAACTAGAACAGTGTGGATGAGGAGGATGAGGCATCCCGTGGATGCAGTGCTGGGAGGAGGAGCACAGAGGGTGCTGGAGGGAGGCAGGGTGAGAAACTGGACTGCTTTCTCCCCCTCTGGTTCCTGTCGTCACATAGGGAATATGGTCATGGAGTATGGCCGGGTGCTTTATCATCCCCTGGTCTTCCACGGCTGTGTAGGAACAGCAGCCAGGCTTTGCTTCCATTTGGATAACTCACAGAATCTGGTGGGAAGCAGTTCCTATGGCCAGGGTGGGAGCTCCATCCTGGTCACCTGCAAGTGAGAGCAAGCAGGAGCCAGATGTAAAGGAGACAAGGCAGGAAAGTGTTTCCAGAAGACTCTCAGGATGATGTCCTCCACTCCAGGGAAGATCAAGGATTAGTTCTCCATTTCCCCGAGTTTTTGAACTTGTTTCACTGCCAGCAAGGGGAAGGCAGCCCAGCTGAGCCCTGCCGAGTGCTGAATGTGGCCAGTCCAGTCCCTGATTTTGACCCTACAGAGCTGCAGAACGACAGCAAAGCAAGAGGGCCATGGGGGTGGGCTGGGGCACAGCAAAGCACCCGAGGGGAGACGCCAGTTCTGGTCCCTGGTCACTCTCCCAAAGCGTGGCTGGGCTCACCCTGCCCCCACCCCGTGCTGTTGTGGCCGTTCTCAGAATGGACAGAATCACAGAACCATGGGATGGTTTGGGTGGGAAGGAATGTCATCGCTCATCTCATCCCACCCCTGCCATGGCAGGGACACCTCCCACTGTCCCAGGCTGCTCCAAGCCCAAGTGTCCAGCCTGGCCTTGGGCACTGCCAGGGATCCAGGGGCAGCCACAGCTGCTCTGGGCACCCTGTGCCAGGGCCTGCCCACCCTTCCAGGGAACAATTCCTTCCCAAGATCCCATCCATCCCTGCCCTCTGGCAGTGGGAAGCCATTCCCTGTGTCCTGTCCCTCCAGCCCTTGTCCCCAGTCCCTCTCCAGCTCTCCTGGAGCCCCTTTAGGCCCTGGCAGGGGCTCTGAGCTCTCCCTGGAGCCTTCTCCTCTCCAGGTGAACACCCCCAGCTCTCCCAGCCTGGCTCCAGAGGAGCTCCAGCCCTGGGAGCAGCTTAGAGCTCCCCACAAATGAGAGCTGCCCTCTGGGTGCTCACACCAGGCAGAAATTTCCTGTCAAAACAGCATTTTAACAGAAAACAAAGTGATAACTCCAGACACTGACTGTGGAGGTACCTGCTGAGCTTGGGAACTTTGGACTTCCTATTGGAGAAATAAAAATATGGGCATTTTAAGCCAAAAGCCAAAAGCCAGAATCCCCTGACCTTCTCTGATGCTTTTCTTCTTGGGACAATGAGGTGACTATGACTCCTGAGTGAGCCATTATTCCCCCAGCAGCTGCTTCTCCAAGCCTGCCCAACCAGATCCTGTCCTGGCACATCTCCAGGGTGTGACTTCTTCCAAGGCCACTTCCAGATCCCCCTGCAATAAGGTTCAAATTAAAACACCAGGAGTGCAAGCAGAGGCTTGGTGGGAAAGGACCAGAGGGACCATGTAGCTGTGCCCAGATCTTCCAGGGCATCTTGTCACCCTGTCAGCTCTTCAGGGACACCTGATTCCACCCTTCTCCTTTTGGAGAAAGCCCTTTCCCTGCAGACTCAGCTGTTGGTGGCTTTGAACAGGGGCCAGGGAAGCAGCCTGAGCACCCTGCAGTGATGGGCCCCTGCCCTCCAGCACTTCTCCTGCCACCTCCTGCACAGCAGGAGCTCTCTGCAGTTCACTGAGTCTCTTGCTAAACATCTTTGACATTTGATTTGAGGAATAAAGGTCAGGCTCCTCTGAGAATGGTAATGTGAGTTTAGTGAACAAAACCTGTCAGAGTCTGCACTGCTGCACTCTTTTTGGAGAGTGGTGGAGGCTAGGGAGCTGTGCTACCTGATCCTGGGGAGCTGTGCTGTCTGATCCCGGGGAGCTGTGCTGCCCTGATCCTGGGGAGCTGTGCTGTCTGATCCTGGGGAGCTGTGCTGCCCTGATCCAGGGGAGCTGTGCTCTCTGATCCAGGGGAGCTGTGCTGCCCTGATCCCGGGGAGCTGTGCTGCCTGATCCTGGGGAGCTGGTATCATACAAAGTAAAAAAATATTTCAGAATAGGACATACCCAAATAAAATACTCTAGCATTTCCAAAACAAGAAACAGTTAAATTTGTCCACTTTTTATAAAATTCAGCATGAATTCCAGGATTGTCTTGCCTGTTTTCAGACCTTTTTCGCTCTCTTTGCTGGGAGTGCTTTGCCAGCTCTGCAGGTCCCCCCTTCCCCTTGTGTTCCATCTCCCATCCCATTTCTGGAGCTGCTCTGGTTTGTCTCCCTCTCCTACGGACACAAGCCTTGCTTTTGTGTGCAGTAAGGTGCATCCCACTGCAATTTCATGCTATTGCACAGCACACCCAGAGAAAACTCTTCTCAAATGCAAAAATCACAAATACCTGGTGAAGCCACGATGAGTNCAGGTTCCCTCTGCACCTTCATTAAGGTTTACTCCTCTTCCTGAGTGATCCAGGAGAGCAGAGAAACGTTTTCCTGGAGCTCACACCACAGCCACCAGCAGCCTGTGGACAGTGGAGCAGGAGGGCACAGCCCAGCCCTGGTTACCCGGCCCCTCCTGCCCGGGCAGGGCTCAGTTTCCATGGCAGCACCCCTGACTGCTCCTGTCTCTCATGCCAGGGGTACCTCAGTCCTGCTCCAGCTCTTGCATCCCAATTTCTCGTGTACTATGGGGCGGTTCAGCTCTGAAGTATTTTTTTTGGTATCATACAAAGTAAAAAAATATTTCAGAATAGGACATACCCAAATAAAATACTCTAGCATTTCCAAAACAAGAAACAGTTAAATTTGTCCACTTTTTATAAAATTCAGCATGAATTCCAGGATTGTCTTGCCTGTTTTCAGACCTTTTTCGCTCTCTTTGCTGGGAGTGCTTTGCCAGCTCTGCAGATCCCCCCTTCCCCTTGTGTTCCATCTCCCATCCCATTCCTGGAGCTGCTCTGGTTTGTCTCCCTCTCCTACGGACACAAGCCTTGCTTTTGTGTGCAGTAAGGTGCATCCCACTGCAATTTCATGCTATTGCACAGCACACCCAGAGAAAACTCTTCTCAAATGCAAAAATCACAAATACCTGGTGAAGCCACGATGAGTTTGATATTGGCAATGCAATACTCTCCTTTGTAGATGTGAATGTTTTCTGGCCACAAAATACTTAAACATTCAATACCTCTTGAAGTGAAACAATTTCTGTTGAGCTAATTTAGGAGACATCACAACTCTCAGCTTTCCAAAGCTGGAAACCACTGCTGATGTATATTCCCTCCTCTGCCTTGCTTTCTTAAATAAGGGTAAGTGCTCCTGTGTTTACTTCTGTAAGACAGCAGTCAGCCAGCTCTCTGTGGCTGGAGCATTCAGGTTTCATCTCTTTACTTGTGGGATCAGATTTAGAACTCTACTCTGAAAGTACCCTGACACTCAAAGTCAAGTGCTTCTGATGTTGAAAGCACCAAAATTAAGGCTGTGCTCAGCTCCAGCCTCTTGAGCAGGATCATTACAATGCAGTATTTAATTACATGATCATATACTGGTTTTTCCCTAACTCATTCCATGCCTGGGTAGTCATTCAATATTTCCCTTAATCCTCCCGATCCAATGTGTGCTGCAGGCTTTATTTGCTGCACATCATCCAAAGCCTCTGTTGACTACAGAATTATTCATTTCCTCTGGGGGTTCCTCTGCTCTTTCACTGGGGCTCTGGATGCTTCTCAAGTGCGAACAAATTTATTTCCACAAAACACCTGTGCAATGACCTTGCACTTTCTCCCTCGAGAGCTGAGGCAGAGAAAGGAGCACCAGTGTGTGAGAGCCTGGGTTTGGATGCTGTCATCCCATCCCACGCCATCCCTGAAGCTTGATTTTCCATGGACTTTGCATTCCGTTACATTTCTTTATGTTTCTTTACATTTCTCCTTTTCAAAGCACAGCTCCTGTTGGCTTCATTTCCAAGTGCTCAGCACTCCTGCAAACCTGACCCCAGGATCTCCCACTGGGACCTGGCAAGGAGAAAGGCATAATTAAGCTCAGCTCTGAATTCTGGAGGAAATGCAAGGGTGGGAAGGAGCCCACATGAGAGTGCACTTTTTTCTCATGCAATCCCTCGCCTTGTTCCATAAAGGTTTCAGATCTTCCCAGAGAATGAAGGATCCTGCTTGGTTACACAGGCCCTGGAGAGAGCCCAGCCCATGCACTGCACAGAGCCTGAGGGAGGACACAGCATCACTGCGCAATTAAGATCAGTAAAAACCTCACAGCCTTCCTTGCTCTATCCCCTCACCATCCTGCTCTCATCCCCTCTCCACCTTCAGACACTCCCTAATCCCCCTTGGGGATGGCTTTGTCCTTGTGCCCTGTGCACCTCTCCCACCAGACCTCTCAATCCAAAGCCATCCCTCTCCCTTCCTTACCCACAGGAGCAATTTCCTGGCCTGGAGAGTCTCCTCCAGCTGTGGC
Organism: Platysteira castanea; assembly: GCA_013397175.1. Lineage (NCBI taxonomy): Eukaryota > Metazoa > Chordata > Aves > Passeriformes > Platysteira > Platysteira castanea. The sequence continues at coordinate 294,901 of VYXC01007576.1, read as the reverse complement.
TCTCAGCTGGAGCAGGGGTCTGGCAACAAGGGAAATTTTTATCCTTATGGAGAGAAGGAAATCATGGGATGTGGGAACTGGCTTCACGTTGCTTTTCTTTGGCTCCTTCCTCTGGGAACAGTGGGTCCAGCCTTGGATCTGAGGTCTCACATCACACCAGAGACCTGCAGCACGGCAGCAGCATCTGTCCCCAAAGAGCACTTGAGTGTCCCAGGCCCTTGCTCTGCACAAGCAGAGACTGAGCAGATGTGAGCAGGGGAATCTGGCCCTCGGTGCTGCACAGAGTACACAGATGAGGAGTGAGCTCAAGACCACAAGGAAAAGGCAGAAAGGTGCTGCCAGGGCCCATGGGTGGTGTGCAGTGACACAGTCCTGGCTGTCCTTGTGACACCTGTGATCCCAAAGCTGCCATGGTGGAGGAAACCTGATCCCATCCCCATGTTGTGGGGAAACCCTCCCAGCTCTGCCCTGGCTCCTGCGTTTCCCAGCAGGGTTCACTGTGCTCTTTCTACACTCTGGGGTGCCCAGCCCTGGTCAGACGTAGGGGGTGCCTGAGGAGTTGGGGTAACAACTGGCTGTCCAGCACTGGGGAGCCAGCTGAGGGAGGGCTACAGCAGTGGCTTAAACACTAAATTTAACCCTAGTGGCTCCATCCCCACGGCATGGAGCATTTCCCATTTTTATTTCCCAGCCACTAACAGCACTTGACATCTGTAGAAGTTTGTATTACCAAGGCTCAGGGTTTTGGGAAGAAACCAGACAGATACTCGAGAGCCCTGCACTGAGACCTGGCTGTGTGCCCAGGGGTGCATGCCCTGTGAGGCTGGGGATGTGCTCGGGGAGCTGACACTCATCCCACAGGTGGGAGCAGCAGCTGCTTTCCTGCCCTGTGCCGTGCACAGATCCTGCTCTTCCCCAGTGATGGGCTCCCCAGGGGATGGGATCCCCAGGGACGGGTGAGCAGCCGTCTGTCCCTGTCCCTGTTGTTGAAGCAGCCTGAATCTGCTTCTCTGTTTGTTTAGGAAAGGTTTCCTGCTCACCTTCCCGAACTCCCAGACAACTGCTCTGACATATTTTCCCTGTCAATGCAAAGACAACACAGTCTGTTGAAACAGCTGCCTGAGCCCGCCAGGTTCTTGGTATTACAGAGTCCTTTCCAAGGGACTGGCCGGGCAGTTGTGGATCCCGTGTGGTCCAGACCAGACATGCAGCTTGCCCCTGGAGAGGCACAGCATGTTCCCACTTCCACAGCTTTTACTGAGCTAATTCCCTCCAGACAATGGGGATCAGCAGCTGGTGCCAAAGTGACCCTTCTGCTTTTCCAAGTGGGTGACAGGGCTGTGCCACTCTGTGCTCACACTGGTATCACAACTGCTGCTGTGCCTGCCCTGTCCACACCGCCAGTATTCCAGTCAGAAGGCTTGTAATTGAAGCCTTCTGGTGGACAAGAGAAGCTTTGGGGGACCTAATTGAAGCCTTCCAGTACCTGAAGGGAGCCTCCAAGGAGGATGGAGAGAGACTTTATAGGAGGGACAAGGGGGAATGGCTTCCCACTGCCAGAGGGCAGGGCTGGGTGGGATATTGGGAAGGAATTGTTCCCTGGAAGGGTGGGCAGGCCCTGGCACAGGGTGCCCAGAGCAGCTGTGGCTGCCCCTGGATCCCTGGCAGTGCCCAAGGCCAGGCGGGACACTGGGGCTTGGAGCAGCCTGGGACAGTGGGAGATGTCCCTGCCCGTGGGAGGTGTCCCTGCCATGGCTGGGGTGGAGCAAGAAGAGGTTTGAGGTCCCGTCCCACCCAAAGCTGTCTGGGATTCCATTTTATGAGTGTCACAGGAGAACACCCCCTGATGCTCACTGTGCAGTGTGACAACTTGCACAAAACCTTCTCTGGAGACGAGGAGGCTCAGGGATGACCTCAGTGCTCTCTGCAACTCCCTGAAAAGTGTTCGTAGTGAGGTGGGGCTCTTCTGCCATGTCTCGTGTGAAAGGATGAGAGGAGATGGCCTTAAATTGTACCAGGGGAGGTTCAGATTAGATTAAAGAAAATGCTTTTTCCCTGACAGAGTGGTCAGGTATTGTAATAAGTTGCCCAGGGAGGTGGTGGAGTCACCAACTCCGGGAGTGTTCAAGAAGCGTCTGGATGTGGCACTTGGGGATGTGGGTTAGGGGGGATTATGGTGGTGCTGGGCGACGGTTGGATGAGGTGATGTTGAAAATCTCTTCCAATCTCGATGACTCTGTGGTTCTGTGCTTCAAACAAACCATTTGCCAAAATGCAAAGAGTCTCCTTCTCTACCTGTGAAAGACCGTGATGCTTTTCAGTGTCAAAGATTTCTCAAAATGAAATTAAACAGCTGAATTAGAAAATCACTGTAATTTTGTAGAGAGTTTAAATGATTCATTAAGGGATTTGTTACTGCAGGGTGGGCAGAGCGAAGCTGAGCAGGAGTTCTGGCTGAGGTGGGCTGACCCCCGAGCAGGCCCAGGAAATTGCTGGATCTGTGACACGCAGCTGCAGGTGCTGGAGAGCTGCAGCCACACTGTGTGCTCTGGGCAGCAAATCAAGGAATACTCCAGCAAAAAGACACGGCACAGGAAATGCTCTGAGGCTCTGTGCTTCATCCATGCAGTAGAAAATGATTCTTAGCTCAGGAATGTTCTCAGTTCAGGAACCGATCCTACAGCGAGGGCAAGAGATTGGGGTAAGTGTAGAGCTCATGTGCTCATCAGAGGAGAAGCAAAACTTGCCTTCACAGCTGCAGATAAAAAGATGGAGTCTGCTGAGAAGGCAGCAGCACCTTTGAAACTCATTTAATTAGGTTAAAGGAAACGAAGGGTGAGGTTTGTGTTTCCTCACAAGCAGTAAGTGAAAGATTTCATACATGGGCTGCAGGGTCTCTCCCTCCCCAGCAGGGTCCAGGAGCTGCTCAAAGAGCTGAAACACTGGCAAGTTCTTGATTGTAAAATAGACATGTGCATGTGTGTGCAAGGCTGTGGGAGAGCCAGGTCCTTCCAGAGCACTTGACGGGATGCTGGACACCAGTCTGGGAACAGCAGCTCTCCCAGGGGTGTAACAGAATTTCAGGCAAAGGGGCAACAAGGTCTCGGTGCTCGGATCTCCAGTGAGTCTGGATGTCTGTCAGGAAGGTACCTGAGTGCTCGACACATAACCAAAGCACCGGGTGGGATTAGGTGTTCAAATATAGCTCTGGCCATTGAGACATTTTCACCTGAGCAGGTGTCCAGGTGCCCTGGAAGCCAAGGCAGGGACGTGGGCCTGGGAGCAAACCCATCTTCTTCTGGAAGCACCAACTGGCCCGGGAGCCTGAGGAGAGCGCTCAGCCTCAGCCTTTGGCAACAGATGTGTGCATCAAGTGAGAATAGTTCATCTCTGGGGCTTGGGAGAGCGATGGTCCCTTGGTTTTGTGCAGTTGATGCAGGATGTGCTGCACTGCACGGCAGAGGCAGGGCTGGGATCTTGAAATGACAGAATCCCAAGATGGTTTGGGTTGGAAGGGACCTTAAAACTCATCCCATCCCATCCCTGCCATGGCAGGGACACCTCTCACTGTCCCAGGCTGCTCCCAGCCCCAGTGTCCAGCCTGGCCTTGGGCACTGCCAGGGATCCAGGGGCAGCCACAGCTGCTCTGGGCACCCTGGGCCAGGGCCTGCCCACCCTCCCAGGGAACAAATTCTTCCCAATATCCCATCTAAATCTACCCTCCTTCAGCTTAAAGCCTTTCCCTGTGGAGGTGCCCCTGGGGGGATGGGCCTTGGGAGTGGAATCATGCTCAGGTTACCCGGGGTTTCCAAGCTCCCTGATGCTGTTGTGTCTAAATCCTGTTCCTCACTGGTCTTTTCAAATGTAACTCCACCCGGTGAATCCTGTACTTAGGTGGGTGTTCACAGGATTCTGGGCAGTTGTGCAGTCANTCTACCCTCCTTCAGCTTAAAGCCTTTCCCTGTGGAGGTGCCCCTGGGGGGATGGGCCTTGGGAGTGGAATCATGCTCAGGTTACCCGGGGTTTCCAAGCTCCCTGATGCTGTTGTGTCTAAATCCTGTTCCTCACTGGTCTTTTCAAATGTAACTCCACCCGGTGAATCCTGTACTTAGGTGGGTGTTCACAGGATTCTGGGCAGCTGTTGCAGTCAGTATGTGCCAGGACCAGCCATGAGGCTGTGAGAAAATAAAGAGCATCCATGAACATCTATCAAGGTTATTGTTCCTGATTCTTTCCACAGGCCAAAGCTGTTTTTCAGGGAAGGTTGCAACAATTTCCCCCTTATCCAATCACTACATGGCTTTGTGAAAGTCCCACTCCAGCCTTCTCATGAGCCCTCTTTAGGAACTGGAATGTTGCTGCTCTCTCCAGGTCCTGCACCCTTTTGGGCACAGGGAGGCTGCTGAGGAATCTTGCAGGACTGGCCCATTGCCAGAGCCAGCTACAGGCACAGGGAAAAGAATTCCAACCCCCGATGAATCCGAAGGAAGAACAGAGCAATACTAACAAATGTCTGGCCAGGCTGTTTGCCCAGGAGAGATGTGTTGGCCTTGCTTGCTCACAGACTGCTTTGGTAATGCTGGAATTAGTTAAATGCTGCTAATAAAGAATGGAAACAGCACAGGAGGAGCTTCAGAACCAGCACTCCGTGGTCACCAAAGTGTCACAGGGCCATGTATGGCAGAGCATTCTCCTGAGGGACCAGGTGTGGTCCTGGGCCACGTGTAATATCCTGGCTGTTGGCGTCACGTGGAGGCTGCAGTGACAGGGAGTCAGAGCTGGACCCTGACCCAGGCTGGACCCTGGCCTGGCTGGACCTGCCCTTTGGGATGGCAGCACTGCAGGGGTGGCACCCCAGCCCCACAGGGCAGCTCTCAAAGCACCCAGCAAAACAATGTCCAGTGTTGGTGGTGCGTGCTCCCCACTCAGCTTTTAGGATGTCACAGAATCTCAGGATCACCAGGGCTGGAAGAGAACTTCAAGATCACCAAGTGCAACCATCAACCCAGAACTACCATAATCACCCCCAAACCATGTTCCCAGGAGTCACATCCAGACACCTCTTGAACACTTCCAGAGATGGTGACTTCACCACCTCCCTGAGTGACTTATTCCAAATCCCTATATTTAATCTGAATCTCCCTTTGTTCAATTTAAGGCCATTTCCTCTCGTCCTTTCACTTGAAACATGGCAGAAGAGACTGATCCCAGCAGAGGATTGTTCCCAAACCCCTTGGTGTCTTGGCATGCTTTAAAACAACCTGATATTGACCACTTGTAACACCCAGTTTATGAAGATAGGAATTGGGGAACCACATGGGGAACATCAACGTGTATGAGGTGCTGGACATCACACCAGAGCAGCACGGCTCCCTTAATGACCTGGAACGGGGATGTTCCAGGTATTCCCTGCACTGGTATTCCCAGCCATGCTCTTTCTCACGAAGTTGGACAGTCAAGGTGGAGAATTTAGGATCTATAGCCTAAAAAGAAGTTGGACAAAATGGGTGTGGGAAGCTGGGACAACCTAAGCGCTGATCCTCAGGATAAGAAATGGGAGCAAAAATTGGCTTTTCAAGCTTTCCCTCTTTCCCCCGAATTGCCAGGATCTTATTTTGGAAGTGACCAGCTGCAGCTGTCAGATGTCTGCTTCAGGCAGGGAGTGCTAAATAAGGGACGGAAACCATCTCCACAAGTGTGGGAAGTTACTCCGAATTAACCACGTGCTGCAGGGAGCCCCCGGGACCCTGAGAGCACCCCTGGCCCTTGAGCCATTCACTTACAGGATGCTGAGGGAACCTTTCCCAGGGAGCTTCCCAGGAAGAGCTCCCCCTCCACACCCGTGTCCTGCACTCCTTGGCAGACTTGCACTCTCCTGTGGGTCGGGTCCCCGTGGTCCCCAGCTCCACCAGTGATGCTCCTGCAGGTGGGACTGCAGGCTGGGTGCCCAGGTGTGCAGAGCTCGTGCACCCTGGTGTGGTCCCTGCTTTAGCGGGGCTGCCCTGGGCTCCCTGGATTGGTGAATAGTGGGGTTCTGTGGTTACATCACTCTGGTTTTGTGTTCTGTGGCTGTTTTTCCTCTTCTTAAACGTTGTGTAACTGAAGGACTGACAATGCCAAGAGCATTGCTGGTGGGTGAAGGAGACAGCAGGAATTTTGCTAGGCAGTGAGGTGGCACCAGCAGGTGAAACTCACCCACGGCAGAGCCTCCTCGGAGCCCCACGCTCCCAGCACGGTGACAAGGTGACACATGTGCCCTCTGTCACCGCCCACTCCCCATCCTGGCTGTGCCCATCGGAGCACAGCTCCCTCAGCCCTGCCTGCCCCCGAGACAGACCCTGCTGAGGGGAGCTGCCACTCCCACGGGATTGCCCGGAAACCACAGCGTTCCGAGAGCTCCGACAACAACAGCCGGCTGGAATGCACAGTCGGACACGGCTGTGAGCATCTCCCATGTGCAGTGTGGGCCCTGCCCGCCCCCGCGCTCCTCGCGGGTTGGAATCCAAGGCAGAGGAGGGCTGGGTGAATCAGTGCTGCTCCGGGGGTGTTCCCTGGGCCCTGGCACATGGCAGCAGCACCCAGTCCCACCCGAGATGGGGCAGAGGCTCAAGGGGGTTGCTCTCCCGTACCCTGTATTTCAACACAGGGTCCTGCTGTTGACCCCTGGGAGGTGCCTAAGCTGTGGCTGTGTGCTGCTGAGGGACCACTGGGCATCAGAGATGCTGCCACATCTCCCCAGGACTTTGCTGCTGGTCCAGGAGCACTGCGAGGCCAGGCGTGGCTCGGGGACCTCGGGAATGCGTGCACGGCAGGGAATGACTTGAGAGCACTCAGAGGTGTGAGTGATCTTTAGGAACAAAACAATTACTGGATTAAAATAATCAAGGAAATGGGTTGAAATGAGCTTTAGAAAACTGAAGTGTTGGTAAATTCCCAACAGAGCTGCAGGGGGGTCGTGCCCCCACAAAGTACAGAATGGGCAGAGGCTATTTTGTCCTGCTGGCCACCAAGTGCTGAAGAGTTCCCCTCCTCTCCTGCCACAGTGGCCAGGCTGGGTCTGCAGTAAACCAGACAAACATGAGCTTAAAATGGTCTTCAAAAGCACCTGGATCCCCAACAGCTCTGTCAGAGTGGGTTTAGCTGCTCTGAGAGAAGTGTTATGGAGTGAAGCCGATTGCAGTTTAACTCCTGCAGTGGGGTTTCCTCAAAGCTTCCCCCAGTCCCAGCTGCAGCCCAGGACATTGTCCTGCTTTGGGTTGCAAAGGAAGTTGGCACAGCATCCCTAGAGATCTGTGGGTCCACCCAGTCCAGGGAAACGGGGGGAGCAGAGGGGTGCAGGGACACCTCGGCACAGCCATGGCCCGGGTGACACCTCTGGGATGTGTCCTGTCCTCAGGGCAAGCCCCAGCAAAGCTTATTCAGGTGTGGCAGGAGGGCTGAGGGGGATCCCCGCAGACACGCACCGTGTCCCGAGTGTCTGTCCAGGGTTTGTCCTGTCCCAGGAGGGGACACGGACAGGGCTGCCAGCCCTGCTCCCTGGGACCTCCACACACCCCCTGGGGACAGCCCTGGCACCGAGGGGGCTCATGCCAGCGAGGCTTGCCTGGATGTGAGGAATGTCCTGGACTAATGGCTGGGAGAGGGCAAAGGGAACAGGTCCCGGTGTGGAGCCCTGGCGGAGCCTGAGGAGCTGCCAGCAGCCCTGGGAAGGACAGCAAGGAGAGGAGGAGAGAAGGGAAGGGGAGCTGGGTCACTGCGGGAGCTGAGGAGGGACAGGGAGCAAGTCAGGGGGAGGCTACTCGTGATGCTGGCGTGGTAGGGATGAGAAGGGGGTGGTGGGGAGATGACTCAAGAGATGTGGGAGGTGGGAGGGCTGAGATGAAGTCGGTTTGTGACCCATCTGGCTCGTAGAAAGGGGCAGAGATGGATTTCTCTTGAGAGGTTCTTGCTGAAACTTGCTTAGCACTGACTGAAACCCCCACTTCAAAACGCAGGAGATAAATTTTCCTTCCTGAGCTCTTGAAAGTGAAGCAAACCCTGTAGTGATGGATGGTGCCTGCTGTGCCTGTTTGCTGGTTTGTTTCTACACTGCCTATCCCACGTCCTGGCTGGGGCACCAACAAGAAGGGAATTTTTGACTGTGCCAGCTACTTCATGTAGGCAAGGGTGGAGGCTCTGGGGAGCAGAGCTTTGGAGATGGGGGGCAGGAATGAAGAGCAAGGCTGGCAGATGTTGCCCTGGTTTTTGTCAGCCTTCTGTTTTTAACTTTGGAGTTAGATTCTTTTCACACAGTTTCATGTAAATAATAGCCAATGTTTACTTAACGGTATTTTCTGTTTTTCATTCCTTTTGTGATATGACAACTTTGATGAGCACCTTTCTTCTCCAGTGGGATTGAGAAGGAAGTGACATGCTCTCCAATCCCTTGTGGAGTTGGGACGTGTATAAGAATGAGATAATGTAAATAAATCCATTCCATTTCCTCCCTTCTGCTGAACCTGGCAGGTGTAAGAGCGTCTTTATTGTGTCTCCCCAGACACAGGCAGAGAGCTTGCAGATCCACAAAGCCTGGGAAAAGCAGGGAAAAGAAATGATGGCCTTGGTGGCATTGAGTGCCCTGCAGAGGAGCCCCATGAGGGGCTGAGACCACCTGCAAGGCACGGGGAGGTCTCACTGCTGAATACTCACTTTGAGTATTCTTGGTTTGCAAACAATTCCTGATGCAGGTTAGTGGTGCAGGAATCCTCTTCCCTGCTCCAAACCAGCATCTTCTGCCACCAGCTGGGCACTGAGGTGGCTCATCCCCCACACTGATCCAGCTCGGTCCTCCTGGGGGCCAGTCCTGGGGGACACAGATTGGCAGGGTGCACTCTGCAGACAGGAGGGTTGGGGGTCTGCCAGCACAGCCTGGTGCTCACGGGGTACCCGGGGACGTGGGGTGCACTGGGCCACCCTGCAAAAGTGGTGACAAGTGCCAAGTGTCCCCATGACTGCTCACATCCATTTTAATGGCTTTCTTAGTGCCTGGGATTCCCAAGGTACATAAGCCAGTCAAGAACTTCCTGCCAAAACATCCTTCATTTGAAAAGTGCTGGCTGGGAACCAGCGTGTGTCATAATAGTTTTAACAAATTAATGATAATGATTTAAAAATCCTCATAATCATGATGTGCCTTGGGTCCGGGGTGGGACTCATCATGCAGGCTCACCAGGACAGCTGTGCTGGAGAGGAACATTTTAAAATATGTGAGATCTTAAATCTGAGTCTCCCTTGCGTCAGAGGCAGCTTTTTGAAGAACACCCCCTGGAATTCCTATTGGGAAACTGCCTGGTTTAAAGGTTTTTTCCTTTCTTCCAAATTTTTACTCTCAAAAACTTTCCACAGGTCCCTTCTGCTTTTTGGAGTGATTCCCAAACTGCACTGTTGGGGTTTGCAGAGTCTTCCAGACAGCCCTTCCCCTGGGGCATCCCTGTGTGCAGCTGGGGCTGTGCCAGGGTCCTGGCTCAGCTGGGGTGGCACCCTCTGGGACAGGGACAGCTGGAAATGCAGGCATGTGGAGCAGCTGAGTGTGAAGGTGTGGAGGGCAGGGCTGGGAAAGTTTTCATTTTAAGGTATGGGGTGGTTCCTGGGGGAGTCCTCGCAGCCTCCTTCAGCTGCTGCTCCACTGGGGTCACAGACTGAGCTGGGCTGAGCAGGGCCTCTGCCCCGGGCGTGCCTCTGGCTGTCCCTGTGTTATCATCTCCACCTGGACAGAAGCAGGAGATGGATCAGTTTCCATTTCTTCTGCCATGTGGAGGGGTTGGTGAGGGTTTGAGGGACTTTGAGGCATAGCAGGAAAGGATGGAGATTTGAGTGGGGGAAACCCCTGGGGTGGGACAGTGCTTCCACAAGGGACAAATTCAGCTTTTCCCTTCAGTCTGTCCACGATTCTGTCTTCTGGGATGGTCTTGGTTGGTCTCGATGATCCTGGAGGTCTTTTCCAGCTTTAATGATTCTGTGATTCAAGGGGAGCGAGAAATCTTTCAATTTTGCCTCTCAGCTGAGGTGTAGCAGGAGATCTCCCCCATCTGGGATCCTTGGAGTCAAAGATGAGAAGGATTTTGTGAGACCTTCCCACCTTTCTCTGATGAGGGGACACAGCAGCCTGGGCTGGGCAGGACCTGCTCTGGGTGACACTGATGTGCCCTCTGCTCGTGACAAACACCTGGGCTGGCAGAGGGCTGGCAGCTCCAGCCGGGGGGTTTGCACTGGCTCTGGGGGCTTGCACATGCCACTGGATCATGTTCCCCCCTGGATGGACACCAAGGCCACCTTCTCCATCCACTGTCAGCCCCAGAAGCTGCTGCCAGGGCAGGCAGACACTCCCAGCAGCTACTGCTTCCAGAGGCCCCGACAACCCCCCTGGCTGCTTTGCTGGGACACCAGTTCAGATACTGGTCCATCTGTGGTCCTGCAAACCCTCCCAGCCTCCATCACACCCGGGCAGAGCCGATCAGAAACCCCCGAGCCGTTGGAGGGATCCCTGGCATTTGGTGTAGCAGCTGTTGCAAATCCTGATTTCAGGTCCTGCTCTCCACATCAATTTGTTGTGTATCCTGATTGAGGAGCCTGCCAATAACACCAATTTGTCAGAAACAAGTGATTTAGTGTCACTCAAAGAATCATCATCCAAGGCATTAGCAAAAGTAGCTTTAATATGAATTTGTAAAAGTTTGATTTGACGAAATTCAGTGACAAGGTTCCTCCTATTACTCCATGGGTGAAACAAAAAGGAAAATCAAGTTAGAATCGAGCTGGAATGGTTGACACAGCAGTTGAGCACCTGGCTGACTCCTAACCAGATTGTATAAGATGGGAAAAGGATGTGTGAGACTCTTTGTACCCACAACTTCCTTTGCTCCTGGATACGAACGAGAAAAGCCATGGCTGTCCATGTGTGATCCGTGTTCCAAACTCACGTGATGGAAGCCCGCCGGGTCACTCTGTTCCTTTGTGGGTTTCCTAAAGGAGTTCTTGGCCCAGCTCAGGCCTTTCCCTCCTCTGGAGCCTGGACCAAGCTCTGCAGGTTGGGCTGAGGGGGCTGAGTGCACCCTCACGTCTGTCCTGGAGTTCTTGGAAGTGCTCAAGGGCACTGGTTGAGCTGGGATCCCTGTGGGGAAAGCTTCAGCAGGAAATTCTTCTCTGAGCTCTGAGCCCTTCCCTGTCCAGCTCAGTCTCTGGAGACCCAGTCTCTGCAGAGCATCATTCCTGCAGGGATGCACGTTCCCAGGTGTTTACGCTCATCCTCCGGCTCTCCCCTTGGGTGCCTGCTGTGCTGCTGAGGTTCAGAGCCCCTCTCTCCATCCCAGCAATCCGTGCTGGCTGCAGCTCCTCCCCGGCTGCTTGTCCCCTCGGCTCCTGTGTGCAGCTCACGTCCCTGGTTTAAATCTCCCTTTAAGCACACACCTGTTTTCTATTGCTGTTGCGGCAGGATTTTAACTGTGTATGTATTACATGTCTTTAAAATTTATGCAACTCATTTTTTTATGTGCACAGCTCTGCGATAAGCTGTGAAAGGTGTGCTATAAAAATGTGTAATTGCACTGTATTTTTTTTCCCCCCCAACACATGGCAAAAATGTATTTTTTTTTCCAAGGGAAATATGTGCTGGGGGAAGGGAGGAAGAAGAGGGGGAAGGAGCACCGATCGATTTGGCAGGGGCAGAGTGCAGGGCTGTCCTGCTCTGCATTCAGCTGGGTGCTGCAGGAGGAGGGGGGAGCTGGAGGGCTCCTGCATCTGTGGAGCAGCTCCAAGAGCTGACACTCAAACCTGCTGAGCCCCTTGTTAGTGCCCTGCTGCTCCCAGAAAACCACTCACCCACCATCCCATGGAACAGGCACTCGGTTAATCAGGATACACAGCAGCAACTCCACACGCTGCTGGTCCCCCTGGCTGGAGGGTGAGCGGTCGGCAGTGCTGGGCTGGGGGCTCTCAGACACACTCCAACCCTCCCGGGAGCAGTGGAGTGCCTGCTGGAGGAGTGTTTGTTGTTGTGGGCTGCAGGGGCAATGGGAAGCTCCCTGTTCATCTCTCCTGACCAGTCCACGAAGTGTTCAGCTCCCTCAGGAGGAGCCCGTGATGATGGAAAAGGCCATTCCAGGTGAGGGTGCTGCTGCACATCAACATCAACAGCTGTTCTCCCAGGCAACAAGTGACAGACAAGGGAAAACGGCCTCAAAGTGTGCCAGGGGAGGTTCAGGTTGGATATCAGAGAGTATTTCTTCCCTGAAAGAGTGGCCAGGCACTGGCACAGGCTGCCCAGGACAGAGGTGGAGTCACCATCCCTGAAGGTGTTCAAAAAAGGAGTAGATGTGGCACTTCGCTGAATAGTTTAGTGGCCATGGTGGGATTTGGTCAAAGCTTGGACTTGATCTTGGAGGTCTTTTCCAAGTTTAATGATTCCATGACTCTGTGAAAGTGGCAGGATCAGCCTGGCTGATCTTCATTCCCACACCCCCGTGGGAAAGCAGGGGAGCTCAGGGGGTCCCCTGACAGGGTGGGCAGCACTCAGCACAGCAGGCAGGTCACATCCGTGTCCCTGCTTTGGGACTGGGGGACCAAAATCTCCATACCAGAATTAGAAATGTCTCAGGTGAAGTGCAGCTCCAAGCAGAGCTGGCTGAACTGACACCTCTTCCTTCCTTGCGTGCCCCAAACCATGGTGCCCCAAGCACAGGATTCCCTGGGGGCTGCCAGGTCCATGGACATCTTCCAGCACGGGGAGGGGGAGGAGATCAATCACCAACGCCGCATTTTACTGACTGCTCCCAGCAGATGGTCCCAGCAATTTGCACTTCTCTGCCTGCTTTAACATATTGAATTACAAACCAAACAAAGCCAAACATAACCCCTCTAAACAAACAAACACCGCCAGCCAAACAGCCCCTGAGGAAGGGCTGAAATGTCCCTGCAAGGGCCACCTGCTGTGCCTTGTCCCAGTGAGGGGCTGTGACCTCCCTGCTGCTTCTCCCTCCACTCCACCAGGGCCGGGTGCTGGCTGGGCCAGTCTGGGCTCCCAGCTCGGGGAAAACTCAGCAGCTGTCCAGGAAATAACAACTTTTGGGAGGGAGACTCACTCACACATGCTGCAGTCACAGAAGCTCCAGATATGCCTGAAGATGGATGAGGAACCTGTTGACTCTTCAGGGATTCTGCTCTGCTCGGTGATCCCAGGGATGATCCCAGCTGGGAGCTCACCCACCCCACACAGTCCCTGCCCGTTGCCTCATCTGTTTAGACAGGTGAAAGGTGAGAGTCACCAAAGGCACCTGCTGAGCATCCATCCCCGTGGTTATCACCTCCCAAGGCCTGCCCAGAGGGGGCTGCTCTTCTGACCCCTGCCCACCCCTGGCCCCAGAGCCAGGCTGCATCACCTCCCCAGTGTGCCCAAGAGTGCCTTGGGCACTGCCAGGGATCCAGGGGCAGCCACAGCTGCTCTGGGCACCCTGTGCCAGGGCCTCCCCACCTCCCAGGGAACAATTCCTTCCCAATATCCAAACTATAACTATTCTCTTTCTTTTAAAGCCATTCCCCCTTGTGCTATCACTAGAGCTATCCTTTCTGTATGCACACCACCACAGACATCTCCCCTTCTTTTGTCCAAAATAACTCACAAATTACCTACCAGCAGCTTTTTTCCCTGCCCCACTACCATCCTCACATTTCACAGGAGCTGTACAGTGAGCAGAAAAACTCCTCACTCCCTTCCAGGAAGGTTTCCTTGATGATGTGCATCCCTCGAGAGAGGTTGTAAAAACTTCTGAAGGGGCAAGGCCAGCCTGGAGACAGAGATGTTTTATTTGCTCCCTGCTGCAGTCCCTAGCAGGGACTTCCCTGCTTCTCACTCGTGTTTCACTCTCTGCTATAAAACGTCCACCTGCAAGATGCAGCTTGAGAGGGATGGTCCCTGTATAGTTTGTATCTACAATAAATGAGCTGTGTCTTTCCTATTTGTGGAAGAAACACAGTCCAAATAAGAACTTCTGGAAGCAGGAATTTCCCCCAAGTAATCGCAGCAATATGGTGAGCAGTAACATGCATTAGTGAAAAAAACCCCCAAACCTTGAAGCCATTAATCAATTTTAGCTGCATGAAATTTTGGTCATAGAGCTCTTCAGTGCTGGTAATAGAGCTGTGATTGCCTGCTACTGTCTGCATGTGCAGCAGATTGCTTCTTCAGGAAGAGATGTAATGGACATTTTAATATCTATTGTGTGGCACAGGCAAATGACTTGCAGAGGATGGAACTGTCCTGACAGCTGATCAACAACAGGCAGTGCTTGCCCTGACCAAATATCTGCACTGCTGCTGTAACATCTCTGCCACGTTAATATTCCTCTCCTGATTTATCTTCGGATCCAGGCTGCGCCCTGGGACATGGTGGTCACACACCAACAGGCAATTTCTGCTTGTTTCCAACTGAAACTGAACCCTCTCATAAAATGCAAAGGAAAAAGTCCTCTGGGAGCTGCCACAGCCATCAGTGATGCAAGTCAGGGTCGGCTCCGAGTGGAGAGGAGCTGGAATGCTGTGTGGGGAAAGGTTCAGGCACTGGCATCCAGGCCTGGCTTGGTCTCTCTGAGGTCCTGCACCCACAGGTGTGTCTGCGCTGTGGGTGCAGCCCCACCTCGGTGTCTGTGTCACATGGAACCTGAGCCAGAGCTTGTCTCTGTGACATCCTGCTGCAAGGACCCCCAGGACACACCCTGGAACCAGAACCCCCTCTCTTGTCCAGCTCTTACCAGCTGCTCTCCTGCAGTGATTTGGAGGAAGCAGAGCCCTTGCTCAGCTCTTGGTATGTGCTTGGTGGAGCCAGCCCTGGGCGATGCCTCACCCATCCCCTGGCAGCAGTGTGAGCACAAACTGAGCACACTGGGGTTTGTGTGCCTGGACACTGGACAAGGTAAAGGGAAATGATCAGAGACACGCAGCAAGGTGCATGGCTGGGCATTTGATCACCAAACTGGAGTGGGAGAGAGCCAAGGCACACGATTCCCAGCTTGTCTTTGTTGCTAACTCCTGCCTTGGGACTCATCACAAAGCAGCACCCCCTGCTCAAACTGCAGCTGGTCAGAGAGCCAGGACTCTGGGTTCAGCCTGGGAGTTGTTTGCATCCTTTCTATGCAAAAGGAGCACAGACCCTGATTAGTGGCACAAGCGAAGGGCTGAGGGCACCCTCAGCAGGTTTGCAGGTGACAGCAGCTGAGTGGTGCAGTGACACACCTGGGGCCACCCAGAGGGGCCTGGACAAGCTCGAGCAGTGGCCCATGGGAAGCTCATGTGGTTTAACAAGACCAGGTGCTGGTGTTTGTTAAGATCCAATTATTACAATCACGAGGGAGATGCCTCTGCCCAAGTTAAGGTGCAAACGAGACCTTGTGCCAAAGCCAATAGTACAGATTTCTTATTGAACAGCAAATGTGAGATAGACAGAGAGAAAGGGAAAAGAGAGGAGGCAGGGAGAGTAAGAGTGACAGATAAAGAAAAAAATATCCCCACTCCAGATTCTGACAATGTCCTGTTGGTCTTCTTCCACTCTTACTGCTGGCAGACTGTATCCATTGAGTGATGAGGGAAAGAGCACCCCAAACACAACCTCTCTCGGGTTTATATTCACTCAGTTTCAGGTGGGAACACCCAGGTACCTCCCCTGGGGCAGGGAGCTTCATGCTGGATGATGGACTGGTGTGGATCTTGGGACACCTGGATGGTGTAATGGTGTGGGTCATGGGACACGTGGATGGTGTAATGGTGTGGATCATGGAACACCTGGATGGAGTAATGGTGTGGGTCATGG
>VYXC01007576.1:241684-279008 GCA_013397175.1 Platysteira castanea | reverse complement strand
TGGTGTAATGGTGTGGATCTTGGGACACCTGGATGGTGTAATGGTGTGGGTCATGGGACACCTGGATGGTGTAATGGTGTGGGTCATGGGACACCTGGATGGTGTAATGGTGTGGGTCACTCTTTAGGAGTCTGAATCCTTCTAAGAAGCTGCAGCTGTCTCTTAGGTCAGTGTCGTTGAATCCATCATGGCCCATCAGAGATGAAAACCTTCATCCTACCTGTGAATATCCTGGTTCTTCAGAGGGGAGTGTTCACAGCTGAGTCATTATGATAAGAAGGACTTATGCCACCTCGCAGGGTTTGCCTCTTATCAGCCTCTTCCCTTATCTGGGAACGCAGTTTGGAGGCTCAGGTGTGCCTGCCCCTTGCACCTGATGCATCACGAGCTCCAGGGGTTGTTTGAGGCCTTGGCACTGACAGCCCCGGCTGTGACAGCCTGGGATAGTGGTAGGTGTCCCTGCCCATGGCAAGGGTGGGATGAGATGGGCTTTAAGGTCCCTTTCCACCCCAACCATTCTATGATTCTGTGATTCTGATCTCTGGAATTTCTCATGATTCCTGTCTTGGCTCACTCTTTGTTTAATACTGTGGCACTCATCCTCTCTGCTGGGAAGTTGCAGCTGTCACTGGACACCTGCCCTCCAGACACACCTCATTCATTGTAACTGAGCCCTTTCCGGTACAGAATGCATCCTCTCCCCAGAGATCTTTGTTACGTAGGGCTCCCTGTGACAGTGGGGCTGTGCTGGGGCTGCCTGGGCACCACCTGGGACACCCCACGTACGCACACGGCTGACGTGGGAACGCGGGGCTGAGGCAGTGAGCGCTCTCATCCTGCCACGTAAAAGGGCTCCTGTGGGAAGTGTCACCTCTGCTATTTAAAGCTTTTCTTCGGATCACTGCATTATTCTCGGCCTGCCACCACACTTCACAAATCACGTAAGAGGAGTTTCTTACACAAACATCCCTCTGTGCTTTTAACTTTGCAGTTTCCAGATGACCCCTGGCATTACGTACCGATTAGACAGGACACTCCTCCAGGGTGGCACAGAGATGGGAATGGGGGTGCATGGCCTCTGCAGTCACCCCTCCCTGCCCAGACAAGCTGTCGCTTGGGGTCCCACTGATGGTGTGTCACTGAGCTCCGTGGTGACGCCGAGCCAGCCCCTCCTGTCCCGCCGGGCCGTGCCCAGCCGTGCCGGGTGGCAGGGACAGACCAGAGCAGGGCTGTGCACACAGCTGCCACAGTTCTGCTCGAATCGGTCCCATGGTGGTGTGTGTTCCTGATGTCCCCATCCTGCTGGACCCTGTGTCACCTGAGTCACCACCCATCCCTGTCTGGGCCACTTCTGTTCCCTCCTGGAGGAAGGCTCCAGGAAGGTTCATGAAGCTCACTTAGATCTGCTCCTGCCCAGGTGTTTGGTCCATCTCTGTCAGAAAGGAAGGTTAAAATTCGTGTCACCTTCCAGTCTTCAGCCACTCCTCTGGAGGTGCCAGAGCAGCCTCTCCTGCCCTCTCTGCACTGCCAGTGCCACTTGCAGGAGGTGAGGATGAGGAAGCTCACATTTAGTTACTGTCCATCAGCCCAGAACAACAAGACAGCCACAGGCTCTTCACTGCCATGTCTGGCCCTCCGAGACACTCCTGATATTGAGGCAGAGTTTTTCACAGCTGGAAGAAAACCTCTCTGAGAACTAGGATGATGAGAACTGATTAGTGTGGGATTACTAATTAGGGTTAGGAGGCAAGCACCTGTTCAGCAGCACTGACGAGGACTTCGCACACCGTGCTGGAGCTCAGCTCCTGTGTTCCACCACCTCTTCTTGTGTGCGTATCACAAGGAAAGCAGAGTTAAAAATGAACCCGTGAATCATAAAATCACAGAATGGTTTGGGTTGGAAAGAGCCTAAAGCCCATCCTGTGCCACCCCTGCCATGGGCAGGGACACCTCCCACTGTCCCAGGCTGCTCCCAGCCCCAGTGTCCAGCCTGGCCTTGGGCACTGCCAGGGATCCAGGGGCAGCCACAGCTGCTCTGGGCACCCTGGGCCAGGGCCTGCCCACCCTCCCAGGGAAGGATTTCAGTGTTCACAACCATTGCAGCAGGCAGCTGATAAGAATTTTTTTGAAACTTCTGTCTCTAAGGACCACAAATTCAATCCCAGGTGCACTAAATATGCATCTTGTGCTTGTGCTCTGTGCCATTAAGCAATGGAAAAAACAACAGAAGCTGATATGGAAATGTAGCGATGGTACATTAGTATAACATTTCAGGACTGTGAAGAAAAGAACACATTTCTGGACGAGCTGGTTAAGTTTTACTCACATTCCACTGAAATCAGTCTGGTTTACAAATAAACGTTTTGTGATAACAGCGTTGTGGTTTTTTTACTAACAGATGTGAAAAATTACATTCTTTGCTGTCTCTGAGTGATGCCCTACTCTCCAAAGAGAGGCATCCTGAACTGGTCCAAGTGGAGGTGTAGATGCCAGGTCCCAGACTCCATGGGGTGCCTGGGGCTCTGTAGGATGTGTTGGGCTTGCTGGAGATGTTTGCTCATTTGCAAAGCTTGTGCCTTGGTGCTCTGTTGCCTTATCCCTCCTCAGTCCAACAGGCACGTTCCAGGCAGGGCCCACGACAAATTCTCTAATTCACCACTCAGATGCTTCAGACTGAAGGGGAGTAAGTTTAGATCAGATATTGGGAAGGAATTGTTCCCTGGGAGGGTGGGCAGGCCCTGGCCCAGGGTGCCCAGAGCAGCTGTGGCTGCCCCTGGATCCCTGGCAGTGCCCAAGGCCAGGCTGGACACTGGGGCTTGGAGCAGCCTGGGACAGTGGGAGGTGTCCCTGCCAGGGCAGGGGTGGGATGGATGGACTTTAGGGTCCTTCCAACCCAAACCATCCTGGGATTCTGTGGTTCTATGAATGCTCTATTTCCTCATGGGGACTGGGGTTGGGAAAAACACTTGTGGGTCACCTCTGTCTCAGGGCAAGATCAGCTCCCCTTGGGCCATTCCTAACAGGCCTTTTCCTACTGTGATCTTAAATCCCACCAGTGAAAGGGCTGCTCTGACCTTTCCGAATGCTCTCCATTCCTTGCCTTCCAGACAGCTGGATTTTCCTGACATCTGATTTGCAAAGGTACCTTTAACCTCATGGCTTCTGGCCCCATCTGCAGTGGGGAACAAACTTTGCTTTCCTTTCATTCACAAGGATTGCTTCATCTCCTTGGCCTGTCTTCTGTCCTGCCTAAACCCTCCAGTCCTGCCTGTTGGGACCAGTTTCCCTGATCTAAGGCAATTCTTCCCACTCTCTTTTGAATACCCTCCAAACGACCCTTTGCTTTCTCAAAACAGAGAAAATTTATTCCAGCTGCTGCCTTGCCAGTGGAGAGCAGGAGGAAGAGTGTATTTCTTCACAAGTGATACCCCTGTGCATGACCCCACAATGTAATGGGCTTTTTTTTTTTTTGGCTCTGCTTTGTCCTGTTGACTCATTTTCTCCCAGAGAGACCTCCAAGCAACCTTCCTGTCAGCAGCTGAACCCTCACTCTTCTTCCTCCTCACATCCTGCTTTTTTTAACTGAATTTTCTTTAATTCATGGAGAGATTTGGAATTTGAATCCTGTCCTTCTGCCTACACATGGTATCTCAAAACTTGGTACTACCTAGTAAATGAAATAAGCCTGCTATTTCTTCCATCATCTGGGTCATTAATGAGAACATGTAATAGTGCTGGAGTCAGGAGAGACCCCCAAGGAACTCTTCCCTTCCCTGGAATTAATGAAACTTTTAATTAGAAATGGGGGGCAGGGCAGAAAATTTCCAACTTCCTGCTGGTCTGAGAAACAGGAGGCCCTTTTTTAGCCTTTTTTCAAACCCATGGAGTTCATCTTGAGAGTGCCTGAATGATGGATTGATGGTGAGGAGGAAGGACCAGAGGCATTCTCTGCGAACGAGGCACAGGTTATTTAAACCTCTGCATTAATTAAGCATTATCCCTGAAGACACCTGGGCCCTGCCAGTTTTTTGGGCACTGCCTGCAGATTTTGTATTAAACTGCCATTCTTGAATTTTGTTGTAAGGAGTATGTCTAGAATAGAGCTTTCCTTTTTTCCTCCTTTTTTTCTCCCTTCCCCTTCCCCTCTTTTTCTGTTCTTTTTCCCCTGGCCATACCTGTGCTTTGGACTCTGTGTGCTCATGAGAAGTGGTGCTGTTGTTTTTTATGTCAATTAACAGCAGTTTGAACATCCCTTTCTGCCTGACCCTGACTGCAGTTCAGTGTCTGCTTTGTCCCAGCAGTGCCTCAGACACCCCATGCAGAGCTCCCCTCCTGCCTTTCCAGCAGCTTCTTCACCATCCTGTGTGCAGGGCACTGCCCTTGGCTCAGGGTTTGGGGAGCATCTTCAGGCTCAGCTGGTGGATTAAGCTGGATATGTTTATTTGGGAATCCTTTTCAAGGACCTTCATTTTCTGCGGTGCGTGCAGGGGCTGGAGAGCCCTGGCTGCTCTCACAGGGGGAAGGGGAGCTCTGGCCGCCCTCTGATGAGTGATGACCACAGGGTGATGGAGAATCATCCCTGCATCCTCCCTCAGGGGTCATGGGATGAACTCCTGCTCCAGGGACTCTGCCAATCACCCCAGGCTGGGGGCAGAGGAGGAAGATGACCATCCTCACCACAAGCTCAAGCCTTTGGAGAGCTTTCCCTGACAGCTCCTGGAATTTGCTCTCTTGACTTTGTCCCCAGCACGGACAAGGGCAGCAGAGAGCCTGCCTGCCTTGAGCCTGTGTCTCCTAGGAACAAGCTAATTTTCCTCCAGTTTTCCTGAGACAAAGCAGCGGTGTTGATTGTAATGAGGTGATGGTGCTCAGCATTAATCCTGCGGGAGGGTGTCACTGTCCAGGGCAAAAACCCCACTGGGCTGGGAAAAAAGGGTGCAGCTGGTCCAGGTGATGCTGCTAATGAGGCAACGTGTGGGCTGGGAGCACTGGCAGGACGTGGCTTTTGTGGACCCTGTCAGGTTCTAATTGTACAAGTTAATTACTGAGTGTAGCCTTGCGTAAGGTTAAAGCAGACAACAGATGATGAACAGTCGAGGGGTTTGTGCTGGGTCACAGCCATGCAGATGTGTCTGAAAATGCACAGTAATTCTGTGATGTAAATGATACAGCTCTGCACAGGCAATGAAATTTGAGTCACAAACGCAAGCAGCAGGGGTGTAGGAATGGGCTTATCCATGGGGAAAATCCTGTTAATGTGGGGCAAGTGCCTGGGTCAACTTAGTGAAACAATTTAAAGGGCAAAAAGCCGAGCTTTCAGTTAATCCAGTCTAGGTGTGCATTTCCAGCAGTGGATTCTCAGTGATGCTGGGCACAGGTGGCCTCTGGGACTCAGCAGTTGGCCGGACACTGCCAAATGTTTTAGCACTCAGTGGGCAGCAGGCACAGGGCACCTCCAGTCCAGGACCTGGCCCTCGACACGTTCCCAGCCAAGGGCTGCTCCCAAAGATGAGGGTGGTTACGGTTTCTAAAGAGCTGGGAAGGGCTCTTGAATGCTGTGGCAAAGCTCCCAAGGGGGAAAAAGTGGCACCAGAGCTTCATCCTTGAGCAGAAAGCAGCAGTCACTCCCTTTGCCACCCTGGCATTTGGCCTGGGGGTCAGACCTGGGTTTGGGTCTCCTTGGAGTCTCTGGGAGCTGAAACACTCCTGGTCCCCACTCCTGCCTGTTGGGACATGCCAGCTCCAACTCCCTTCCCTCTCAGGGCAAGAGAGCCATGGAATGTGATCTCAGATTTTTTTTGTGTGAAGTTTCAGAATATGAGATTTAATTTTTTTATGTGGTACTGGTACACAGAAGGCACTGACAATGGAAATGGCCATGGGCAGGTACTGGGAAGGTCCAGCCCAGGCAGTACAGACATGCACACATGAGCCTTGTCATGCTGGGAGCTCTTGGTGACATCCCACTGAAGCACCTTGAAGTGACACACCCAGACAGGCAACCCCAGAGGAGGGAGCAGCAAAAGGAGGCAAGCTGAGCTCAGGAAAGGAATGAGTTTGCAGCCCGGCTCCAGTATAAATACAATGACACTTGTGCCCCACAGCAGGGTGTCACAGAACCATGAAGTCACAGAACCATAAAATCCCAGAATGGTTTGGGTTGGAAGGACCTTAAATCCCACCCAGTGCCACCCCTGCCATGGCAGGGACACCTCCCACTGTCCCAGGTTGCTCCAAGCCCCAGTGTCCAGCCTGGCCTTGGGCACTGCCAGGGATCCAGGGGCAGCCACAGCTGCTCTGGGCACCCTGGGCCAGGGCCTCCCCACCCTCCCAGGGAATGATTTCTGATCCAAACCCTCCTCTCTCGTCAGGACCCTGGGGATCCTCTGCTCAGCCCTCCCCTCGGACTTTGGCAGGAGCATCCCTGCTGCCCCCGGCCGCACCCTGCACCAGCGCTCGGAGCCTGTCCCGTGTCCCGAGGCACCAGCCGGACACTGCAGGGCTCCGTCCCTGCAGCCTCGGGGGCCAAGAGCCCCACCCGGGCTGGCAGCACAGCCCCGGCTGGTGCGGGGGGACGGCCGCCCCTTCCGAACAGCCCCATGGCCACCAGCAGCGCTGCTCTGGAGCGGCAGAGGAGGCGGAGGAGGGCAGGGCAGGGCCTGGCTGAGCCCTTGTTAGGGAGGCTGTTCCCAGAGCGCACAGGGTCCTGCCGGGTGGATCCGGAGCGGGCTTCGGGCTCCAGCCTGTCTTCAGAACATCACTGCCGGGTGCTCTGCTATCCCTCCACTATCCCTATTAATTGGCTTCTCCCAGCCCTCTCCAGCCCCTTTCCTCCCGGTGCTCGTCAGGGAATGGAAAGGCGAAGCTGACTGAAGCTGACAAGATTTCTTCTTGAAAAAAAAGGAGAGAAAGCTTGCAATGGCTCCATCAAAGCCTTTTGTTAAAGCCACATGGGGAAAGAGCTGCCCTGTCAGACAGCTTTTGGTATTGAGAACACATGAAAGAAACCAACAGCTATAATCAGCTCAAGAAATTTATTACATTTTTGACCCTGATGTGGTCGCGCACTGCTCGAGATTTCTTTGAAGGTGTTGCAGGTTTATTGATTGTGAAAAATGTCAATGTGTCACATGCCCAATTAACTTGGCACTTCTTGCAATCAATACCCTAATTGCCTCTCTTTAGAGAGGCCATTAATTTAATTAACCCCCTCCCTCCCCCAACTTGTTTTCCCAGTTAAAATATTTTAATAAACAGATGATCCAAGGCTTGCGTTCTTTTTGTGATGGGAGAGATGAAGGAGAGAAGAGATTTCTTAGAGATTCAACATAATTTCCAAGGGCCTCTGGAGCCATGTATCAGCTTAGTGGGAGCAAGAGAGCAGCAGAGGCTGAAGGTGCCTTCTCCCCTTGCCTGCCTTATCCCGGCCTCTTCTTGGGTGTCGGGAGACAAATCCTCTTTAGCAGAAAAAACAGAGTGAGAGCCCTGACCTCCCCAGGGCTGTGACCAACAGCCTGTGAAGGTTGTGTCAGGAGTGACATGGTGGCTGTCACTTCTGTGGTTTATTTTTCAGCCAGTGCACTGAAGTTTCACGGAGCTGTTGGTGTGCTGAGGTAGTCAAGAGTTAATCTGGGCAGTCTTGCTGCGGTTTTGTTTTTGTTAGTACTTAACAAATGGCTCTGGCATGATTAGGCTAGGCTTAAAAACTGGCTAACTGCTAGGTGTGGGATGGAATCGGCTCTCCATCAGCCTTTAGCACAGTCACTCCTAATTGGGTCCCACAGGTATCTCCCCAGGCTGCCGAGCTGCTCGGCATCTTTAGCAGTGATCTGGAAGAAAACAGAAAATCATTACTGATAAAATTTGAAGATGACACTGTGAGACTCCTGGAGCAGTAAATAATGGCAAGAGCGGAGTAATCAGGTGGCGGTGTTTATATCACTTAGCAAATTGGAGGTGATAAAACAGCCCCTGGTTGAACACAGCTAAATGCCAGGCCATAAACGTGGGGCACCAGAAATACTCGCTGTGCTCACAGGGTGGGGGAGAGGAGGTGGCGGGAGCGATATCTCCGGAAAGATCACGAGTTTGTGGGGGAAATCCATCAGGATTATGAGCTTCTCCTTTGCTGCCATGATTAAGAGTGGAGGTGCAATATGCAGAAGTAGACCAGCTTGAAGTTTAATTTCAAACAATGGTATAAAAAAGAAATAGTAAAAAATAACCTGAAGATAATTGTTCTTGGGAATTTATTTCCCTCCTTTACTCCCCCGACATGTACCTTTGACTAACCAAGGCAATGGTTAGTTTTCCACAATCTGATACTTTGATAGTATTATTTGGGAGGATGGAGAGACTGGAAATCAAACCTCGGCTGGGAACTGTTCCCGTTCCCTTTATGGGCAGCTGTATTTAAATCTGAGATCAAAGATACGAAGTAGAAGGCAGCAGAGCCGTTTAAGCAGGGGCTGCTGTCCTTGGGGAGCAGAGGCGTGGGCAGAGGAATCCACAAACCCCTTGATCTCAGCCTGTGGAGGGGAAACCCTCAGAAAGGGGATTAAGAGGGAGCAAACAGCCCCCTACCCCTCCTGTCAGCCATGGAGCCCTGGAGAGAGAGGCTACAGGGAAACAGCATCTCCTCTGCCCAACACACATTAATTACTTAATCGAGTGAATCCGAGCCAGCCAGAGCTGCTGCTTTTATGTTGATGCTGGAGACCCTCAGCCAGCAGACCTGGGTTCACCTTTGTGGCTCTGGTGTGTCCTTGTCCCAGCTCGGGCTCTCGCCCTCCAGGGTGGTGTGAGCTCTGCCAAACCTGCTGGATGCACTTCCCCTCCCCATCAGTGCTGGGCTCTCTGATTTTCCTGTAACTTGCATGTCTCAGCCCCCTCCTTGGAGACCTGTGCTATCCAGGGGCCAGGAACACTGGGGTGAGGCTGGTCCTGGCAATGTGGTGCTTTGGCTTTGTCTGTCTCCCAAGAGCCAAGGTGCCCAGGGAACCCAGGGATGCTCTGCAGGTGCCAGAACGGATCCTTTCAGTCGTTCATGGCTTTGCACTCCTGGCTTGCTCTGGACCATGGCAAAGATGATCTGGTAATCATGTGTCCTGCTATAAACCATCCCCAGCTGGCACTGTGAGCCCAGACGGTGGCTCCCCATCCCTGTGATGGCAGGACAGTCTCATGGCACTGCTCAAAGATGAGGCTGGGGGCTCTGACTGTTTATTTGCAGCCCCTTTTTGGAGGGAGACACCTGCAAGGGTAGCGACAAGGGCGAGGCTGTCGGGGTGCAGCATCCCATGGCTCCAGGGCATTTGTGGATTTGCTCCTGGCCGAGGCAGAACTCGTGAGCTGGTTCTCACAGGAACTATGTGCAAAGGGAGGAGCAGGAGAGGGTGTTGGAGCATCATCCTGGCAAGGCATGGGATATGTGGATGAAAACATGGGAGAAGCAGCTGAAGGAAGCTCCTGAAGCATGTGGCTGAGGATGACTTCATCAGCAGATGGAGGAAAGACAGGAGCAGAGTAGCTGAGAAGCAATTAATGCTTCATCATTCCCAAGGCTTCCCCTAAACTAACAGGCCATGAACAAATGGCACCCGGGGTAAACCTTTTATAAGCAACCTACTGCCTGTAGGAACTGTCCCCAAGCACCTCCAAAGGCTCCCACCTGCCTGCTCTGTCTCAAACAGATGCAATTATTTTGCTGGTCCTTTGAGTGGTCTCTTAGGACAGATTTCTTTGGGCTGGCAAAGGCAAAACTGTAAAGACTTTACTGCCAGTCCCTGCATCTCAGAGCTGCATCTGCTCATAAGAAACCCACAGCACATCTCCAGGAGCCTGCTGCTGTCTGGGCTCTGCTCTCATACGTGCACTCAGCTCAAAGGCAGCTCCTGGGCTCTGGTGTGGCTCCTTCCTGGGAGGGAGGGGTGCTCCCACCTCTGTGCACCTCACCCACCGTGTGCAGAGCCCAGCAGGGGAACGAAGCAGGGCAGATGCTGGAAGGAAACCTTCAGTCGTGCTCCAACCAACCTCTGTGACCATCTGTGCTCCCCCACAGCAGTGGTGACTGTGCAGACCCCAAATGCAGGTGGGCTCCAGCTGTGCCTGTAATGCAGCCTGAGGCAAGTCAGCTCAGTCCAGTGTCACCAGAGATGGGATCCTGCCTTGTGCTGCCGCGGGTCAGAGGGCCCAGAAGCCCTGGGGAGTAGTGGAGGGATGGCACTGCCAAAAGGGAGGCAGTCAGAGGAGCCTGTCTGCACCCAGCCAGGAGGAGAAGGCTTGGCCACGCTGCAGGAACCTGATGTGGTTTCCTGATGTCAAGGAGAGCTTCGTGAACACCCAGAGCATGCAGAGAAGCTGGAGCTGGGCAGGGCTGATGTGACCTTTCTGATCCAGAGAGAGTTAATGAGATGTAGAAATCTTTGCCTTTGTGCAGGTTTTGGGATGGCACATCAGCAGGAGCGGGGGAAATCCGTAACTTTTCCTCCCTGACGAGGAGCTTTGCTTCCCAGGCCTTTCCTTCCTGCCTTTCCTCAAGAGCTGGATTTTCTCAGAAGACACCAGCTCTCTGATTTCTAAGGATTAGCACTCCTGAAGCTTTCTGCAGAGCTAGCAGCATCACATGTTCTGTGCGCGGCTGCTCCCAGCAGTGACTCATCGTCCCTGCCCACCTGGGGCTGCTGGAAAATCTCACAGAAAGGTCTGGGGAGCCTTTTGGGAGCCAAAGTTAGCTCTGAGCGTGTGTGTGCGTGTGGAGCAGCAGCTCCTCTGGCCATATGGTGCCAGATCTGCTCAATGGACAGACCCCCCACATCTCTCTGCTTCCTGAGAGCAGGGAAGGAGGGTGATTTCAGAGCTAACTGAGGTTGTCAGTCTACCTGAGGGGCCCTGTCACTTCTTGCCAAAAATCCCCAACAGTGTTTGCTTTGTGGGAGCCACGTTGTTTCTCCTCCTGCTGGGGGAAGGGGTTTGGCCTGTGCAAGGTGTTCCTGTGGCAGGGAGGGCTCTGTGCTGTCACAGAGGGACAGCAGGGCAGGCAGGCTGCCGGACCCTTGGAGCATCCAAACCACTTGGTCTGCCAAGGTACCAGGTTAAAGAAATGAAGTATGCTCCTGGTGGGCCAGTTTGGGAGGGAGGAGAAGTGTGGAGGGAGGACAGCAAGGGCTGTGCTCTCTCCCCCATCCCTCAGCATCGACGCGTGCCTGTCACTGCCCATCCCCGGCCTCAGCCCCTTCCTACTCAAACACTCCAGGGTATTCCCTACCTCACAGGTGTGGAGCAGGGCTGTGGGAAGGGGGTTCTGGTATGAAGTGAGGTTGTTAACATTTTGAGCAGGCCCTGAGTGCCCACGGAGAAAATCAGGATGTGAGAAACACTCCAGACTAACCTGCCCCTGGAGATGGACACATTTGCCATTCCTAGACGAGCTCTCAGTCCTGTTTCCAGAAAACAGCTCATTACCCTCAAGCAGGCCCTTGCTCCAAGTCAGTATCTCTTAAGCAGAATGCTTTAATTTAACACATGTAGTGTTGGTGAATCCCCCCCAATCCTCAGTAAATTGGTTCCAAATCTCCCTGTTAAGACCTCCGTGCCCTGTCGCGGTGCAGGGTGGCATGGCTCTGTATCTCCTTAGATCTGGGCTGGTTTGAAGAGCTCGGGGCTATCGGATTTCTGCTCCCTGAGCAGCAGCTGCAGATAATGATCGAGTCACTCTTGACCTTCTCCCTGATAAATGAAGAAGAGTGAGAGTCTGCAACCCGATTTCCTGATTCTCTCCTGCGCCTTCTCAGGTTTATTGGTGTGATCCTGGCGTGGGACTCGCTATTCCAGCAGTGATAAACTCAGAGGCACAGACTCTTCTCTCTCCTCAATAATTTGGAGTAGTTATGTGTCTCTTTGACTTCATGTACTGAAATGACTCTGAACTTGCTGCTTGCCCCATCTTCTCCCTAATGTGTGGCTCCCAAAGATGGAACTCCCCACTCCTGCACCCCCCGATGTTCTCAGTTGGAACTATTAATTCCTAGGTGGGTGCTTTCACATTTGGCTATTTTTGCAGGCTCATTACCAAACTTTAGGAGTTGCTGTGTTTACTCAGCCCTTCTGCTCAGTGTGCTGGCTGTGTACTTCGGCAAGGATGGTGACCAAGGCCAGTTTGGACAAAGCTTGCAGCAGCCTGCTCGAGTGGGAGGTGTCCCTGCCCATAGCAGGGGGTGGAATGAGATCTCAAATGTCCTTTCCAATCCAGACCATCCTGCCATTCCATGATACTCTCTTTTCCATATTATTGCTAAAAGGTTAAGCTGTATGGCCAAGAGCCAGTCTCATTTTCAGCCCTTAAGAAACACCCCTGCCCTGTGATGCCTTTTGTGCACATTTACGTTTTGAGGCCCCACACAGGAGTCAGGGTGGAGATCAGTATGTTCTTTATCCATTCATATCAGGAATATGGAGCAATCCTGGCTTCGAGGCATCTTCTGATAATGCTGTGGGACATGAAGGAATAACCTGAGCCTCTCCTGCTCTGACAGCATCTTCTGCTCTGTGCTGGCCTCTTGTCCCACGTGTCTGCCCAGGGGGAAAAGTCATTTGGGAGCATGAGGCAGCGGGAAGTGTTTGATCATCAGTCCTCAGTCTCTGTCTGAACATGTGCTTCCACTTCCAAACAAACAAGTGGGAGAAAAGCCTCATCATGAAATATTCAAATACCTTCCGGGCTGAGAGCAGGGAGGGCTCTCGCCCCAGTTCTCTGCTCCTCTCAGAAGCTCACCATCCAAAGCTTCTCCGTCATCAGGTGATGCCGAAGGGCACGGGTGCGATCCCTCCCTCTCCAAGTGACGAATGTGCCAGGTGTGTCCTGCTTTGGAGGATGCCAGTGGGGATCTGGGGGATTTGCCTTTGGCTCCAAGCCCGCTAGCCAATATTGCAAGATTAAGGAATTGCAATAGGAAAGATCCAAACCCAAAGGCAGCCTGCCCTCCGCAAACAGCAGGGAATCCCTGCTCTGCCTCACCAGCCCCACCCCAGGTGTGTCAGGATGCAGGGGGTGAATGTCAGCCTGGGTGACTCCTCTGGGCCAGACTGGACGGGGCTTGGAGCAGTCTGGCCTAGTGGAAAGTGTCCCTGCCCACGGCAGGGGGTGCAATGAGATCAGCTCTGAGGTCCTTGCCAACCCAACCCATTCTTGGATTCTGTGGCTCTGGGATTCTCTTGGCCCTGACCACAGCCCTGACCCCCAGTCACGCTGCTGGCCAGTTGTCACATCTCCTTGGCCAAGGTTCTGGCAGCCTGACACTCCCTTTACACCCAGCAGTGCAAATAGCAGAGATGTACAGAGGTCAGAAGGACAAGAGCACCCCGAAAAACCCCCGCACCAAGGAGCTGCACAGGGCTCTGTGCTTGGCCAGGCTGGGTGGGCGAGGGTCCTGTCTGAGCACCCCTGAACCAGGACAGCCCCGGGGAGACAGGTCAGAACTGAGCAGCCCTCAGAGGCACACTCCAGGACAGGGACACAGCTGAGGGCACAGCCAGCTCCTCACTCCTGGAAAGAACCCTGCAAAGAGCAGGGCACCCAGCTGAGCCTGCAGTCCTTCCCCTCACACGCATTCCTTGGGAACATCTTCCTGCTGGTGACCTGCATGGAGCTGCTCAGGATTCCCAAGGTATTTATAGGGCACAGTGACAGGTATGCATGCAAGGGATGAGATCACAGGGATCCACCTCCTTTCCCAGGGATTGCCTCGATTTTTGGTGGTTGGACTTGATGACCTTTAAGATCTTTTCCAACCTGAATGCTTCTGTGATTCTATGGTCTGATCTGAGGACATGTCCTGGTTATCACCCAGCTGAGATGCTCCAGGTAAGATGCTGCTTCCTGAAGTACCTGTGACCTGCCTGGTGCCCGTGGCTCAATATGGAGCTGGTTTGGGGTAATAGCCTTGGATTTTTGCTTCATTTTGACTGTCCCTGGGTCTGAATTACATGTGGCTCCCTGCATCTTGGTTTGAACCGAAGGACTTGTTTTCCTTCAGGAAATGCAGGCAGACAAGGTCCCTCATGGCCAGGGTTCAGAGCTCTGATCCTGAAGCTCCTAAAATGCATGAAAATGTGCCCAAAAGGGTTGCAGAGAGCACTGCAGGCATCCAAGTGGATTTTCTTGTTCAGCCTGAACAGCGGCAGAACTTCCCCAGCAAATATCAAGGGATCAGCTGTTTTCCAGCAGCTCAGCTTGATCACAGAATCTCAGAGTCACAGAACCACAGTCACAGAATCAGAATCAGCTGAGCTGCTGATGAGAGGAAATCCATCCCTGGCTGGGGCTGACCACTCCTGCAGGTGGTGGAGGAGGAGGAGATGGTGTTGTATGAGCTCAGCCTTCAACTCAGGAAGAAGCTGAGAAGTTTGAAGCTTTTTGTGAGAGGAGGAGGGTTTCAGCAGGGTGTCAAGAGAACATGAGCTCATATCACTGCACTTATTTATATCCCCAAGCCGGCATCTGTTGCGCCCAAGCTCGCTGCAGTCCTCAGCATTAAACATTTCATTAGCCCACAGCCCCTCTGGCAGTGCTCACACCCGCACACAGGCTGTTTAGCAGCCAATCCATCCATTTAATTTCTCATTAAACTTTAGATATAATGAATTTTTTAGTGGTCAAGTGAATAAAGCAGTTAAAATAAAAAATGGCTGGATAGCAAAGGTTTGGCCTTTGCTATTTTCAGCCTTTAATGATGCTATGTTGAAGCCAAGAAGTGCCTGTGCTTCTTTGCTGGGTGAGCAGGTCCCTTCTGGGGGAGGTTCTTTGGAAATACCATCCTTCCAGCATGAGCTGGAGGCTTTGATCCGAGGAGGGGGAAGCCAGGGAATAGTCAGTTCCATCAACAAACATTTTGAGGAGGAAAATGTTTGGAATCTTTAAAGGGCCAGCTTTCCCTTTTTTTTTCAAATGACTGCAGATTTTTAAAGAAATTATGCTGAAAACAAATAGCCACCATCCACCTTCAGCAGAGCTGACAGATCTTCAGATGATCAACAGCTGCTGCCTTTAATGAGCTGAAAAGAAATGTTTCTGTGAGAGCCAGGCAGGAGGGAGGTTTGGAGCTGTGCACAAAAGCGATGGGGTGCCCATGGGGCTCTCACGGTGCCACTCTGGGGTGACGCTGCATGTGGGTCACGAGTGGACGTGTCCCTGCTGGCTGTCACAGCGGCTGTGCTGGGGCTGACAGGCCTCTGCCACGGCCATCTCTGCTTTTGGCAGAAGTCTCTGCATGGAGCCCACTCCGGTGAGCTCTCCAAGCCGGGCCTGGAAGTGGCTCTGCCCTGCTTGGGTCAGGGCAGCGGAGGGGCAGCTTTGGGAATTGCTCAGCACCCCTGTGGCCAGGAACCCTCCTGTGCTGCACGGCCTGGTCCAGCCCTGGTGCTCAGCCAGGCTTTGGGCTCCAGGGCCAGAAGGAAGCACGCTCATGCAGGTTCTGTCCCAGAGCAGCTCTGTGGGAGGGGGTGTCTGAGTCCCCCCATGGTCAGCGGGGCAGTTCAGAGCTGCACTGCTCCCACTGAATGCACGTCCTGCTCCAGGTCTCTCCTGCCACCCTGGGATTGCTGACCTGACTCACCCCTTCTGGCGCTGCAGGTCACAGCCACCGTCTGGGCTTGGGAGGGTGTGATAAGATCGAGGATATCCCAAAGCAGCCAAAAGCAAAGGAGCGGCAGGAGGAAGAAGAGGCCTGGAGTTTTGGCCATGAGAAGGCGGGAGCAGAGGCAGCAGGTCAAGGTGTGCCAAGAACATGGGCTGGGGAGAGAAACACCCTGCAGAGGACCTTGATGGACTGGAAGGGAGAGGACTGGGGAGAAAAATGAAGTGACAGCAAAAAGACTGAAAAATATCCATCCTTTGGGAAAGACCAGACACTTCGTTCTGGGAGAAGGCAAGCAAACATTGAAAGGGGAGAGGAGAAGGTGCTGCTGGAGAGGATGGGGAGATCAGAGCACATGTGGAGGCAGGAGGTGGAAATCTGCAGGAGGAGTCAGGATGAAGGAGGAGTCGCCCTGCAAAGGAGCACTGGGTGCTTGTGAGAGCAAATGAGGTGCAGGGAACACCTCCGAGTACCTCTCTTTTTGCTGTGGTCCCTCAGCTGTTCTTTACATTTGCCTTTGATGAGTCCTCTTTTATGAATAAGAACAGGGTCTGAAGTTGTACTACCAAGGAAGAGGGAAAAAAAGTGTGTTAACAAGTTTCCAGCTCCAGAGGAGAGGTTCACACCTCATCAGCTGGGACAGGAGGGATGTCCTGAGGAACCAGGTCTGCACATCCAGCCTTGGATATGAGATGACTCCCTTCTGGGAGCCAGGATTGTGGGACTGGCTTCTTAGAAATCCTGGGGTTATTGTATTTACTGTCATCTCTTCCATGGTTTCCCTTCAGGAGCCAGGCTAGAGAGGCACAGGCAGCAGCTCTGGGCTCGCAGCAGGAGCAGTGGAACATGGATGGTGCCTCCAGGGCCGGATCCCAGCCCCTGGATTGTGGCCACTCCCAGCACTGCCACTGGTAATTCACAGCTCTTCATTCCTGCCAGCCAGGAGTCTAAAAAATAAATCACTAGAGATGGGCGTGGAATGAATTATCCATTGGCTGTGAGAAGCTGTGTAGGTGGAGAGGGGGACACCACCTCACCTTGCTGGGCTTGGCCAGCCCAGGGCTGCCTCCCCCAGTGTCCCCAGCACCGGGATGCACACAGGGACTCCCCTGCACCAATCACTGAGCTCAAGCCCAGCATGTAGAAGAGAGAAAACATCAAAAGGACACTTTGACACATACTTAACATTTTATATATTTTGTATAAAGCAGAAAAAAGGAGTGTTTTAAAATATTCATCTCCTGGGAAGGCAGCTGGGTGGATAAAAGGCTCCCAGTCTGCAGGGACAGAGGGGGGAGATGGGGCTGATGTCTGTGTTCTTTGGCTGGTTTTGAAGGAGAAAGCAGGAGATTCCTGAGAGTGCCCAGGGTGTCCTGCAGGTGCTGAGGGTGAAGGTAACAGGAAAGAGCCCCCAGGCTCTCCCTACCAAAGCCAGGCACATTTGGTAACTCAGAGCTGCCAGTGCCACCTCCCAGGATTCAGTCACAAGTCATGTGGTGGGTGAGATTCTTGTCAGGGCACCAGGGCCTGGAGTCCTGCTGGGAATTGTGGTTCTCAGGTTTGATTTCACAGAGGAGCATTTAAAGCCTCTGGCCTTGGAGAGGTTTGGAATTGCTGTCACAGCTTAACTCAAAGGTTTGAATGCTGGGGGATAAACCACTGGTTTTTTGGTTCTGTTTGCTTGTTTGCTTTATTTTTATTCTGTTGCTAAACCAGGCCCAAAACTCAGGGCAGGGGGAAGGACTGAATGTTTGAGTTTTCATATTGGGTCCAGTGGTGCAGATACCCAGAGGCTGGAGGGACCACACCACAGATCCCCAGAAAGAGCACAGCTGAGAGCAGGTGTAGGGGATATGGGATAGGGGATATAGGATATGAAATAGAGGCTATGGGATATGGGATATGGGATATGGGATATGGGATATGGGACAGGGAATAAGGGTTAGGGGAGATAGGGGCTAAGGGATATGGGATATGGGATATGGGATAAGGGGCTATGGGATATGGGATAGGGGATAGGGGATATGGGATCAGCCCCCACACATCAGCCTGTATCTCTTCTTCCTCCATGTGCAGTAACACCCGGCACACAGCACAAAACCTATTCATAACCCCCAAATCCATCCTCTCATTCTACCCTTTAATATCCACCTCCAACCCCATAGGTGAGCCAGTTCCTCCTGGGTTTTGTATCTATATCTATATATCTATGTCTATTTCTGTATCTCTCAGCTGTCTGTATCTGTATATCTTCAGAGCTTGCTCTACTCCCTGTTCCAGAGCAGGCCTGAGGGTTTTCCCTCCACATTCTGCTTCCTTCTCTCAAAGGGCCAAACAGGGCCCTGGGCTGTGAGAAGTGTTGAGCTCCCAAGGTCTGGATTGGCTTTTCTTTTCCCTGTTCTCCCATTTAGTCCTAAATGTGTCCATGGATGGTAAAAACTTCCTCTTCTCTGGGCAGAGTGATGCAGGGTGGGCAGCGGTTCACATGTGCCCCTTCCTGTCCATGGACACATGGGGTGACAGCTCTCCTCCCTCCTTTGCTGACCAGGAACCCCAAATTCCCTCGCTGGTTCAAGTGACATCCCACTTTTTTCACTCCCTTGTCATGTGGGATGTGTGTCCACGGAGGGTCCTGCTGGGGACAAGGACAGAGTCTGGGGCAGGTGCCAGGCACTGGGACAGCTAAACCAGCCCCCCCAGTTAGTCAGAAGAATAACATCTCATTTTTCACATCATTCCCATTTCCATTCGCTATCTTGTTTTCCATGAAAAATGTGAAAGCACTAATAGAAAACTTCCCGCGGAGGTTTCTTGTTTTGACAAAAGATCAATTTTCCATTGAGCAGATATTTTAAGCCAGTATTTCTGTCTGCTGTGCGAGGGATCAGTCACACTGCGGGGAGGGAGGGGCGTGCCACGGCACAGTGACTGTCAGAGATGCTTGGGCTGGCGAAAACATCTGCCCTGAGCTCCCTGGGCAGCACCATGTGAGCTGCGACAGGTCACTCTTCTTTTGTGTCCAGCCCTTTTCCCTAACGCTGGAGAGAGATGAGGTTAATGCGGTTGGTTCACCCAGGAGAGGTGCCCTGAACAGGGTGGGTGCTCTCGGACACCTTGGTTGGACTTGGTGATCTCAGAGGTCTTTTCCAGGCAAAATGATCCTGTGGCTCTGTGGCTCAGGCAGAGCAGCACTGCCCAGGCTCCAGTGAGCAGTGCCAGCATGGTTAAACGCGGTGCAGCCCTCTCATGGCACCACACCCGTGGGGCAGCAGCAGGGCTGTGCCAGCCCCTCTCGGAGCAGCAGGGCTTGCCTGCCCGGCTTGTTCCTTACGTGTATTGCTCCTCTGGAGGAAGGATGCAACGGTGAAATGGACCCCATGGGAGAGAGGAAATCGCTCCTGACCCAAGATCAGCTTGGGCAGAGACATTTCTGACCTGCAAGGCAGGAGGAAGAGCATAAAGAAGCCCCAGGATTAACAGCCAGGCATCCAGAGACCCAGAATCGGAACTATCTTAAGGATAAAACTTCCAGGAATGAAACTTCCCAGGACTGTGCAGAGTCTGCTGCAGCTCAGAAAGCCTGAATTGGCTGAAAGGGAGCCTGGAAAGCTGGACCCACTTGCCAGGGCTCTGTAGGCGGGGGAGAGCTGTTAATGAGCCTTTTCATGTCTGTTCTATCTGATCTAATTCTATTCTGTCACTTTGATTTTTCTTTCTGTGTAAAGTTAATGCAGGTTATAAATAATACCTGTCTCTAGAACTGACTGATGTTCTTGGGGGAGCTCATTTGGGGAAAAAGGCAAGGCAGAGACACCTCAAAGCTGTGTCTAAATTGGGGTCCCATCACAACCGCACAGGCTGCATCACACACGGTCCAGTGCCGGTTTCCAGGCTGGGAAGAAGAAAGGGTTGAGAAGGGATTTACAAAGGCACAGGAAACCTGTGCAGGATGGGAGGTTAAAGGTCATTTTGCCTACTCTATCTTTTAGAGGAGCCTGGGGTGCAGCTTGGGCTGTTCTTTCAGGCCTTGTGTGGGAGAAGGTTTCTAACACCACAAAGACTTTCCAGTCTCTTGAACAAGGGCAGGATATTGCTGAGGAGAAACAGTCAAATGAAATTGAAATGTAGAGGAGCTCTCAGAGAGGGAGACACTGGTGGCAGGCAGAAAAGCTCCAAAAGGCTTTAAAAACCTCCTTCCAGCTAAAGCTGGTGCCCGTGTGAGTGGGTGCCCCTCTTAACTGTGGCATTCTCCACGAAACTGATACATGTAATAGTGTAAGGAATCTGGAACCCATTAACCCAGCACTGGGGCCAGCAGAGCCCTCAGGGCTGTGTGCCTGCCAGGTGCTGCTCCACCTCAACCATCTTCATTACAGAACCCCCTTTTAATGCTGATCTTTTCCTGCCCAGACTCTGCCCAGTTTGAGCACTGTGGCAGCCACAGGCTGAGCCAAAGCTTGAGGCTCGACCCCAGCCCAGCACACAGAGCAGGTTTAGCCCAGGGGATCACACCCCATGGTCCCATTGAGCAAACTCTGAGCCTGAGGGTGAGGACAGCAGAGGAATAAATCAGAGGGAGTCTTGCTCTGCAAAACCTCGCTCTGTGCACTTCCTGCATGGATGGGGTTTTGGTTCTGCAAAGGAAAGCTGGAGAGCATCTGTCCACATGTTCATGGGACCACAGAATCATGGAATGGTTGGGCTGGGAACAGACCTTAAATCTCATCTCATCCCACCCCTGCCATGGGCAGTGAAATAAACGCTGAAAGCCAATCTCTCATCGAGCAGGTTTATTAACAAGAATTAGCAATAAAGCAATTAAGATTCCCTAAAGCTAACTGGCTATTTCCTGGGGAGGAGGACCTGACCCACGCTGGGTGTCTGACCAGGGCCGGTTGGTCAGAGACCAAGATGCCGTGGGAGTTCCACTTTTATACCCCTCCTGGGACTGCCACCCCTTTCCCGAGAGCCCTCCCCTCGGTGGCACACTGACTGGTTGTAGATTGGCTCGTCATCTAGCTGGTTGGACAGTCCGAGCGGGGTGATGCCAGGGCGTCGAGTGATTGGGGATATCCTACTCCAATTGGGATCTTTCTATTATCCCTTCATGTTAATAGTTTCCCCACCCTCCTTCTAGGATGTTCCTTGTCAATCAATTTTTAGGGCCTACTACTACTGTTTCATTGAAATACATGGAACAATTCACAATATATAAAGCTCCAAACAACACGAAACAACAAGCAATACATGAACTGATTAACAATCAACAATAATTAACCCCCTGCCTTCCCAAACCAGTGTGTCCAACAAACTTTAACCTAACTCTAAGCATAATTAACCGTTAATTAATTACCCGATAATTAACACAGCGTGACTCTTACAACAGAGGACTACAAAAGTCAACCCCCACAGTCATTTATAACAGGCAGGGACACCTTCCACTGTCCCAGGCTGCTCCAAGCCCCAGTGTCCAGCTTGGCCTTGGGCACTGCCAGGGATCCAGGGGCAGCCACAGCTGCTCTGGGCACCTCACAGGGAACAATTCCTTCCCAATATCCCACCCACCCCTGCCCTCCTTCAGCTGTTATCTCCTTTTCTGCTTCTACTGGCAGTTAAGGAGCACAAATCTTTCCTGTCCTCTGCTCCTCCCATTGGCCATAAAAGTGTTCTGCTGATCAACCAGCTCCTGCAAAGTCAGGGAAGGAGAGATCTAGACCGGGAAGGAGGGAGCCAGTCAGGGAAGTGCTGCTCTGCACCTTTGGCTCGATCCCAGCAGCGCTGGGGTTGGGAAGGAGGCACATGGGGAGTGCTCGTGGGAGCTGGTGTGCACATGGGCAGGGCTGTCTGAGTGGCTGATGTGGATGCGGTCAGTGCTAATTGAGAGTGTTAATCAGCTTGTGGGGGTGGTTCCCTGCAGCTGTCCCCTCCCCTTGGCCAAAGCAGGCTGCGGGGATGGAGCCAGCTGGACAGGCTGGGGTGGGCAGGAGCCCCCAGGGAGGGGCCTTGTACAGGGTGCAACCCAAAATCCGGGGTTTGTGCAGGGGGAGCAGCACATGGCTGGGCTGTAAATGTTGGCAGGGGGTTGTGTGTCAAAACAGGGCCCTGGTCCCACTGAGGACAGGGCCAGGAGCATCCAGAGAAGGGGGAGAGCCTGGATGGGTGATGGAGAATTCCATCTGAGTGAAGGAACAGTTTTCTTTGCAACCTGGAGGACTCAGTGCCTGGGCACACCATGAGGGCCAGGGTTTGGAGGTTAACTGGACAAGACACACGTTAAGTCTTTGGTGTTTAGTAACCTGCTAAATTAGCCTGTGGGTTTTCACAGAATGACAGAACAGTTATGGTTGAAAAAGCCCTCTAAGATCACCAAGTCCATTGTCAACCCAGCACCACCACAGGGTTCACCACTAAACCGTGTCCCCAAGTGCCACATGCACGTGGCTTTTGAGCACGTCCAGGGATGGTGGCTGCCCCACTGCCCTGGGGAGCCTGTGACAATACTTGCCAACCATTTCAGAGAATAAATCTTCTTTAATATTCAATTCAAACCTCCCCTGGTGTGACTTGAGGCCATTTCATCTGGTCCTGTCACTTGTCAGGGAGAAGGGATTGAGCCCCACCTCACTTTAGGGGTAAGCAGCCCTGTAGGGGGTTAGCAGTCGTTTGGACAGGACCATCCCCAGCGCTTGTTCAAGGTCTCAATCAGCTGATGGAAAAATAAAACTAATGCTGGGGATGTTTTCCCTGAAGAGCTAAAAATTCACTGAGAAGAAGAGCAGCTACACCCCAAAGGTGTCACCTGAGCTTCTCTGGTCTGAGTTAAGCCTGGAGGTGTGAGGGGGAGCCCTGGCAGTGAGGTGGGCACTGGCGGAGTAGAGCAGAGCAGAGTCAGGCAGGGGATCAAACCCCCTGAGGTCCCTTGGCAAGGAGCAGTGGAGCCCATGAGCTTTGGGCAGATTTAGGGTGTGTGCTGGGGTGAGGTGACACGGGGACAGCTCTGCCATGTCAGTGGGTCTCATGCCGTGAGCTGGCTCTGGCTTAGACCCCACTTCAAACCTGTGGACCCAGGTATCCCAAGAGGCTCTCCTCTGCCCTCCCAGCACTGCTGCCTTTCTGGAGGAGATGCAGTGAGCCACTGGAATCTCCTGGAAGATCCTCGTGCTGCGCCCAGCGCTCCGGCTCTGCTCTGGGCAGCTGAAGGAGCTCTGTGGTCTCTGCCTCCTTGCCATGGCCCTGGGAATGCTCCCTGTGTCCCCACTCAGCCCTGCTGCTCTGTCCCTCCCTGCAGATCCCTGGAGTTACTCGGGGTTTATTTGCAGTTCCCCTGGCAGTCTTGGACAAGTGCTGTCTCTGCTGCCCTGGCACTCCTGAGCTCACAAGGACCTGCTGGCTGAGGGCTTTGCTCCTTCTCTGCACTCACATCAGGCTGGGAAGCTTTAATTTGCTGCCCTGCAGTTCTTGCAGCCTCTCCCCTTCCCTGCTTGGCTGCCTTTCCCTCCTCTTGGCTGTCTGCTGGGTTGGATGAGTTTTTTTCTAAACTGTCCTCGCCTTTATTTACGGAGAAATTTGCATTTTATTATTTCCTGCACACACTTCAGAGCTCTCTCCTGCATTTATCTTTCCTCTCTGGGGTTCCTCACTTCCTTCTGTTCAGCATCATCCACAGGGCTCTATCCTTGCAGCCCTGCTTCAGCTCATTTCCGAACACTTTCCTGTCTCCCTGCCTGTGTCTGAAGTCTGGACCACCTGGAGGCTCTCAGCAGGTGCCCTGATTTACTGCCTCAGACCTTCTCACTATTTAAATCCACACAGCAGCTGCTCCTATTCTTAGCTCTGACCTGTGCTCCTTTTTCCAGCCCTGCCACGAAAGTAGTTTGTGGTTGTGTTTTCTTTTTTTTTCCCCTTTGTTTTTATTTATTTATACGTTTTAAAAATTATTTTTCTGTGTGGGTGAAAGAAGAACAGCTGTTTCCACTGGATTCCCACTCTGACCATAAAGGGATTCTGGCTAGAAGGATGCCCAAACACTTCTGGCTTTTTGGATTTGAAGCCTTTGACTGATTCTCCTTTCCACGTTTTCCTTAAATCTGTGAAGCAAAATGCTCTGCTCTGCTGCCTCCGGGGCATGTGGGGAGCATGTTTTCCCCAGCTCCTGCCTGTCAGAATTCCTGCTTCATTCCCCGACCCTTCCCTGAGGAGCAGCTCCCAGCTGCCCTGCTGGCCGCTCGGGCTGAGGGCAGAGAGGAGGATGAGCTGTCAGGGTGCCAGGACTGCCTGCTGGCACCACAAACCTCTGGGAGCCCTCGGCAGCTCCCGGCCCGGGCTCCCTTGCCAGAGCAGGAATTCTAACTCGGAGAGGAGCTTTCAAAGCAAACTTTCCATCACTGAATTACCGTCCCTTGGAGAGGACTATGGACCACAGGATTCCTCTTGGGCAGCAGCCAAGTGGCAGATTTGGGAGCACATTGCACCTGCTCCAGCCCAAGGGCTGGGATAAAGCTGGGTTCAGTTAATGCCGTGTGGCTCTGGGGCTCCATCACCACCAACTCCACTCACTGCAGGCAGGGAACAGCTCAGCCCTTCCAAGCCCCCTCCAGACCTGAAATCTGTAGTAGTAGTAATAATAACAGTAATAATAATAATAATAGATTTAACAACAAGATAGAAGGATACTGGTGTCTTTCCACTGAAAGTCCAGACTGGTCCATATTCTGTATTTCAAACAGGAAGATCACATTTTTTTTTTGGCACTAAACACTTCTTATTGGAAAAATAATGTTTTTTTCAGCACCTTTCCTCCCCCACGCTTTTCTCCTCTCTCCCCATCCCTTCCCCCTCAGTTCCCAATACGTTTACAATATCATCACAGAATATCCTGAGCTCGAAGGGACCCCCAAGGACCATCCAGTCCAGCTCCTGGCCTTATGAGCTCCTTTTTCAGCGGTAGGTTTAAACCCAAAATTTTGGTATAGATTCAAGTGTGTAATTTTTATTTTTAATAGTCTTTTTTTATTCACTTTTTATAGCATTTTTTTATTAAGCCTTTAAACTTACGGGGTTTATTTCTTTTTCCTCCCTTCCCAGCCTGCTTCCTAATGACAGGACATTTCTTTGATCAGCCTTTTCCCAGGCTGTCCAGCTGCCTATTTCTCTGCCTATTTGCTTGTCACTCCCTCCCACTTTGACATCACTCCTCCAAAACCCCCACCCTTTTCACACTGTTTTACTGATTTCAAACCATTTTGAGGTAGGACAGGACCTGAAAGTTCAGTTCTTGATTAAAAGGCTGCAGTGTGCACTCTATTTTTGCTCCCTCCTGTGTCCTCTAGGCTGGGTTCCTGCTTGGATAGGTTTGGGAAGGGTCGTGGCTGTGGAGGGATCTGGAAGTTCTCTCGGAAGAGAAATGTGAGGGGAACATGAGGAAGATCCAGTGAGACGCAGCTAAGGAGGGATTAGAAGCCATCTATAAAAACAGATTTTAGTTCTGATGTTTACTGAGTGACTTTTTGCTTCCTGCCCTTTTATTTGTGCTGAAAAGGGAAGCATGGGGTCCCTACATTGGTAGGTTTTTTTTTCTCCTCCATGAAAGGATGTCGAAATGAGTCCTGAGCAAAATGATGGGGAGAAAAGTTTATTCCTTCTGTTCTAACTGGTCAGGGAAAGGTGTTTAATTTGATTTTTCTTTCTAATCCAAAAATGNAACCACTCGAAGCAGATGTGAGGAGTAACAACTACCACAAATGTGCTATTTGTAAAATTGATACAATGCAGGGTATAAAACCCCACAGATCCAGCACTTGTGCTAAATTCAATCCAAGTTTTAACCATCTTTCCCTAGTATTATTAAAATTCCAGATATTAGCAATCCATTGATTCATTCCCATTAGAAGGAGCATCTGCATTACGCATTTTCTCAGTTTCTCAGGTGAATAAGTAACCAACCCTTAGAACAAAACACAATTATTGAGTAATATATTCCATGGTCAGAATGGAGGCAAAAGGATCCTGAGACAAAAGTGGGTAATTCTTTAAGTGGCAAAAGGAGTGAAATCACAGCCAAAATATTGCCCTGGCTGGATTTCCACTGCAGGAATGATTTTATCTCTTGATCCTAGAAACCTCTTTCACAGAAGAAAAAAACCCTCCCCAAATAAAAAAACCCAAACCCCAAACCAACCAATCAAACTAACAAAAAAACTGCCAAATAAAACAACCCCAAACTCTGTAGGGACTCATTTTAACCTTACACTACTCCTAGCTCTCAGATACTTCTCAGATCCAGGATGATTTTGACTAAAAATTCACCCATGGATACATCTTGATTGATTTAAATTCCATCCTATCTACTTGTTTTAAATATATTTTCAATCAGAGAGGATTTTTTTCCCCAACGTGAAATTTTGGCCAATTCAGTTTTTAAAACCACTGGGGATTTTAGGGAATTGAGACAGAAAGAGTTTAAACATTAGAGCTCCCGCTCCAGGCACCTGGTGTGTGCTCTGGGTTTGGAAGGGGAGAGCAGGAGCCCTGCGGAGCAGGAATTACAGTTCAGGTGGGGAGGGAGAGTCCACCCCTCCCAGGTGGGACAAAATGAAGGGGGTGACGCCCTTTCCTCTGTAATTACCCATGAAAAAGCCTCTGCTCACAGATGGATTCCGTGGCCCTGCTGGGGTCGGTGCAGTGAACTGACCCCACACCCGTCCTGAGCTGCTCAGCCTCCCCCTGCCCCCCAGCCCACCCTGCCAGCATGGGATGGGGTGGGGTGGGGTGGGAAAGGGGAGCCTGGATCCACCCTGGAGCTGGGGAGAGGTGCAGCTGGGCCACCTCCCTCCTGCCCTCCCTGCCCCCAGCTGGCTCCTGGTCCCAACACTGCCCGAGCAAGGTCAGATGTGTCTGCGGCTGCCTTTTGTCACCGTGTCTGGGTGTGGCACTGCCACCGCAGGGACGTGGCCCTGGTGGGACTGGGGCATCCTGGAAGCAAACAGGCCACAGGAAATGGGCAGATGAAGCACAGCCATGATGGACTTCTGCGCTTCTGCTTGGACTTGATGATCTTGGAGGTCTTTTCCAACCTGAATAATGCTATTACTCTGTGAGATTGCATTTCCAGTTCCTGTTCAGAACCCCTGAGTCCCCTGGAGGACCCTCAGCTCCTGGTCATTTCTCTTGGACTCGTCTGAAAACACTTCTACCACCCTAAATCAGAGAATCACAGAATCTCCTGAGCTGGGAGGGACCCCCAGGATCACCCAGCCCAGCCCCTGGCCCTGCCCAGACACCCCAACAACCCCACCCTGGGCATCCCTGGCAGCGCTGTCCAAACGCCCCTGGAGCTCTGGCAGCCTCGGGGCCGTGCCCATTCCCTGGGGAGCCTGGGCAGTGCCCAGCACCCTCTGGGGGAAGAACCTTTCCCGGGGATCCAGCCTGAGCCTGCCCTGGCCCAGCTCCAGCCGTTCCTGGGTGCTGTCCCTGTCCCAGGGAGCAGGGACACTGTGAGCTGCTCCATGGCCAGGCTGGACCTGGGCTATCAGTCAGCCTTGGGTGCCCTGAGCAGGTCAGGGCGGAGCTGTCCCTGCCTTTCCCACAGAGAAGAACCAACAGCATTGAATTCTCTTTCCCAGCTGCAGGTTTTTGTGACACCTCCTGTCTCTGAGACCTCTCCCCCCTTCCCAACATGCCTGGAGCTCACTCAGGCAGAGGGGCTGGCAGACGAGCCTGTGTGATCCCGGCAGTCTTTGTTCTTCATGAACCCGGGCTAAAAATGAGTTTTGCTCAGTGCAAGCAAGTTCACATTCTTTATAAGAGTTCTTTGATGATCAAATGTTTTCTTATTTTATGAAGTTTTATGGTCCCTTCCCAAAATAACGAATTTCCTAATGGAATCAGCCAGGTTATTATTTCTGACAGCCTCTGCCATAACCCAACAGTGTTTGTTCTCAGTCTGGCTTCTCAGATTTGACCAGACTTATCCTTGCACAAAGCAGGAGGAGCTCAGGATCCTCAGTGGCCAAATCTACCACAGAACCACAGAATCTCTCAGGCTGAAGCCACATTTGGAGGTGCTCTAGTCCCAGCCCTGCTCGAGTAGGTTGACCTGAGCAGGGTGCCCAGGACCATGTCAGGTTTTGGATATCTACAAGCTGGAGAGGCCACAGCATCTCTGGGCAACCCGTGCTTGACCTTCTTCACACTGAAAAAAAAGTCTTTTAATCAACTTGCTGGACTCGTTCCATTAAATCCATATTTTTCTTGTTCTGGGGGCTACAGAACTGTGCCCAGAACTCCAAATGTGGCCTCTGCAGCGCTCAGCAGAGGGAAGGACAACCTCCCCCGAGCTGCTGGCCATGCTCTGCCCAGCACAGCCCAAGGACAGACTTTGGCCTCCAGCACTGCGAGGGCGCATCCCCAGCTCATGGGGAGCCTGAGATCCACCAGAGCCCCACGGCCCTTCCCTGCAGAGCTGGCTGGGCCCCGGCCTGTGCTGATGCCGGGGGTTTTTCCTCCCCAGGGGCAGGGGTCTGCATCCATCTTGAGATTCCTTCATGAGATTCCTCTCTGCTCAGTTCTCCAGGCTGCTGAGGTCCTTGAACGGCCCACAAGCATCCCCACCACCACCTGGGGTGTCAGCCACTGCATCCCAGACTGGCTGGTGGGGCACCCTGTCCCAGGCCGTTAATGAAGTTATTAACTCGGATTGACAGCAGCAGTGACCAGGGTGCACCTTTAGTGATTCACC
Organism: Platysteira castanea; assembly: GCA_013397175.1. NCBI lineage: Eukaryota > Metazoa > Chordata > Aves > Passeriformes > Platysteira > Platysteira castanea. Next base: position 250,640 of record VYXC01007576.1, on the reverse strand, counting down.
CCAATGGGACCTTGCGCTGCTGATGGCAACGCTCTGGGCCCTGCTCCTGAGCTGATGAGATACTGGTAAAAATTTCATTTTGGTTCTGAATCAGTCTCTTCTCCCAGGGAAAAAGCAACAGGAAGAGAGGAAATGGCCTCGAGTTGCACCAGTAGAGGTTTAGATTGGATATCAGGGAATTTTTTTCACAGAAACAGTTGTAAAGCATTGGCACAGGCTGCCCAGGGCAGTGGTGGAGTCCGAATCCCTGGAAGTGTTCAAAAAATGTGTGGATGTGGCACCTGGGGACATGGGTTAGTGGTGAATGTAGTGATGCTGAATTGGTGGTTGGACCTGATAAACTTAGAAGTATTTTCCAACCTTAACAACTCCGTGATTCTGTGATTTAAATGCTCATTTTTCATCCTGTTTCATATTTCATCCACCTTCTGACCATATTTCAGGAATTCCAGTCCATTAGTCTATTTCACCTCTTTTATTTAAAAAAATGGAAAAGACATGCGAGCAGTACCAGTGAAACCAGTGTGAGACAGTGAATCCAGCAGGATGAGCTGCACTCCCGCTCCTTTGGGCACGGATCCCTGCTGGAGAGCAGCCCTGGGCTCTGCCACTCCTGCCAGGAGCCGTCAGAGTTGGAGCTGTTTGACACCGTGGGCGTTTCCTGGTGCCTGGATAAGAATTTATGGGAATTTGACAGAGTGCAGGATGCAGCCTGGCATTAAACCTCCCCAAAGAACGAGGTTAGCTGACAATTACTGCTCCGTAAGCAGGTCAATGAAAGATTCACTTTCTGTCCAGAGAGACTAATTATAAAATGAAAGCCAAGAGGGAAAACAAACATTCGGAGTGGATAAAAAGGAAATTGTTTGGGGAAAAATAATCCGCAATGCCTCAACATATGGGTTTCCTAATCTTGGCTTGATAACTCTGATATTTAATTTGTTGGAGAGCAAGAGGGACATCTCTCTTGTGGGTCTGACCTTCTTGCTCTTTTTAAAAGATGTTTCAAATATTGAAAGTTAATATTTCCTGGAGAAATGTGATGACTAATCAAAGTCCAGAGGTTTTTAGCCACATAATGTGGGACATGGTAGTGTATCAGGAATTATTCAGCTCTGCCTCTCATGTGCCTTTCTCTTCTGTGGCAAGACTTCCTTGAAAAAAGTTCTCCTTGAAGTTCTCAAGGTCCTGCTTCCCCAGGCTTGGAGAGTTTCACCTTTTGAGTTGGTTAGCACAATTTGCATGAAGCAAGAAGGCTTAAATTTGGGCCATTTGGTTTCACAAGGTAATACGTGGCACTTCACAGCATTTAACTGGATAGCCTTGTTCATTGGAGCAGATATTTATCCTCACTGAGTGTTCCCAGCTGTTTCCTCCAAGCTGTACCTTACAGATTGGTCCCCAGGGTGGGTGACACGAAACCCCAAGGATTTCTCCTCCCAGAGCCATGGGTGCCTTCATGCAGGAGTGTCTTGGGGTGATTTTATGATGACACGCTATTCCCTGATCATCTGCTTTATGCCCAGAGACGGCTGCTGTGGCTTTAGGATGAAGAGGTGGTGTGGGGCTGGAGCCTGGGAACCCCAGCAGGCTCTGTCCAAACTCTCCCCACCCTGTGCAGTCGCCTGTGGCACGGATTGCTGCTTCATTGCCTTCGCTGAGTTAGTTTGTGCTCATTTAGCCAACGAGCTTCTGGTTTTTCCTTCCCCTGGCCTGGAGGCTTTTCACCGGCAAATCCTTCCGGCAGCTTTTTGTTTTCCTTTGCCCTGAACTCTTTTGGCTTGGCTTTTTTTTCTCTTTTTACTTTCAGTCCACCCGAGGAGCCGGCGGGGAGGGGGCCGCCCCGAACCCAAGACCTTGAAGAAGCTGAACCAACACGAAAAAGAACATTAAACTCCACCAGCTTTGCCCACTGCGAGGAGGAGACCCATGCCAGAAATCCAACAGGTTCCCAGCTGCTGTGTGAACTCTTTCCTCCCCTTCCCTGAGACAAAGAGGGGCAGCCGCCATCTGTGCCTCACGGCCATGTGGGTGGAGGTGAAGGTTTTGCAATTTCAATCCTTTCCTGTGCCTTGCAGGCAACCCCCTCCCCCTTTTTTTTTTTTTGTTAATAAACACTGTGCTTTTTTTCACTTTCACCATTGGTGGTATCCATTTCTCTCACTGTCAGAAGAAAAGGGAGTTGTTGAAGCCCTTTCTCTTTAGAGGCAACGCTCATTCCAGGGCGTTTTCTCCTGAAATTTGTCTCGAAACCGAGACAACGAGGAAGCATTGTCCAAAGGCCAAGGTGAGGCGCAGGAGGGACCTGTTCTGTTCCAAGTACTGCCACTGTCACCTGATCAGGCCCTACTGAGAGCAGGAGCAGCCACGGTGCCCTTTTCCATGGGCTGGCACTCCCCAGGAGTGTTCTCTCCACACTGGTGGGACAGATGTCTCTCCTGGGCAGGACGACTTGGGTTGCTTTCCCTTGGTGGGCGATCACCCACCTGAGCCAGTGCCAGCTGTTCTCCCCCTGGGCCATGACTTTCCCACACTCAGATGCACCTCAAGTGGCACAGCTGCAGTTTCTCTCTGTGTGTGATGCTTTATTAAAGCCCAGGGCCCCCTCCTGCTCTCACCTGTGTGTGGGAGATGAGTCACTTGGATGTGGCTGGGCCCACGTGCTGTGTCTGAGAGGAGGAGCAGAGCCCACTCTGCAGCTTAACCATGCATTTTGGGGGGGTTTGGTTTTTGTTTTGTTTTGGTTTTCTCATAGGTGCAGAGCCATCTGCCCCTCTACTACAGAGCTGTCTGCCATCTGTCCTCTCAAAATAAAATAACTGTAAACTCCAAATGCTCATGAGCTGCAGAGTTAACAGCTGAGATGTTCCTGAGCCTGCGGAACAGGAGGCAGCATAGCCATCATCTGTTCCAGCAGGCTTCACTGAGGGGTTTGTGTCTATCCGGGGTGTTTGGGCACATCCGGCCAAGGGAAGGTTTAAAGAATGGGAAAAGCAGAGCTGCAGCTTTGGGCTGTGCTCATGGCACAACCCCTGCCTGGAAAGAGCTCTGCTGCCCTCAGGGATGGGCCACAGGGGCTTCAGTGACAGGGAGCTGCTCCAGGTGCTGCTGGTACCTGGGAGCTGGTGGTCAGACAGCAAGGATCACAGAATCATGGAATTATTAAGGTTGGAAAATCCCTCCCTGACTCCAGCCTGTGCCTGATCTCCACCTTGTCCCCAGCCCAGAGCACTGAGTGGCATGTCCAGGCCTTCCTTGGACACCTCCAGGGGTGGGAACTCCACCACTGCCCTAAGGAGCCCCATCCAAGGCCTGATCACCCTTTCCATGGAGAAATTCCTCCTGATGTCCAGCCTGCCCCTCCCCTGGCCCAGCCTGAGGCCGTTCCCTCTCCTCCTGTCCCTGTTCCCTGGGAGCAGAGCCCGACCCCCCCGGCTGCCCCCTCCTGTCAGGGACTTGTGCAGAGCCACCAGGGCCCCCCTGAGCCTCCTTTTCTCCAGGCTGAGCCCCTTTCCCAGCTCCCTCAGCCGCTCCTGGGGCTCCAGCCCCTTCCCAGCTCCGTTCCCTGCCCTGGACACGCTCCAGCCCCTCCAGGGCTCTCTTGTCAGGAGGGTCCCAGAGCTGCCCCAGCCCTGGAGGTGCCCCAGCAGTGCCAGCTCAGGGGACGGGCACTGCCCTGCTCCTGCTGCCACCCCAGGGCTGGCACAGCCCAGGGGCCCTCGGCCTCTTGCCCACAGTGTCCAGCTGCTGTGACCAGCACCCCCAGGGCCTTTCCCACCAGGCAGCTTTCCAGAAGGATGGATTCGAGGGTAGCAAACAAGTCTGTGTCCACGTGCAGTGCTGGACTCCTGCTTGGAGGGTGCTGCAGGTGACTGTGGCCATCCACCACATGCAGAGGGGCTCCCTCTGGAGCGCTGATCCTTTTCCTCCTGAGGTTTTCTTCCTCCTGGGGGGGGTCTCAGCTGCCCCAGGACACAGCACAGACACCCCAGAGGAGAGGCTGTGCCACAGCTGCTCACAGCGCAGGGAATGCTGCTGGAAGCAGCCTGCTGCACCCTCGGAAGGTGGAGCTGGGGGTGGCAGCTCTGGGGGAGCTGAGGGGGTGGCTGGAAGGAGGCAAAGAACAATCCCCAACAACCCGAAGGTCCAAGCTCCAAGGCGAGAAGCTGGACATGACCCAGTGGTCCTGCTGGGTGGTGGGTGCCCCTTCTGTCCTGTGAGGCTGTGCTGCAGGAGAGCACCAGGACAGCCCCACGGGGTGTGGGAAAGCCTGTGATGGCCACCAGGAGCTCCTGCTGAGGGACCTCTGACCCCCTTGGGGTAGGTGAATATAAACTGCAAGGACAGTTCCCTTGACTCAACAGGCAAAGCAGTTTCTTCCCATCATGTTTTCTCTCTGACAGCTCCCTTCTTTTTGTGTTACCTTCAGATGGGCACAGGGAACACCCTGATGGTGTGTGTGCCTTCAGCCTGTGCGGGACAAGGGGTGACATGAGGCTGCTGGCCCCACTTTGAGAGTGACTCACATGACTCTGCTCAGGGAAAACTGTAGGGAAAGCAGCCCCTGAGGATCTCGCCTGTGCAGGGACTTCTCATCTGAAAGTCTCAGAATGCTGAACCAAAACACGTTAATTAATCCAAGAATTTTTATGAGAGGTAAAACAAGATAAACTCTTAAGGCAGAGAGAACTGGAATTATTCAGCCTGGAGAGGAGAAGGCTCCAGGGAGAGCTCAGAGCCCCTGCCAGGGCCTAAAGGGGCTCCAGGAGAGCTGGAGAGGGACTGGGGACAAGGAATGGAGGGACAGGACACAGGGAATGGCTTCCCACTGCCAGAGGGCAGGGATGGATGGGATCTTGGGAAGGAATTGTTCCCTGGGAGGGTGGGCAGGCCCTGGCACAGGGTGCCCAGAGCAGCTGTGGCTGCCCCTGGATCCCTGGCAGTGCCCAAGGCCAGGCTGGACACTGGGGCTTGGAGCAGCCTGGGACAGTGGGAGGTGTCCCTGCCCATGGCAGGGGTGGCACTGGGTGGGCTTTAAGGTCCCTTCCCACCCAAACCATCCCATGGTTCTGTGTTTCCACTTCTCAGACATCCACTCCCTGCAATCACCAGCCATCCCTCAGGCTGGGAGTCTACTGGGACCACTCGCACAAGACTGGGATTTTTTCCTGTTCTTCTCCATTTCCTGTTTGTGGGTAAGGGGCAGCCAGCAGCAGGTCCTGTCCTGCTCCCCACACCCCCTCAGGGTGGGAGGGGCTCTGTGTGCACCACAGCACTTTCAGAAATCAAAAACTGGCCCCAAAGGCCTTCGGCTGCCTGCTGGGAGAATGGGTTTGGAATACAGGTGAGAGCTCTGTGGGCCTAAAATGCTCAGGGCACACTCCTGCTTCAATTTCACTCCACCAAGGACTCCTTTTCACTTCCTTTCACTTCCAAGGTTTTTAATAGCTCTGGCCTTGATCTCTTCACCAGCACATGAATGACAGCTGGAGAACTATAACATTTTAACTGACATTTGAAGCTCATCTATAATTAGAGACAAGTGAATCATCTGCATGAAATAATTAATTCAGGCCATGCTGCCTTTCTTCCTCTCAGTGAATTTTCCAGGAGCAGGTTGCTGCACTCTCGAACCCACTCTCCATTCAGAGCTGGGGGTTTCCCCAGGCAGATTTCTCTCGCTCTGCTGCCTCAGCACCAGGCTGGGATTTCCCTGCGTGCTGGTCCCTGCCACGGGGATGTGCTGCCATTCCCAGCGCTGGGCAGGGGCAAGGGGCCATGGCATGGGTGGGAATTCTGTACCCGAGTGCAGGAGCTGTGGCTTGAAGGGGCTGTGCTGAAGCAGAGTGTGGTGGGCTGGTGCTGAGAGAGCTGAGGGGGGGACCAGCCTCTCTGGGCTGTTTGGCTTCAGAGCTGCTCGGACCGTGCTGAGCCTCTCTGAAATCAGAATCCTGGTGACTGTTCCACCTCCTTCATTCCTGCAGACATGAGTGATGCGCAGCCCCACAGCTCTGCTCACCACCACCTCCTCAACTGCTGCCTGGAGAAAAGGAGGCTCAGGGGGGCCCTGGTGGCTCTGCACAAGTCCCTGACAGGAGGGGGCAGCCGGGGGGGTCGGGCTCTGCTCCCAGGGAACAGGGACAGGAGGAGAGGGAACGGCCTCAGGCTGGGCCAGGGGAGGGGCAGGGTGGACATTGGGAAAATTCCTTCATGGAAAGGGTGGCCAGGCACTGGCAGGAGCTGCCCAGGGAGGTTTGGAGTGCCCATCCCTGAAGGTGTCCAAGGAACAGCTGGGTGTGGTACTTGGTGCTCTGGTTGGGTTGACAAGAAGTTCACTCCCAGGCTGGATGGTCTGAGAGCCTTTTCCAGCTTTGCTGACTCTGTGCTGTTTCCTGCACTGTGGCTTGGGGTCACCCCGGGACCTTCACTTGCAATCGATGGTGCTGCTGTGGGCCTTGCAATGCCTGGGATGGACCACACGAGTTCCTGAAACCCCTGCAGAACCTGGTGGTCCAAGCAGGTCTGGTGTGGACCCTCATCTCAGCCTGCAGCACTGGCCAGATGTGGGGTGACCAGCCTGCATGGAAAGATGGGAGCTGGTTCCTGAGCACCCCCATGGCCCGGGCCTGTGCCCTGCACCCAGCACGGAGTGGGGGGACAGAGACAGCTTCTTGTATGGTGAATTTCATGAAGAATTGCTCTTTCTTAGATAGACTGCAGCACTTTATATGCACATTTCTCTGCTTCCTAACATTTCAGTTTTAAGTCCTTTTTTTTCTGTTTTGCAGTGAAGTTTATTTCTTCACAAGAACCTGACACAAAGCCCAGTGAAGCCAAATCCACCCAGAGTAATTCTTATGTCTTTAACAATCTTAATACAGCTTCTTAACCAGGTCCTGTGGTTTTCATCTGGGACTATCAATAAGCAAGTGCTGACAACTCTTTCAATTTTTATTAACTTGCTATTAGTGGCCCAGACAAAGAACTTGCAGTTTGTGCAGAACTGTGGAGCCTCCCCTAATCCAGTCTCTCTGCTCCACTTGCCTGGGCAATCAGCCACAGCCTGAGAGCTGGGAGGGGATGAACTTCATCTGCCAAAGAGCTGGAATGACAGAAGAGGACAGAAGCTGCAAAGCAATTATTAATTGATGTGGTTTTGATTGAAGTTCTCTTGTGTTGATCATCATCTGCTGCGATGAATGAGGCTCATAACGCTGAGCATCGACACCCCTGCTCCGTCCCCATTGATTGCGTGTACGCAGCGCAGTTATTTACATCCCATCCCTGGAAATCGATGAGGAGATCAGACTGCACAGTCTGAGCCCAACTGTGGCACTCGAATTGAGACATGCAGCACACTGCCACCACCCCGGAGGGATCCATCCCGGGGACTCAGGAGACACCAGCCTGTGGGATGCACATGCATTGTGTGGGTATAAAATTAAAAGCAGTAGCTGCCACTCTGAAATCCTGCTCTACCTGCCAATGAGGGCTTTGATAAGATATTTTCTATTAAAATCTGCTGAAATGCTTTTCTAAATCCCTCTCCATCTTCTTGTGAAGTTGCAGTAATTTATCCTATGGAGATTTTTATACTGCACCATATGCTTTCCAACCAGAGCTGTTTTACATAGTTAACAAAACCAAGGGATAAAATTAGAGAAGGTCTTGCTACACTGTCCTGTCATGGTGCTTTGCCAGCTGACAGCCAAGCTTGGAATCAGCTGTGGGCGGGCTGGTGCACGCACCACCCAAATTCAGAGCAGGGCCTGTGAGGAGCAGCTCTGCTGGGCTGGCACCACCCCGAGCTGTGGCACTGCCTGAGCCAGGCTCTGACCAGCAACAACTGGGAAAAACCCCTGCCTGGAGATGGGAACCGTGGTGGATATTGGCTGTGAGAGTGGGGAAGCCCTGGCCCAGGGTGCCCAGAGCAGCTGTGGCTGCCCCTGGATCCCTGGCAGTGCCCAAGGCCAGGCTGGACACTGGGGCTTGGAGCAGCCTGGGACAGTGGGAGGTGTCCCTGCCATGGCAGGGGTGGAACTGGATGGGATTTAAGGTCCCTCCCAACCCAAACCATTCTGGAACTGGTTATGAATACATTGCCTGGCACAGCCATGGTCCAAGCTGCTGATCTCCCTTTTAGAAGGACAGTTGTCGCTGCCCAGCTGCCTTTGGATTTTCTGTCCATCCCACCATCTACCGTGTCCTTCAGGAGCAGTGTGAGAACAGCTCTTCCTCTTTCTCCTACCTCCCTGCCCATCTTCCCAAATTCTTCTTAATCACAGTTCAGAAGTTTGTTCTATGTTAATCTGCTTGGAAAGGGTCATCCCTGCACTGCCAACATCTTCTTTCTGTGAACCTCTTTGAGAGGTTTCTAAAACAATCAAATTATTTCCTGGATAAATTCTCAAATTCTGGTAAAGTACTTCCATTCCATACGTTGCTGGTTCGTGGATAACCAATTTTGAGGCTGCAAGAGGTGCATGTTGGCTTTCTGCAGTGATCTCTGATCTGCTGAGCCACTTGTTGCTCCTTTCGTGGGAGTGTTTTTACGTTGGCAGTGAAGGATGCCTGACTGTTTCCTGCTTGGGATGAGCCCACTTTTTGTGCTGAGTTGCAAGTGGAGCAGTCTGGGGCCTTCAGAGTAAGTTTTAATTTGAGTAAGAGAAGAGAGATGTGTTCGTGTCTTCTGCAAATGCCTCATTCTCTTAGAGCAGCTCACTCCAGGACAGCCCTGGCTGGGATTTTTTCTCCTTTGTAATTGGTTCAATTACCCAATGAAACTGCAGAGTACTTTTTATAATTCTGTATAATTTTTATAATTCTGTATTTTTGTATTGTGCAATCCAATGAAATTCCTCTGTAAATACACTCACTTAAAAGAAAGATGTTAGATTGGCTATCTTCTTGCCTGTGTGTCTGTTCATCCATCCATCCTTTCATCCATCCATCCTTT
>VYXC01007576.1:158037-233533 GCA_013397175.1 Platysteira castanea | reverse complement strand
CCCACCCTCCCAGGGAACAATTCCTTCCCAATATCCCACCCATCCCTGCCCTCTGGCAGTGGGGAGCCATTCCCTGTGTCCTGTCCCTCCAGCCCTTATCCCAAGTCCCTCTCCAACTCTCTTGGAGCTGCCCTTCAAGAAGAAAAATGTGACAGAACCAGGACAACTGCGGTGACACGGGGACAAGAGGGGACACCTGTGCAGCTGAGAGACCTCCCGTGGCAGCTGCTGTGAGAGCACAGTCACAGCTGCTCCCACCACGCAGAACTCGGTTATTTGGGAAAGTTTCAGCGTGAGCAAATGAATGACTCAGCATTACTCCAGTGAGCAGCAGAACAGCTCCGTCTCTAATAGAAACAACTCAATAAATCAATTAACAAATGCAACCCTGAGTAGCTCACTTGCAGGTATTTAATATGAATTGCTCCATGGAACTGCTAAATCTTTAGAGAAGAGGCAATTAGCTCTACTGCAGCTCAGTAATTACGGACTGTAACACTCTCCACGATACTTCCGTGGAAGCTGGAGAACAGAACAGCCAGAACTGGCAATAACGAGGGCAGCAGAACCTGAAAAAGCAGCTCAGCCCTGAGAACAAAACCACCCAGCACTCAATGGGTGTCCGTGTGCCCGCGACCTGCACTCTCTCCTTGGATGCATTTTGACCTGCAGGAATCAGGAACGCATCCCCCAGTACAGGATTTTGCCAACAAATGCAGCTTTTAAAAACTGCCAGGCCAGATTTTCCTAATAATTTTTTCTCCCACTGGGGAAATAAAATTAACTACCGGGTGCTGGTGGTGGCATCTGCCACCCAGGTGAGAGCTTTCCCTTGGGTCCATGTGGGGAGGCTTGTTCTGGCAGCTTGGTGGCCAGGATTTGGGTGTGAGCCAGCGTGGAGCTTTGCTTGCAGTCCTGTGCCATGAGCCCTGGGGTGAGCAGGGAGGTTGGACCAGCTGAGCCACAGCCAGATCCTTCCAGCCTGACCCACCCTGGGATTCTCTGAGAGTGAAGAAGGTGCTTGAAGCTCAGCCCTTTGGTCACAGAGGAGCTGTCTGAGCTGGCCAGTGGAAATGCAGGGGATCCTCCAGGGCTGGAAAACTGCACAGGATTTTGCCTTTTCAGCCCATCTGGAATGGACAACCAAAACTGGGGTTACTGTGGGAAAGATACTGCATCCACCTGCAGCCCGAGCACAGCATCCCCCCTGGATGGAAGATTTTCACTGCTTTCCTTGGAAGCATCCTCTATCCTCAGGCAGATGTTGTGCTCCTGGCCCTGGTCTGGAGGTCACAGGCTGCCCATGGATGCTGGTTGGTGGCTCTCCCTCAGAGTTACCCAGCCCTTATTCCCACAGAGTGGGAAATGGCCCAGTTGAAGCACGGGTTGTGTTCAAATGTTTTGTTTGTGGTTGCCCATCTTCTGAAGGGTCTTCCTGAAGTTGCCCTATCAGTTTCTCCTTGCTCCTGTCTCTTCAGGAGCACCCTGGGGAGTGGAGCCTTCTCCTTCCAGTCCAGGTGAGTACATCCAGCTCTGCATTTGCAGGGGAGCTACAACACTGCAGGAGAACAACTCCTGGTAAACCAGCCTGGCTCAGCCTGGGCTCTTGCCAGGTGCATCCGGGGCGGTCCATGAGATCCTTTGCCTCGGAATCAGTGTCACCTGAAGGACTTGTCTTCTGAGAGCAGTGTCTTTGGCAGGTCTGTGAACCAGCCTGAAGCTGAGCAGGCTGCCAGGAGGTGCTTGGTAAGGAGCATTTTCCTGAGGGCAAATGGGTCCTGCTGCTGCTGCAAACACCCCTGGGAGTGTCCCCTGTGCCAGGTGTCCCTGCCAGCTTGGCCCTGCCTCCATCCAGCCTCCTCGGGCAGCATTCCCAGTGCTGCTGGAGAATGGGGATGGCCCCAGGGAGGGTAAAGCAGCAGGGCCCTGTTGGCACCACATCCTGCACATGCCAGAGCCATTCCCGGCGCTGAGGAGAGCTCGGCTCAGGCTTGACCTTGCTGTTCCAGCTCTGGCTCATTGGTATGCCGTGAGCTGAACTCAGAAATGAGTGGCTTAAATGCAGCACCATGCAAGGAACACATTAGAGAGAGTCACCATGGAACAGTGTCCCCACAACTGAGCACCACAGAGTGCCCAGACCTCACCCCTGCCTGCTGCACGAACTCCCGAAACCTGCCTGAACCACGGAGAGAGTTTGCTCAGCAGAATCCCAGAACTGCAAAGGGTGAGAGACCTCTGTGATGGGCACAGAGGGTACCAGGCTTACCCTGGGTACCCCATGGGCACCAGGATTCTGTCCAGTGTTGGTGCCAACACTCTGGCAAGGCATGGCCTGCAGTGTGAGAGCTCTCCACACTCCCCACACAACAACAGGCTCTGGTTGGTGTTGTGTGTCCCTGAACTGGGCTGGGCAGTCCTTTGTGCACAATTCCTTCCCCTCAAGGAGCCCTGGGCTGTCAGAGCTGTGCCTATGCTCTGGGCGCTCCTCCAGTGCTGTCCCTTGTCCTGGGAGTGGAAAGGGTTCCTCCTGGCCTTTGGACATGGGAACAGGAGAGTGGCTGCCAGGATCCAGGTCCAGGCCCTGTTTAGCCAGGTGGGGTTTGCTGAATTCCATGGAGGAGACCCCAGCAGCCCCAGGGATGGGAGCACCCAGGGCTGAGGCAGGGCAGTGCTGCCTGTGCAGAGGGAGCAGGGGCTGGGTGTCCTGGGGGAAGGTGCCAGGGAGGCAGAGGAGGGAGCCAGGGGTACTGCAGGGTGCAGCTGGCAGGGTTTGTGCATGCAGGACATGGAGGGACCTGGCAGGTGCAGGGACCTGGCTTGTGGTGATGTGGAGTTTCAGGGCATGGGGACAGCGACAGCTTCAGCACGGAACAGTGGCAGCTCAGGTGTGTGCAGCCAAGCTCCTGCAGGAGGAAACTGGAGGGGTGCAGGGGCAGAGCTGTGTGTGAGGGAGGGTCTCAGGGGCAGAGAAGGAGCCATGGGGTGAGGTTGAAGGGCAGGGGGGAAGGACCCCCATGCTGTGGCTGTGGCCAAGGGAGGCAGGGGCCGCAGGGACAGGGCAAGGTGTGTGCTGTGCCTCAGCCAGGGCGCACAGGACCTGCTTTCCACATCTGGTTTGCTCTGGTTGTGTTTATTAAGAAAGCAGACAGTCATTTTTTCCTTTTGCATTCCCTGTGACATCCTTACACACCAAAGGCGCTCCTCAGAGCAACTGGGAAGCGCTGCGGGAGTCTGGAACTGCAGGTCCTGTGGGTCCTGGGGCTGTGGGTCCAGCTGGCTGTGCCTACCACGGGGAGCTGGGCTGCAGGGCCATGGTCCGGGGGTGATTCCTGTAGGGATGGGGTGATCCATCTGAAACACATCATTCATCCCTGGAGGTGTCCTAGGAGGAAGATGCAAAGTTGAGTTAACCGAGATCCTTCAGAAGAAATGTGCCAGTTTTCCCTCCCGCAGCAGCTGGGCCAGTCCAGATCTGCCTCACCTGTCCCAAACTCTGCTCATGCAGCTGAGGAAGGTCCTCACGAGGGCCACTGCCCCGTGCACACAGGTGACAGATGGCAGACGCATTGTGGGCCTGGCCCCCTCCACCTGTTTCCATTCCTGATCAGCCAGTCTGTCTTCTCCCGGCTGAGGAGCAGCTGAGGGCACTGGGTTTGCTCAGCTGGGGTGAAGTAAACTGAGCTCAGCTGGGGTAAGTAAACTGAGCTCAGACCTCCCCGGGCTGCAGCTCCTCCCGAGGGCAGCTCCGATCTCTGCTCCCTGGGACAGGGACAGCACCCAGGGAACGGCTGGAGCTGGGCCAGGGCAGGCTCAGGCTGGATCCCAGGGAAAGGTTCTTCCCCCCGAGGGTGCTGGGCACTGCCCAGGCTCCCCAGGGAATGGGCACGGCCCCGAGGCTGCCAGAGCTCCAGGGGCGTTTGGGCAGCGCTGCCAGGGATGCCCAGGGTGGGGTTGTTGGGGTGTCTGGGCAGGGCCAGGGGCTGGGCTGGGTGATCCCTGTGGGTGCCCTCCAGCTGAGGATGTTTCACAGCTCTGGGTCTCACCAAAGCTGTGCTGAGCAGTTTTGTGTTCCCGGCTCCGGGGAAGGGCATTTGTGTCACTGACTGGCGTGAGAAGGCACCACCGCCTTCAGCGTGGGGTTCCGCGCTGCGCAGCGGTGGCTGTACTGACTCAGTAATGAGCTGTTTAGGTCCCCCGCGGGCAGGTGACACATCCCTGCTCCCGTCCCGTCGCATCCCTGGCAGCGCGTCCCGCGGGAGCACCGCGCCCAAAGGAACCCCCGGCGCGCCGAGGGGGGACCCCACAGCAGCCCCGAGGGGACACCGGGGGCTTTGGGGCTGCGGGTGCTCACTACGGCCCGGCCTGCCCCCACGTCAGGGCTGCTGCCGGGGCCGCCCCTGCAGCCGCTGCTGGAGCGGGGAGCGACTGAACCCACGCGGCCCCCGCGCAGCGCAGCGAGAGCGGAGCCGCTGCCCGCAGCCAGGCACGGCCGGCGGGGTGAGCGCTGCGGCGGCAGCACGGCTCAGTTGCTGGAACAGGCCAGAAGATGTAGCTCTCTGGCACCTTTTGTGACTCCAGATGTCTCTGAAGCCCTCCCTCCCGCTGCTGCAGCGCTCCCTGATCAGAGCCAGGCAGCGCAGGCTACAGAGACGAAAATAGGCTGGGATCGTGAACCTGGCAAAAGTTTCCAGGCGAGTTTTACTCCAGTTTCAGAGGAGATCTGGGTCTGAGCACTGAGAGGTTTCTTTTCCTATCAGAGGGGATTTAAACTGATCGCATCAAGCCCTCCCATTAGCCACCGATGTGATTAATGTCTCTGGTATTTTTACAAAGTGATTCCACATTGTAGATCTTTCTGAATGCCTCCTGAATTTATTATTTCCTTGTCCCAGTTGCTATTGGTGACGGCCTTGGTAAAATCCCTAGCAACATATAGAATGCAACATACATGGAAATTAGTTGAATACTTATCAGTATTATAGTCATAAAAGGACCTATTTATTTAATATATGGCTTAAGTGACACCTTAACAGCCAGAGGTACTAAATGACATGGGTAACATTCATTTGTATGTTGGTACATTGGTATGATAGTGCTCCAGCTACACTGAACTTTATTACCAACATCAAATTAAGATATATTGTGGGTAACATCATTAGGGCTGCTTGGACTGAACTGAATTTAAATAATGTCTTTAAGATGCAGATTTTTTCCACGGCTTCAAAATGCTTCCCAGCTAATCCCCTGTGGCCCAGAAGTGCCAGCCAGGAGCAGGAGCCTCCACTCAGAGGAGTGCCCTGATTTAATGATGTCCTTCTGCTGAGATGAGCTGCGGGTCCTGAGCAAGACCTGGAAGATGCTGCCGCACTGAATAGAAATTCCTGGGGTGCAAGATCAGTGTTTTTGCAGAGATGAATGGAGATCTCACCACTTAACTCATCACAGGGAAGGAACCAAGATCACAGGGAGAACATTTTTGATTTGGGCAGCTCTTTAATGCGACAGCCAGAGAGAAAACATTGGGACTGGAATTAGGGAAGACACTTGTAGAAGGCAGTGGAGAGAACTGCTGGAAGCCAGGAAGGCTTTTCAGCACTCAAGCAGCAATCAGGTGGTTTTTCTACAAGAACCACTGTAAATGAGCCAGGAGTTATGGTGTGTGAGGCAGGAGTCACAGGGTGTTGTTCTTCAGCTGAACTTATGGGCTTAATTTTAAAATTTTAAAATTTTAGATAGCTCATAACAGTCACCAGCTGATGACTGATGTGCTGCAGCCCTGTGAGATGTGCCCAGACCCTGCTCTCCTCTGGCCCCATGGAGAAAGAAATCAGCATCTTCTCACAGGGTCTGGCAGGGGACAGAACGGGAATGTCTTCATGTGAACCTGGCAATCCCAACACCCCTGAGGCTGCTCCAAAATCCTCTTGATCTCTGCCCATTTCCAGGAATGGTGACTCCACCACTGCCCTGCAGCCTGTGCCAGTGCCTGACCACCCTTTCTGTGAGGAAAGTTTCCCTCACAGCCAGCCTGAGCCTCCCGTGGCACGGCTTGGGGCTGTTCCTGCAGCTGTGTCAGTGGTTACCCGGGAGAAGAGAGCAACCCCAAACTGAACCTCCTGGAGGGCTGAGAGCAGCAAGGCTGCAGAGAGCAGAGAAGGGGGGGGCTCTGGGTTTCTGCTGGCACTGTGCGAAGGCACAGAACTGGGACCAGGGCAGCACCCACACAGTCTCTGCTTGCTGGGATCTGTCCACATCCCAAACCTTAGAAACCCCTGGTACAGCTGAATTGTCACCTCCTCAAACATTAAGATCTTCTTCCAATGGCTTTTCACAGCTGGTTTTGGCCTGGTGTGCCGGTAAGGACACAATAAAGGAAACTCTCACACCTGCTAGGTTAAGCAGAAAAGAGGGAAAAGAGAGACTTTATTTACATTTATCATACTTTCTAGAGTTCTCAACTCCACAAGGGGTTGGAGGACATGTCACTTCCTCCTCAATCCCACTGGAGAAAAAGGATGCTCATCAAACTTTCTCTTATCCCAAAAGGAATGAAAAACAGAAAAGACGGTTAAGTAAACATCGGCTAGTGTTTACATGAACCTGTGTGAAAATTTTCTAACTCCAAGGTTATAACAAAAGGCTTAGCGAAAAACAGGACAACAGCCTGGCCTCCTGAAACCTGGCAGAAGTGCCTTGGAGAGCTGGAGGTTGAGGAAGGGCTCAAGGCCTGACTGTCCCAGCAACACCCAAAGATCAGAGACCCACAATGCAGCAAATTAAATCAAACAGAGACCAGGTACTCAAGAATTTTAGTTTCTCTTCTGGAAAAGCTGCCTTTGGCCTGGGTTTATACACAACCCTTCTCCATTCAGAGCCTGGGCTGTGACTTGGTGGTGTCTATAAAGGTTCAGTGCTTTTAGGTCACAGAAGTGGCCCCGCTCATCCTGACCCTCTCCAGAGGAAAGGAGCAGGATCAGAGCCTTCCTCTGCTTGACAGCTTTTGAAAGCACTCAGGCTGAAGAAAGGTCAGTTTGAAGCCACCCGTGTTGCACATGGTTAACATTACTTGGGATTTTCTGCACCCAAAACCAGGGTTGTTAACCCACAGAGCCTTATCACAGCCCACCTGCCTTTGCCTTCAGCTGCAGCAGGAGCCTTGGAACCTGCCAGCTTCCAGATGGGCTTGAAGCGAGGTCAGATGGGCTGGTAAGAGACTCTGGCTTTGGGAAGGGATCCACAGCAGGTCCCAGCTCTACATCTGGCTTCTCACAAGTATTCCCACAGAATGGGAAGGATCTGGGCAGGGGCTGGCAACTCATCTCACCTGTGCCCTACAGCAGTGTTGGACACGTGCTGTGGGTCCCATGGCATGGGATTGTCCATTGTTTGTTCAGGACTGCGGATTCCCTGGAGCAGAGCTGCTGCACGCCTGGGCACTGCTGTTCTGAGAGGTTCTTCAGCAGGAACAAGCTCACCTTGCTGCCCTTTGATGTGGGAGGGCTGCCAGTGAGATTGTGTTACCCACAGGAGCAAGGAATTCACAAGGAGAAAGAGCCACATATTTGTAACCCTTCTAAAAGCAGGCTTTGCACTCTGGGGCTGGTTCCAGGGTTTTCAAGGTCCAGCCTCTCTTTCGAAGCAGTGATTTTGCATTCCACAGCTGGGGTTTCTGATAACATCTCTCAAGATTGTTGTTGAACTCCTGCTCCCCATCGTGTTCTGCAGCCACAAGGGCACCGACCTGAGGATCATGGAATCATTAATGTTGGAAAAGACTTCGACAACCATCGAGTCCAACTGTCAACTCTCCCAGCTCTGCACCTTGGTGCGAGGGGGAGCTCTGTGAACCGAGTGTGGGATCACTAATAGGGCTCCTGAGGACTTCCAGCAGCAATACCTGGGCCTGTTTGATCGATGTTACAGGAAATCATCTTTAAAATGCACGTCCCTTTCTCCCTGTGCCTGCCTGCCAAGCGGCGAGGCCGGGGCAGGGTCCCCAGCTGGCCCCACACACGGACGTGGCACGGGGTTGGTGCTGCTCATTCTGCTCCAGGGTGATTATCTGTGTTCCTTATGCCAGGCCTCATTGCATCCACGAGCTGCTCTGCCTCTGTTTATTACACGGCCATTTGCACTTCCTGTTAATGTGCATTTGTGATGCAAGAAGCGTCCCTGCCCAAATTTGAGGCTTCTGCCGGCGCGTCCGTCAGCCGGCGTGTGCAGGGACGGGGATGTGTGGGGTATGTGCAGGGGCTGCTTTGCCTATCAATTTGCACTAATTGCAGAGGCCTAAAAGCACAGTGAGCTGTGCAGTCCAGCATGGCTGGCCCAGCAAGGGTAGGACAGCAAAATGCTGGTAACATCTGATGTGGAGATATTCACCTGTAGAAGTCAGAGGATCTGCAGGGTCCTGCCCCGAGGAGCTGATGGAAAATGCCCCTGCTGAGTGTAGCAGCCTGGAGGGAGTTAGAGAGTGGCTGTGCCTCAAACACCGATGGCCAGGGAAGTTAGAACAGGATGTGCCTGGAAAGGGGCTGTCCAAAGGTGGGGCAGCTCCCTTCTGGAGCCCATTTTCCTGCTCTGCTCCGTGGTGACCACACGATGCACAGTGCAAGGGCAGAAGTTGGGTCAAAGAGTGGGCAAGATCAATAGAGGGGCATTGAGATCATCAGAAGACTCTCAAAGCCCCCTGACCCACTTCCAGACAGGTCTGGAAGAACAGAATGCACGTGTTCACTATTGACATGATGAGTGAGACACCCAGTCCCAGGGCAGGCAAGCCTTCCCTATAAAAGTGTGCTGCACAGAGCCTGGGTGGTGCCCCTGGGCTCCCTGTGGGCTGGGCTGATGCTGGACCCAGGGCTGGTGAGCTCCTTTCCTCTCCTATCTGCTCTCTTTCACTGTCCTTCTTCCTTCTTTTCTTAAATTCTTTCATTGCTCTTCCTGTTGAAAGACAGGGACACAGCAGTTTCCATGTCTTGTTTGCTAATAAAAATTTGTAAGCTTTCTTTTTTGGTCCCCTTCTGGATTTTGCTATTCTTTTCCAGCCATGGGCATCTCTGAATCTTGGGTGCTCCCTTCCTTGGAGAAGTGGGTTGTGGCACTGTGACATAGGAGTGTCACAGGGTGACACAGACACAGAGTGAGGTGTTCTAGAAGAGATAACAGCTTGGGCCCCCTGCCCTAATGTTGGGTTTTCTCCCTTACTCTTCAAAAACACACATCTCCCAGTCCCAGCCTATGCATTGCCTGCTGTCCCACCATTTTCCACACTTTTCAGTTCTCAGGAGTTTTGCATAAATTAAAGCAGCGTGATTATCTCACAGGGGATGGGGCAGAAACTGCTGACTTTGGGTTTTTCCCTGTAAGGTGGTGAGGTCTGTGTCCAGCAATGCATGGACAGAGCTCCCGACACCCCTGGCAGTCCTCCCCAACAGCTGCAGCCCTGGCAATAGAATGTGGGGATGTGGGGACACAGCTCTGGGAAGAATGGGTGCTGGGATATTCACCTGACACCACCGAGGTCATCCCACCCCGCTGGTGCTGGGAGCCCGTGAGAACTGGAGCTGCTCCCTACGGTGACCCGAAGGGAGGCTGGAATCAGGCTCTGCTCCCAGGGAACGAGGGACAGGGCAAGGGGAACTGGCCTCATGTTGAGCCAGGGAGGTTCAGGTTGGACTTCAGGAAAACTTCCTTCGCTGAAAGGGTGCTTAGGCCTCGGCACAGGCCTGTGGTGGAGTCACCATCCCTGGAAGTGTTCAAACAACAAGCAGACGTGGCACTTGGCACTATGGTTTGGTGGGCCTCAGCTGTTTGGTCAAAGGTTGGACTTGATGGTCTTGGAGGTCTCTTTTGACCTGAATGATCCCAGGATTCCCACAGGCAGGAATGGGCAGAGGGAAGCGTATCCTGGAATCAGGTCCTCGTTGTTCCAGAGCCCTGTAATTGCTCAGCCACAAACCTCCCGATGGCTTTCTGATTATATGAATATAAACAACATCCACAAACTCATGCTCATTAATGAACGAGATCTTAGAGAGCAGCCATTCAATGCACAGAGCAATTAACACAGCAGTTGATGAAGGCAGCTTGAGGATAAGTTCTATGAAGAATTCAATATTGCTGCACTGCTTCATGTAGGGGCTTGGCAGAGGCATGAAGTCATGGCAAATGTGACCTGTTAGCATCAGGAATTCAGGGCCCCTGGAGAGGCAGGAATTGCTCCATCCCTGTGGCTCCCCCGGTCCCCAGTGACATTCAATCATTGCTGTGCAGGAGGGCCAAGTGTTGGGGTGATGCTGGGCTTGCAGGTTCACAGCACCCTAAACTTGTCCCCCCAGCCCTGACAGGGATCCAGCAGGTGCCACCTCTGGGGAGGGCATTTCTGCTAGGATGAAGCAGCCCATGGAACTGGGGATGTTTCCCAGAAACCAGCGTGACGCCACTCCCGGGTGCAGCCATGGTCTGGAACTGCTCGGATGTGCAGCCACCTACAAAGCAGGAGGAAGGCTCTGCACACCCCCACATCCTGGGGAACAGAAAGGGATTTGGTCCTAGCCAAGGAACAGAGGGAATGAGTGAGGTCCGTGGGGCTGAGCACAGAGGCACTGCCAGACCTCAGCATCTCACACGCTCTGGGGTTCCACCCTGGATTAAACCCTGGCCAAACGCGGGGGCAGCTGCTGGGGAAGGGGGGGCCACCCCTGCCTGGGGTCAGGGCGTACAAGAGGAAAGAGAGAAAAGAGTCACAGGAACATGGAATGGTTTGAGCTGGGAGGGATCTTAAAGCTGATCCAGTTCCACCCATGGCAGGGGTTGGAACAAGATGAGCTTTAATGCCATTTTCAACCCAAACCCTTCCATGGTTCTGTGGTTCTCTGTGTCCCCAGGAGGGCTGCAGGGTTCCAGGCCGTCTGTGCCTCGCGCACCACCTCAGCACAGCCACACCTTTGGGAATGTGACAGGGTGAGCCTGTTCCGGTGACCACAGGCACTACAGCCTTGTTGGGCAGCACAGACACAGCAGCTCCAGGGCCTCAGTTTCTGCTTCCAAAGGATGGAGGTGGCATTTGGTGCCTGCCCTTTGCTGAGTGCTCTGGGTCCCACAGAGGCCCTCACCAGCCCTAAGCTTTGCTGCTACTGTGATTGCTAGGAAGGAGAGGAGCCTCATTGTCCTAGGAAAATACTGCTTTCATTCAGAGCCTGGAGCATTTCCCAAAAGAAATTAACTGGGAGAAGTTGCTAATTAAAAGAGCTGGTGCCTACAGCAGCGTTTGGCAGAGATGGGTGTCACCCAGCCAAGTCTGAGGTGCTGAGATACAACACTTGGGCTCTCTGCTGCCACCAAACCTGGCCTTTGCTGCTGCCCAGTCCATGCCAGCAAGGTCTGATCTGCACAGCCTGGGCCCCAGGACAGCATCTGCAGGAGCTGGGTCTCCCCTGCCCTGTCTGGGAACAGGCTGATGTCTGGCTGCTGAGCCTTGCACGTTCCAAGAGTTGTCTTGGTGCAGGTTTGTCACCTGATACGAGGTTGCACCATGGTCCTCTTGGTCCTGGGAGCTGGTCACCCATCCCTCAGCCCCAGCCTGCACCTGCAGCTTTGTTCCCACACTTTGGAGCAGGGCCAGGAAGAACATTGTGCAGAAAAACCTCTTTCTCAGCCCAGACGTGTTCTGCTGAACAGCAGCTGAGGGAGGAAAGGTGAAGCCCTAAGCTGTGCCCTGGCCAAGGGGGGTGTCAGTGACCAGCCCTGCTGTGGTCCCTCTGAGCCAGGCAGCTTTGAGGACGTGGCACTGGATCAGATGTGGCCCTGCTCCTCCCCACTGCGGTCACCTGTCACTGCCCAGGCTTTCAGCTCCACTCTGCATTTCACAGCAGCAGTTTTCCAAAGGCGTTTGGTCTGTTCCACCTCCCTGAATGGGAGAGCCAGGGATGCCTTGTGCAGTGTGAAGAGATCCACTCCCACCTTTCTGGCTGTAGCAAGCCCTGTCTCCTGCCCTGGGTGGGTGTGGCCCTGCTGGACTCAGCATGGACCTGTTTAGCTCCAAACACAGCCTGGCTTTTCCCCACTGCGCTTTCCCCAGAACCACGGTGGTTGGCTCTGGCCCAACAAACCTGAAGGAAGCAGTATTCCCTCTCTGAAGTGGCACCACAACTTCAGGGGCTCCCCAGGGAAGCAGAGATTATGTCTGGCAAAGACGCTGTGGACACCAGGGAGGTTCCACAAGACTCTATCCACTGCAGGAAGGTCCCTCAGGTGCCTGGCTGAGCTCAGCTGGTCACAGATAACCCAGCCAGGAGAGAGGGAGGGAGGACCTCGAGGCACGAGGATCTCTGGGATCACACAGAATTACATTCTGCTGCTCTGGTGTGAGCAGCAGGAGCTGCTTTTAGCAATCAATAAAGTGTTAATTTGCACTGTCTTTCGTGTGACTGCGGGTGGGCTCATTGTCACCCACCTGCTACAATCGATAGCCTGAGCTCCAGAACGCTCGGGGACAGAGTTCGGCTTCTTTTCTTCGGTTTGTTTTTGTAACACCAAGCAGTTTTACAGCTCCTGAAGAGAGAACGCTGGTGTTGGAAGGGTGGGCAGGGGCGGCCCTGGAGGGGATCTGCAAACACTTCCCAGAGCAGCTGGTGATGCCGTAAGCACAGAGCCCAAAGAAGCCCACTGGTGCCACAGCAGCGCCGTGCCAGCCCGGGGCAGGGAGGGCACTGCCAGCCGGTGGGGCTTGTCCCACCGTGTGCCCCTCGGGAGGAGCTCTGAGCTCAGAACACCCCCAGCGCCCTCAGCCGCTGCCCGTGTGCCTTCCCCTGGAGCCCCTGCGGCTGGGTAATGCTCTCCCGGGGTCACTCGCTCCCTTTGGGATGGCTCTGTTGCACATTCCTGTTTTTCCGCTGTCTGTGGAGCGCTGCCAGGCTCGATGGACATGATCCCCTGCCCCAGGTCCCGCAGCTCTGTTATGCCAGCCGCCCTCTCTGGGACCAGTGCGGCCCCCTCGGGATGCAGGCAGTGCTGCTTGGACCCAGGGGCGCTGCTGGGCTGTCCGAGGCAGCTGCTCCCCTCTCCGGTGCTGGGGATGAGGGAAGCCCCAGCCCACCTTGGCTGCCCCTCCGCAGCCGTTCCAGGCACTGTGTGTGCCATCCCCGTCCCTGAAAGCCCTGCCCAGGGCTCGGCCAGGGCAGCCGAGCTGTCCTGCCTGCCCAGGGAGGAGCTGGCAAACCCCAGTCCCTCCTGAGGCTCGGCCCGGGACTCCACCGGAGGGACTGTCCCGCGGGGGACTCCCAGCATGAGGGGTGAGCACAGCTGGGACTCGGCAGAGCTCATTCCCTTCGCAGACCTGTGGAATAACCTCACGACTGAAGTCCCAGAGAAGTCTTCTCCATCGGTATTTTCTTTGCTTAATGTTTTTCCCTGCCCAGGGCTGAGGGATGCTGTGTACCTGTGGAGGCAGGGAACTCTAGCAAGGAACACCAGAGGCTCTGGGGGTCCTGGGCAGGGAACACTTCCCTGTCCAGCTGAGAAACCCTCACAGGGCTGTTTTAGGCAAAGGCTGAGCTGCAGAAAGGCTCCTTGTGGAAAACACCACCCAAATTGTCTTCTTTGTGGCCAACGAGCTGTGGGGAGGGATGACTGTTTTCTGTGACATGAGGGTGGCATCTCCTCATGTCCTTCTGTGACATAAGGGTGGCATCTCCAGGGATCCTGACTCTCTAAAACAGCCCAGAAATAAAATTAGGACCGTTTAAATTGAACCCTGATAACAGGACTACTCTGAGCTGGGTTTTTTTTGTGCAAGCACAGCTAACACAGCCCTGCACATGAGCTGTATGCACACACCTCTCTCCTGTTCCTTCTCTCTCCCCTGTCCTCCCTCCCTCTCACACACACGTCCTGGAGCCCTGCTCAGTTCTTAGGAGGATCACCTGGATCCCTCAATCCAGCCTGAGCTTCCTAAGTCATGGATAGAGCAGATCACCTCCTTACCCCGGGGGAAGACCTCTGTGAATTCCTGCCTCCAGGAGCAGAAATCAGCCCCATCCCCTGGTCCTTTCCTGAGTGGTGTGGTGGTTCCACATTCTCCTCCCCAGGGCATCTCCCTGCTCCCGTGGCAGGGCTGTGCCCCAGACACACTGGCACCAGGAGATTGGAATTGTTACTTCCTCTGCCTTGGCATTAATGACTCCCAAATGTCGCAAGTGATTAACGGGATAACTCTGCGATCGCACACGGTGGAAGCCGGAGAGTGGGAACTGCAGAGGAGATGTTTAGGACTCGGGAGCGTGGCTGGAGACTCTCCGAGGCTGCTCTTGGGTGGGTCTGTGTTCTGCCACAGCTGGAGCTGCCGTCCCCAGCACTGCCCAGGTGAGGCTGCTCAGCGCGGGGGGCGGGAGCTGCCGACACCTTTGGGATGTGGCTGTGCCCAGGCGGGGCTAATCAGGTGTCGGGAGGGATTATCTGGGCCCTCCTCTCCTCTCCTCCTCTCTGTGTATTACTGCAGATTCCGCTGAAGCGACTCCAATTTACTCCTCATCAGGGACCGAAGAGTCAGCTCTTGCATTTTGAGCTGTAGTAAACTATTTTTAACAACCACGGCATTCATCATGAAAGGCTCTCTGTCTCCTGCTGCAAGGAAGGAAGGAGTGAATAATGAATGAACACAGAGCTGTGCTGATGCCTGCGCTGAGCCGGCCAGGGGAGCAGGCTGGTCAGGCTGAGAGGCTGCAGGTGTGCAGGGCAGGCTCGGGGGGAAATCACATCCTGGGAGCTCCAGCACTCCCAGAGCCCTGTGTGACCAGGCTGAGAGGCTGCAGGTGTGCAGGGCAGGCTCGGGGGGAAATCACATCCTGGGAGCTCCAGCACTTCCAGGAGCCCTGACCGTTCCTCCAGCCCGGCACAGCTCCAGCCTTTAATTGCTCTGACCCAGCTGCTTTGGAGCGTGGATCACCAGATGCATTTAAGCTCTGAGATGAGGCTTTGGTCTTGGTTTGAGCTGGGTTTGGGGTTGCTTTGTCAGCCCTATACCCTGGACATCATGGGCTTGCCCAGCATTCTGGGCTGGTGGCCCTGGTTGCCATCCCTGCCTCTGCTCCTCTTGCTGGGGCACTGTGGCACTGTCACATCATCACTTTGGCTTGCCTGCCCCCAAAACCAGCCCCACTGGACCCCACATCCCTGACAGCCCGGGAGTCCTGGAGCCCTGAGGTGAGGTCCCTGCTCCTGGCCCTGAATCTGTGCCCCCACAGTGTCCCAGGGCTGACCTACAAATCCTGCAAGACCTTGGAGCAGGTCACAGCTGTGCACAGGGGTCACCATAATGACCCCTGAACACTTCAGTGGGGTTTTGGAAAGGCTTTGGGGACTTTATTTATCAGATGTGGCCGATCTTTGCTGCCTGCCTGGAAGGACTGGGCAGAGCCAGGAGCTGGACTTGATGGTCCTGGTGGGTCCCTTTCAGCCCAGGATATTCTGTGATTTCTTGCTTCTATGGCTGTGTTTCAAATATTGTTTGCTCAATGACAAGAATGGGTGGGTGCCCTAGTGAGGGCAATTAGAGCCCCTTGATGCACTTGGAGTCTGAGCAATCTGCCCTTCTTAAGGACTGGGAGAACTTGCTTGGGGCAGAAGGCTTGGAAAGGTGTTTCTGCATGCCCTGATTCATGCTGCAGCCGAGCTCCAGGTGCTGGGCACGCGGACCTTGCAGAAGTGCTGCCCGTGAGCTGTGGCCGTGCCTGGTGTGTGGCACTGGTGACACGAATGCTGCTGTACCCTCACAGGTGGTGCCCTTCAGCCAGGCTGGAGTGCTGAGTTCTGCAGGCCCATAGCTGTTTCAGGTCAGGTACTGCTGGGCTTGGCACCAGCTCCTGGGCAGGCAATGATGAATGGCTGCACGCTGTGCCTAACGAAGGTGGGGATTATTGGGTTATAAATCAATTAAGTGGTCTGAGGAAACCACAAGAAGAAGCCATGAAAGGAGAGAGCAACATCTGCTGTCTGGGGAAGAATGGGAGCCACCAGGTGCCCTCAGCCATCAGGTTTTCCTGGAGAGGAGCAGGAACCCCCTACCAGCTGTGACCCTCTCTGGTGTGACAGTGGTGGCTGAGGGGGGAACCCCCTGTGCTCTGTGAGGTTTGGGGGTTTCCAGCTGCAGGCTGCCCCTTCCAGGAGGTGATTGGTTTAGGTGGCCAGAGCTGGCTGTGATGACTGTTCCCAGGGACTGGCAATCCAGATGCACATCCAGATGTGTCCAGAGAGAGAGGAGCCCTCACCAGGGGCTGCAGCTTCTCCTGAGGGACAGGTCTGATCTCTGCTCCCTGGGACAGGGACAGCACCCAGGGAACGGCTGGAGCTGGGCCAGGGCAGGCTCAGGCTGGATCCCAGGGAAGGGTTCTTCCCCCAGAGGGTGCTGGGCACTGCCCAGGCTCCCCAGGGAATGGGCACGGCCCCGAGGCTGCCAGAGCTCCAGGGGCGTTTGGGCAGCGCTGCCAGGGATGCCCAGGGTGGGGTTGTTGGGGTGTCTGGGCAGGGCCAGGGGCTGGGCTGGGTGATCCTGGGGGTCCCTCCCAGCTCAGGACATTCCATCACTCTGTGATTCTGCAGCACCAGGGTTTCCCTGTCTGACAGAGCCCTCTCCTCCAGGAGGATACTGGCAGGGTTCATGGGCACCCTGTAAGCAGGGTCAGCTGGTGGGGGCTGGTGCCAGCTCAGGGGGTCGGGATGGTTTGGGCACTTGGGATCAATTTCCCCTCTGAGTGCCTGTGTCAGAAGGACACCCCCAGCCTGTGCAGCAGGGGCCAGCTGGGAGCATGTCCCTGGAATGCTGGGTGAGGTCCATTCCTGTCCCACCACACATGGCCAGGCCAGAAGAGTCCTCAGGGACCTGTGTTAGTCCCAGCCACCCACCCCTGAAACCCACGGCCTGACAAAACCTCTGTTTCTGGGACTTCACCTGTGTCCAAACTCAACTTTATCTTTCCCTGGAGAAGGGCAATCTCACCTTTGAGAGTTTGATTCCTGTTTCCTTTGCAAGAGGCTCCAGTTGCCTCCTGTGGCCTGTGTGACATGGGGAGGGTGATGGGAACAGAGGAAAATGGGCACAAACACCGTTCTTGGGCAGAGATGTGGCCCAGCCTTGCTGTGGGGACCAAAGGGCACAGGCACACGAGCATCTCTCAGGTTCCCTGTGTGCAGGATCATCACTGCCTGAGCCACCTGCAGAGTGCAGGGGCAGGCAGGCAAATCCAGCTCCCCTCCACAGCCTGCTCCATGCACCTTGTATCCATCACAGGACAGGTCCTCCCACAGCACCTGCACAGCCCGAGGCTCCCAAGCAGAGATGAGGACATGGAGTGTGCAGCCTTTCCTTCCTGAGATGGTTTCCAATCCAGTGCTCTTTAGAGCACGGCTGGGAAAGTTTCCGGTTTGGGATTAGTGAGTGGTGACAAGGAACCACTTCTCTGGGAGTCACAGTGCTACTCGTCCTCTGAGTTCTTGTTTTGCTCTGTGAACAAACCTCCAAGAAAACAGCAATGCAGCATTTTCTAAATTCTAATGAGCTGCTTCCTAATAGTTCTCTAATGAGCTGTGGCAAGCAGCAAGGAAACCTTGTTTGCTTTAATCTCTTTAGCTACAGCCTGTCCTAGAGGCAAAGCAGCTCAGGGGACAGTGAGTGGACTTGAGGCTGGACTGACACCTCGGAGATCAGGGCTTGTCCTCTGGTGTCTCTGGTGCAGGCCTGGAGATGCCAGCATGGGCATTAAACCATGGGGTGCCAGAGCTCTGGTTCTGTAGGAATCAGCCTGCAAAGCTCTGCATCCTGCTCACAGAGGAGAGCCTGTCTTGGCTGAGATTTGGCTGTTCTTGAAGAGTTAAATTTTGAGGAAAACAGAACATCTTCAGGGAAAAGAGGTGAAATGAGGAGCAGACATCAGGGAGGTCTCAGGAAGATCTTCCAGTACATGTAGGGGGCTTATAGAAAGGAGGGAGAGGGACTTTTCATATGGGCAGACAGTGAAAGGACAAGGGACAGTGGTTTTAAACTCAGAGGGCTGGGTTAGATTGGATATTAAGAGGAATTTCTTCCCTGGGAGGGTGGGCAGGCCCTGGCCCAGGGTGCCCAGAGCAGCTGTGGCTGCCCCTGGATCCCTGGCAGTGCCCAAGGCCAGGCTGGACACTGGGGCTTGGACCACCTGGGACAGTGGGAGGTGTCCCTGCCCATGGCAGGGGTGGCACTGGGTGGACTTTAAGGGTGCTCCCAGCCCAAACCAGTCCTGATTCCATCATCTGTGTTAGTCATGCCCGTCTGGGCTGGGTGCTTGGCCCTGTCCCTGGGCCTGGCACAGGTCATCACACCCGGACTGCTCTGACCCTCGTGCTCTTGGACAAACAGAGCTGCCCCTCCAGGGCAGAGCTGGCACAAAGATCCCACAGGAAAACACTCTGATGGAGGCAGTCAGGCCTTTGGCCGCATCCCAGCAGGGCAGGGGCTTTCCCAAAGTACCTTCTGTGCCTGGTTTTGCCCCTGCCTGGCAGCTGGTGGTGGCTTCATTGTGCTGGCTGAGGACACCCCTTCATCTATAGCCACTGGTTTCCAAGTTTTGGTCTGCAGAACCCAGCAGGCTCCTTTTGGCTCCAGAGCAGCCTGAGAGGCCCATCCAGCAGGAGAGGGTGACATTAAGAGGGTTACTCTGAGCACCTCAGTGCCTTTTGTCCTGGTGGGTTAATATAGGATCAGTCTGTTTTATCCTTTGGGATATTAAAGAAGCCTCCAGAGGGGATGAAGCCTCCAGAAGAGCTGAGCTGTGCCTCTCTTTGCCAGTGTTTATGAACAGTGAGAGTTCCACCTCATCACCTAATCCTCCAGGAGGCAATTTTTCTTCTCCTGATGAGGGCACATCCAGCCAGGGTACAAGAAATAAAGTGCTCAGCTTTCCTGCATCTGCACAGAGAGGCCCAGAAAAGGAGGCTCCACCTGCAAACTCCTGCGGGAAAGCCTTGAGGAAATGCTGGCATCTTCAGTATTCCAGTGCTGAACTTCCCACCAGGGCGAGTGCTCAGGTGATAACTCTTTGCTTTTGATCTATTGGATTTTGCAGTGACTTTGGTATGGTGATGAGACTGCAATATCCCATAATAGATGGCTGTTTCTAGCAAGAGCTCTGCTATAATTGTATTTATGAGCAGAATACTTATAGAGGCCTTCAGGGAGCTTGAAGTGTAAAAACATTCCTATAACAACATATAGACAGCCAACAGCCAAGCAATTAATTTCTGGGCTGAGAGTGGTGTTGGGGGCTCTGTCCTGGTTTAGACCATCCATTAAAGCTGCACAGGCTCTGCTGGAGGCTGTGGGGATCGGGACACTCGCTCCTTCCTCTGTGCTTTGTGGGCCTAAAATTGACATGAAATAAAGTTCACTAAAGCTAAAGGAGACCACTGAAGCTTGGGAGTGTTCTGAGGGAACCACGGATTTTTGTCACAGAATATCCTGGAAGGAATCCACCAGGATCCTCCAGCCCAGCTCCTGGCCCTGCACAGACACCCAGCAATCCCTCCCTGGGAGCAGTGTCCAAACCCTCCTGGGTCTGTGGAGTTTGTGCAGGAACAGCCCTTCCTCCCAGCTTGCCCTCCCAAGGGAAGAGGCAGGCGCAGACTCCTGAGGTCCAGGTACCAAGATGGGAAGTGGGATCAGTTTCCTGCACCTGATCCTGACTTGCTGAGGGTCCTCATCTCTGTTTTCCTCTCTGCTCTTTCCCCCCTCCTGCCCAGTCGCAAAGGCCCAGGTGATGCTATCATGATCTAGGTCTGGTCATGGCTCCACGTCAATAAAGTCCAAAGAAAAAAATCTACATCCCTTGAAAGGAATCTCAGTGCCTGTGTTTGTCACTGCTTTGGCTGAAATTACCTTAATAATGGGATATCTCACACGATGCCAATCCCCCATAGAGTGGCATTAATCAGCCTTGTTCTGCAGGGGAAGGAATTATATTGCTGTTAAAGATCACTTATTTACAGTTTCTGATTAGTAGGGTGAGAGGAAAGGAGATTGTTTTCATCATTTAATGAAAAAAACCCAAACCAACAGGCTCTTCAAATAATTATGAAGTTTTAAATTAAAACTGTTGAAGAAAGTTTCCATTCTGTGAATAAACTCTGTCTTGGAAAATGGCGAGGACTTAGCACATGGCAGAGGGCCTCAAAATGTCCATAGTAGGATTAAAAATAAATTCTGTTGTTACAATACGGACAGTTCCCGTATCATAAAAAAAAAATATTAAGAATTGATTTGTATCCTCCAGACACCTTGGAAGGGGTTCAAGCTGGCCAGGACAGGCTCCAGTTTGGGTACTCCAGAGCTGCACAGCCCCTCCCAGAGCAGATGTGCAGAGCTGAGCCTAAGCTGCTCAGTCTGGGAGTTGAACTCGGGAGCCAGGACTTTGCTGTGGCCTCCTGGTGTCTCACATAGCCCTGCCCGTGTCAGAAGCAGCCGGGAGAGGAAGGCACAGAAGCAGAAAGGGCTGGTTTAGGGCTTGGGGCTGAGCTGCTCATCCATGGAGAGAGAGAATTAAAGGTACCTGACCCCCTGTGGGCACCTGAGCCATGCTCCAGGCCTTTCTCTGCTCTATTTTGGGAAAATGTCTCTTTCATAATCCAGGCTCCTGGGTTCAGCTGGCCACCTGCAGCTGCCAGGATGAATTTGCCTCTTCTCCTCTTCCAGCAGCTTCTCACAGAAGCTCCCTCTGTGGCCCCCTGGCTACCAAAAACCAGGCCGTGCAAAACCAACACACATGGGCAGGGACACCTCCCACTGTCCCAGGCTGCTCCCAGCCCCAGTGTCCAGCCTGGCCTTGGGCACTGCCAGGGATCCAGGGGCAGCCACAGCTGCTCTGGGCACCCTGGGCCAGGGCCTGCCCACCCTCCCCGGGAACAAATTCTTCCTAATACCCTCATCTTCTTGATGCACCAGGATCACTGCAGCTGGAGGTGCAGTGCTTGGGGTGAGCTCTGCCTTAGGGCCCCACCAGAGAGGTGTGTTGTGTTTATCTCTGAGCCTGGCCCCTGGCAGAGTTGTCCTATTTACCCAGAACATGCTTTGCAAACCCATATTGTGTTTTCGTGGTGTAATAAAGAGACAGGAAACATTCTTATGGATGCTGGGAGAAACAGGAAATGAAAGCTGGGAAGAGAACAGCTGCTGCTGGTGCTTTGGACTCCTGGTCCCTCTTTGCTCCCCCAGTGATCCTTGTGGGGTGGGGTGAGCCCAGCTCCTCCTCAGCAGAGGGAATCCCATGGGATAGGAGCTCCCACCTGGACCTGTGAGTGCTGACCTGAACCTGAGACTGGTGGCAGGACTGAGCTGGGAGGCACAGTTGGAAAAGGCCAAAAAGGTTGAAAAGGAGATATTTGGAAGGCCAAAAGGCTGAAAGCTGCTCCCTAAAGCAGAGGCCCATGCTCCCTGCCCAGGGAAGGCACTGCAGGAGGGAAGCTGGGGATGGAGGGAGTGCAGGGCACCGAGAGGGGATGGAGGGAGTGCAGGGCACCGAGAGGGGATGGAGGGAGTGCAGGGCACCGAGAGGGGATGGAGGGAGTGCAGGGCACCGAGAGGGGATGGAGGGAGTGCAGGGCACCGAGAGGGGATGGAGGGAGTGCAGGGCACCGAGAGGGGATGGAGGGAGTGCAGGGCACTGAGAGGGGACAGCTCTGCTGGCAGGGGGAGGAGGAACAGGGTGTGGAAGGGACTTGAGATGCCAGCTGGCCTTTGGCCTTTCCCTGAGTTTGGTGGCATTTTAGGAGTGGGGTGGCAGAATGGCATGGGCTGGAGAGATGGTGTGGAAGCAGTGATGTCCAAAGTCTGGGCTGGCTACGGGTGCTGGGGAGATTGGAGGGGACAGCAGGTGTCTTCCCACCCAGGAGAACAGCTTCCAACCTCGTGGACTAAAGGCTATAAATCGATTGTTTTTTCCTTAAATAATAGGGCATCTTGCAAAGTTTCACTGAGCCCAGAGCAGGTGCTGGTGCTGAGCAGGGCTTGCCAAGAGCCAGCAGGACCTGGGGGGTTGCTGGGCCAGGGGAGGAGCAGTGGCCACGTAAAAGCTGATCAGCCACACTTGAGCTGGGGTTTTGTCACTGTTGAGTTCAGGGACGGCAAAAAAGCGGCATACTTTTAGGCAGGATAAAAGTCCTTTATTAAGAAGAAACCAGGCTTTATAAAGGCTAGTCTGTACAACTATCAGAAGGTCATTGGTTCACTTGGTGGACCTCTCTCATAACCACTGGTCAGTTATAACAATGCCTAAGAATAACAAACTGGAACAACAAGACGTACAAAACACCACCTGCAAAATACAGTTTACACAACCACATAAGATGGTTTACATAAACTTCTCCTGGTTCCCAGCTCCGTGCTGTGAGGGAGTAACTTCTCACAAACAAGGCCAGGAGCTAGAGAATTTCTCTCTGAGCGAGCTTGTCAGTGTCCACAGGATTTGGGCAGCCAAAGACACGGAATGAGACATCACAAGGGTGAGAGGGAACTTGGCTGGACCAGGAACTCACAGCTGAGCTCCAGGGCTGAAGGGAGGCCCAGGTGGGACAGGGCATGGTGAGTGAGTAACACCCGGACAGGGATGGTGCTGGGAAGGGCAAAGCTCTGCTGGAAGATGATGTCAAGGGCAATAAGAGGAGCTTCCACCAGTGTGACAGCAGCAAAAATAGGTAATAAGGAGAGTGGGTTTGCTGCTGAATGAGAAGGGGGTGACTCAGTGGGGACAGAGGAGGTGGAAGGACTCCCTGTCTCTTTTTGTCTTCCCCACTGATGTCTCCCAGACCTTTGGGATTAGAGAAAAGCTTCAAAGAGAACAATTCCAGTAGTGCAGGAGAGCTGAGACAGGGGTCTCTTGGGAAATCTGATCCCTCTGGGTTCCTGGGACAAAAGAGGATTCAGCTGAGGGGTGTCTTCCAGGAAAATAAAGATATTGGTCATAGGGCTGGTGCTCATCTGACAGCCCAGGAGAGGCTGAGGGAATTTCTGTATTCAGCCTGGGGAAGGGAAGAGTGAACCTAAATACCAACCTGCCAGTACTTATAAGGAGGTTTTGAGAAGATGGAAACAGGATCTTTACTGAGAATTTGGTGGGAAAATAAGAGTTTGTGGTTAAAGTGTGAAGTAAGGGAGGTTTTGGTGCAATGTAAGAAAAGAAATACACATAAAGGCAGTGAAATGTTGGAATAGAGCCCCAGGCAGACCATGGGATCTCCTCCTTGGAGGATTTCAAGCCCCAGCTGGACAAAGACCTGAGCAGCCTGGTCTGATACAGGATTTGGGTCTTGAGATGGAGTGAGGGCTCCTGATGCCCCCTCCTGACTGAGTCCCTCTGTGAGGCAGCTCACAGTAACCAGGGCAGTCTTTGGGTCTTTGATTAAAGGTTTAAAGGTGAGCCCTGGGGTGGGGCTGCTCTGTGCCCCTCCTTTGGTGCATCTGGCTCTGGCCTGGGTCACAGACACCCTGGGACCCCCGTGCTGGGGGGCAAAGCCCCGTGCAAGGCTCTGCCCTGTGTTTGCTGAGTGCTGACACAGCTGAGGAGACTGCAGGTTGTGGAGGTCACTGGATCTGCAGTCTCACTTCTCTTGCCAAAACAACCTCCCCAGCACGAGCAGAGCATTGCAAATACTTTGGGAAAGCTTTGCCTCCTTGTGCCTCTGAGATGGCCCCTTGGAAACGGAGCCGAGTCCTCGTTGTCCTTCTCTCCTGGGTGCTGGCCCAGCTGTTGACTTGAAATATGACTTTGTCCCCAGGAAAATGACCATCACTCCCTCCAGAGGGCAGGGTTTTGGCACAGCTGTGTCAGTGCAGCTGTGCCAGGCTGTCTGCAGATCCTGGAGGGAGCCCACACCCGTCTGGCTCATCCGGAGGGGATTTGTGCCTGCTGGGCTTGGTTTGTGGTGCTGGAAGTCCACAACTTGGCAGGCCTTTTCTTGGGGTGCTGCTCCAGGGCAGCGTGGGCAGACACTGCCGGCCCAGGGCACAGTGGGGCATCCCTGCGTGTCACAGCTGCCTCGGGCCTCAGCTCCCAGCTGCCCACGGGGAAGCTTGGACACACGAGAGGACTCCAGCACATCTGCAGGATGCTGCAGAGCCTGGTACCCACCAGGGAGACCCTGCAGGGACCTGGAGCCTGGTACCCACCAGGGAGACCCTGCAGAGATCTGGAGCCTGGTACCCACCAGGGAGACCCTGCAGAGATCTGGAGCCTGGTACCCACCAGGGAGACCCTGCAGGGACCTGGAGCCTGGTACCCACCAGGGAGACCCTGCAGGGACCTGGGGGTCGGGGGCCCTTCACGAAGGGGCTCACTGAGCTGCTCCTGCCTCCTCCTCGGGGGGCTGCTGGGGAGGTGCAGAGCTGCTTCCACTGGAAACCGCCACTAATTGGACCTTATTAAAAATTTACTTCTGTTTCACAATAAAGCCGGAGCATTTATCTTCCCCCAGCCAAGGCATTAATTACCAACACAAATGGGCTGCGCTGCCGGGGGAACGGCAGAGCTGGGGCTGTCGATTCCGTGACCTCAGTGCAGCCCTTCCCGCCGGCTCTGCGGGAGAAGCAGCCGCTCCCGCAGCCCCGGACAGCTCCACCTGCAGATTCTGCTCCTCCCTCGGAGGATCCAAGCTGTAGGATTTCCCATTTCCTCCAGGAAAATGGGAAGGGAATCCCTTGGAAAATAATATGGGTGTTTTTTTTTTTAACAAGACCTGATTGAAGCAAGGTGCCCAAAGATTGAGAGTATTTTAGGGTAATGGAAACCCCCAGGTATCCCTGCAGGATATCCCACTGTCCTGGGGAAATTCCCTGGGGATAGTTTGCCTCAGGGCTGTCCTGCAGCAATACCACGCTTCCATCTCTGGTGGAGATGTTGAAGTTTTGACACTGGTATTTTCACAGAGGTTTCTTCTGCTGGGTAAAACTGCACAATGCCAGTGCCTGAGCTTGGGAGGCCTGTGGGATTTGGGACACAGACACAGGACTGGATCACTGTACCGGGAAAACAGGTCTTCGTGGAATCATGGAATGGTTTAAGTTGGGAGCAACCTTAAAGCCCATCCAGTGCCACCCCTGCCATGGGCAGGGACACCTCCCACTGTCCCAGGCTGCTCCAAGCCCCAGTGTTCAGCCTGGCCTGGGACACTGCCAGGGATCCAGGGGCAGCCACAGCTGCTCTGGGCACCCTGGGCCAGGGCCTGCCCACCCTCCCAGGGAACAATTTCTCTCCTCTTTTATTTTGAAGATGTTCCCCCTTGTCCTGTCACTCTCTACTGAGTAAAAAGTTACTCTCCCTCTTTTTCATAAGCCCCTTTAGGCCCTGGCAGGGGCTCTGAGCTCTCCCTGAAGCCTTCTCCTCTCCAGGTGAGCACCCCCAGCTCTCCCAGCCTGGCTCCAGAGCAGAGGGGCTCCAGCCCTGGGAGCAGCTCCGTGGCCTCCTCTGGCCCTGCTCTAGCAGCTCCATGTATTTCTTGTGCTGAGGATTCCAGACCTGGACACGGCTCTGCAGGTGGGGTCTCAGGAGCATCTTCCCTTTGGCTGCATCTTCCTTCACACGTGTCCATGGCATTGTGGTGAAGGAAAACCTGAGTGTGGCTGACTGGCCAGCTGGTTGTGCTGGGTGAGGTTTGGCACTCTCTGTTCCTGCATCATGAGAACTGTGCCTGTTCTATTTCCTGCAAGAATCAGAGCTGAATCTGCAGCAGCTGCTGTTGCCCAACCTTCCCACCCCTGTGCAGCCTGGGCTGGGGGACCCCTGTGCCTCTGGAGTGGGGCAAGGGAGCAGAGCTTTGTCTTTTTGCTGTAGGAAGCTGCTGCATCCCAAACTCTCCACTGACCTGGTACGTGGTTCAGTGACTGGAATGGCACAGCTTCACAGAGTCATGGACTATCCTGAGCTGGGAGGGACCCACAGGGATCACCCAGCCCAGCCCCTGGCCCTGCCCAGACACCCCAACACCCCCACCCTGGGCATCCCTGGCAGCGCTGTCCAAACGCCCCTGGAGCTCTGGCAGCCTCGGGGCCGTGCCCATTCCCTGGGGAGCCTGGGCAGTGCCCAGCACCCTCTGGGGGAAGAACCTTTCCCTGGGAGCCAGCTCCAGCCGTTCCCTCATGGATGCAATGGCCCTTCCCTGAGAAAGGGCTTCCCCCTGCACAAACACTCAGCAAAGCCTCTGCTCGCCTTCCCACAGTGTCCCTTGAGACCTGGAACACTCCAGCAGAGCAAAGACATCCAGGACAGAGGTGACAGACCCTGTGAAGTCCCCAGGCCAGGTTAAGTGACAGGCTCTGGGCAGGAGGTTGTGGCACGGGCTGCTCTCCCGCATCCTCCATCCCACTTCCCACCTTCCATTGCTCTCAGCACTGCCTCCTGCCCTGCAGCCAGGAGTGGAACTGCCCGGTGCTGCACTGCCTGCCAGACTGCAGCCCCTGGTGTGTCTGTTCAGCCTGGGGTGGGAAGGGAGGAGGATTTCTCCAGTTAACTCGTGCAGGAGCAGTTGTGGGAGGGATGCTCCAAACCTGGTTTCCAATTAGGAGCAGAGCCGTGGTACCTGTCTGGATGTGACAGGATAATGCACCTGCTAAACATTACAAGAGGCTTCCGAGATTCGATGTGACACCAGCGAAGCAGGAGCTGCAGTTTAGTCAACACTCCATCAGTTAAAAGTCTATATTTCCAATTATCTGCGGACAGTTTGCCTTCAAGGATAATTGGCTTCCCACAGCTCCTAGAACAGATGTCAGGGAGCTCCTTCTCCTCCACTGAGGAAAACCTGGAATGGTTGGTAGCATGCACCACCCGGAGGTGTCAGTGTCAGGGATCTGGGGACTGTCCTGGGGCAGAGCTTTGCAGAGGCAGCAGCCCCTAAAACCTGAGGGGTGCAGGTTACCCCAGCCTGCTCCTGAGCTGAGGGGCGGGGGAGCCCACACAGTGACACAGACCCAGCAGTGCCCACGGCTGGGGCAGCCCTCAGGCCACCAGGGGACAAACCCAGCCCCCGGGGCTCTGCTGGCCCTCAGCAGCGCCAGGGTGCTCCCAGTGACACCCCGTGCTTGTCACACCCGCACGGACAGGCTGCACAGCCCAGGCAGAACCGGTACAGGGAGCAGGAAACCACGGCAGAAATCACAGCAGCACCCTAGAAAATCTCAAACTCCAGCAAGGAACTGAAGCATAAGAACTTTCCGTGTGAAATTTAAATACCTGAGTGGAAAATTAGGTTTTTATTGCTACAGACTGCTGCTGTGTCTAATGGGAATTGTCATTCAGCACTCCAGGCCCTGGGTCTTCTCTATGGATGAGATTTGTTGACTGATCTGCAGCTTCCAGGAGCCACTGGACCTCTTCTCCAGACCGTGTAGGGGCAGCCAGTGTCACCGTGGCCTCTGGGAGTGCTGAGAGATGTACACCTGCTCCAGTGTGATTCCCAAAAAAGCCCAGAGGGAAGGGAGGGCTGAAGGCACCCCAGGAAGGCTCTTGTGCAGTGCTTCCGCTCTGTTTCTGAATTACGAATTTTGATATTCAGTCCCTGGATTTTGTTTTGAAGATGAAAACTCTGCAGTTTCCATGGGAAAAGGGTATTCCTTGGTGGGAAAATGCACAGCCCTTTCTTTTTTCCCTTTGGGAGTAAACGGTAGGGTTCTGGGGTTTTTCCTCACCTACAAACAACAATTTATACAGTGATGTCTGAGACTGCTCCTCCACAACAGCTGGAGAAGGATCATTTCTGGAGGTGAGGGCTTCCCCAGATGGTGTGGGGAAGGCTGTGGTACCCCTGGGAAGGGGGATGCTGCAGGAAGGGGGCTGGCAGCGCTGTTGGAATTTTGGGGGACTGTGGAGGCCCCTGAGCTGCAACGGAGCTGCTGTGGCCATGGGAAGGGTGACACGAAGGGCACAAGGGGGAGCCGAGGCTGTGCACATCCACAGGGTGCTGGGGAAGCTCTAGACACTGCCTTTATTCCAAGGCATTGCCAGCTCCTTTGAGATCCAGCTCTTGGCACATCCTTCCCCCCAGGCATGGCCCAGCAGTGTGTGACTGCCATCCCTGAGGGCTTCGGGGCTGCTGCTGGGCTGTGTTTTCCTGCAGAACCTTGAAGAGCGA
This sequence comes from Platysteira castanea, assembly GCA_013397175.1. Classification (NCBI taxonomy): domain Eukaryota; kingdom Metazoa; phylum Chordata; class Aves; order Passeriformes; genus Platysteira; species Platysteira castanea. The sequence goes on along the minus strand of VYXC01007576.1, from coordinate 205,390 downwards.
GGTGCCTCAGGCTCCAAATCCACCCGTTCTCAGCGGTGCTTGCCATGAAGGGCTGCGGGTGATGAGCAGAGCCACAGCGAGTGCGGTGGGAGCTGTGCGGGCAGGGCAGAGGCAGGGACAGGGACAGGCACCCCTGTGTCACCTCCCCTTGCCCCTGGCCCGGGCTGGCCCCGCTGGCCCCTGAGCTGCTGCGGTGGCCAGGCTTTGGGGTGGGAGGGCTTGGTCTGAGCAGCTCCTCCGCAGTCTGAGCGTGCCCTGCCTTCAGCAGCTCTGTCCCCGCTCCGCTCTGGCTGCCGCTGACTGCTAATGAGCCGCTAATTGGCTCCGTGTCGGCCAGCGCTGGTGCCCAGGGGCTGCGGCTCCCAAAGGAGGAGCGGCAGGAGAGCAGCGCCGGGCTCTGCCCATGGCCTGCAGCAAAACACAGACCACGAGGGTTCCCTGGGTGAGGCTTCCTTCTGACCGAGTGCCAAAGGTGTCCCAGCGGTGGGAACAGCCCTCGGGTGGGAACAGCTCCAGGCCTTCACCCAGAGAGCTGCAGGGCTCCCTCTGGGCAAATCCTTCCCCAGCACACGCTGGGGCTGGGCTCTGCCATCTCTGCCCTCGGTTTTCATATGATTTATGGGACGGTTTGGGTTGGGAGGGCCCTGAAAGCCCATCCAGTGCCACCCCTGCCCTGGCAGGGACACCTCCCACTGTCCCAGGCTGCTCCAAGCCCCAGTGTCCAGCCTGGCCTTGGGCACTGCCAGGGATCCAGGGGCAGCCACAGCTGCTCTGGGCACCCTGGGCCAGCGCCTGCCCACCCTCCCAGGGAACAATTCCTTCCCAATATCCCATCCAGCCCTGCCCTCTGGCACTGGGAAGCCATTCCCTGTGTGCTGTCCCTCCAGCCCTTGTCCCCAGTCCCTCTCCAGCTCTCCTGGAGCCCCTTTAGGCCCTGGCAGGGGCTCTGCGCTCTCCCTGGAGCCTTCTCCTCTCCAGGTGAGCACCCCCAGCTCTCCCAGTCTGGCCCCAGAGCAGAGGGGCTCCAGCCCGGGGAGCATCACTCTCTCCTCTGTGCACACAGGAGCTGCACGGTGTCGGTGCCCTGACTCAGAGCAGCAGCTGTCGAGAAGCTTCTGTTTGCAGATTATTCACAACCGATTTTTTGCTTCCATCTGCCTGTCTCTACCATCTGGGATCATCTCCACTCCTGCAGGATACCAGCGAGGTTCCCGGGCCTGGCTTTCACTCCGATCCATCAGCAGCAATCCCAGGATCATTAGGAGCAGCTTGCTTGCTCGGGCAGTTTGGCTCCCCAGCACGGCGACAGCACACACTATTAGCCTGTGAAGTGGAGATGGATGTGCAGTGGCTGCACGGAGTGTGCCCAGCCCGCTTCCCATGTGCTGTGCCCGTGGCAATCCCATCCTGCCCCTCCTGTGCTTTTCTTTGCTCTGTCAGAGCAGTGGTGTGGAATTTGAAGCCTTTTCTGTCTCAGCAAAGGGGCTCATGCAAAACCAGATTTTCTGTTCCCATTCTTTGCCTATTTTTGCAGCAAGAGAGTAAAAATTAACTGAGCGAAGTGTCCTCAGTTGTGTAATCAAACTGTCCCTTGCGTGTGATCGCGTGTTCAGATAAACCCAGGTGTTTCTATGAGAAATATATAAAATAATCCTGATGTTTAACCTGGTGCAGCCCAGACTGGGAAATGAAAGCCCACCATTAAAAACCAGGAGGAAGCACTTTGTGGCTGAATTTTCCTGTTTCGGGCACGAGAGCCTGAGCTGAGCTCCCTCTATCAAATATGGGAAATCTTTATTTGTGATGAACAAAGCTGAGCAGGCTCAGCTCGCCTGTGAATTGAAAGTTGTCTGTGGGCAGGAGTTATGCACAAAACTGATAATTACCAGAGCCAGGACTCCTAATCAGGGAAAGTGGGAGCTGTGGTGGAATAAAGCACTTAATACGTGGGTACTTTTTTAACCATTTCCCTGCTGTTCCCATTCCCCAGCCCTGCCCTGTGAGCCCTGAGGTGGGAAGGGCAGGCCCTAAAACCCCTACAGGGCCCTGCACAGAGTCCCCCAGCTCTGTTTTGCAGGGGGCTTCGGGGTCCAGAAATCGGGGCTCCCGTGAGGGGTGGGACTCACGCAGAGCTTTGGAACTGCTCCCACAGCTGTGTCTGCCAGGGATCTCCCCTGGGCTCTCTGCAGGGCTCTCTGGGGCAGCCTCACAGCCCAGGGGCAGCTCCAACACCTTCCCCAGGGTGAGTGGGAATTCTGGCTCCAGGGCAGATGTGGGGCAGTGCCAGAGGGCAGGGCTGGATGGGATATTGGGCAGGAATTGTTCCCCAGGAGGGTGGGCAGGCCCTGGCCCAGGGTGCCCAGAGCAGCTGTGGCTGCCCCTGGATCCCTGGCAGTGCCCAAGGCCAGGCTGGACACTGGGGCTTGGAGCAGCCTGGGACAGTGGGAGGGGTCCCTGCCAGGGCAGGGGTGGCACTGGATGGGCTTTAAGGTCCTTTCCAGCCCAAACCATTCTGTGATTCCATGATGATGATGATGATGTGGAATTTGCAGTTGCTTCCATGAACTTCAGGACCCCAGGTGAGAAATGTTGACCCTTGAGGACAACACAACCAAGCTTCATCCAGCTTATGCAAGTTTATTTAGGCTTCATCGCTTTTGCTTCTAGTTCCTCAAGTCCTGGCCTTCCTGGGGTTGTGTTACTGTCACTGGAAGATTCTTTCTGGAGGATGTAACTAAAAAGGAAATTTTTTGGAAATGAGAATAAAAGACTGAGCCAAACTGCTAATATTGGTACTGACCTACGGATGAAAGCAACACCGTTCCCCAAGTCTAATTATGCTTGGAAAGGGCCAGCTTTTGCTCATTTTTCACAAATCTGATGGATATTGACTTCAATGTTTCTACTGGCATGGTATAAAATAAAAACAACTCTGGTGCTAATTGCTGCTTAGTCAATCAAAATGCTATGATTTTGGGAACTAAAATTCAGGAATCAGCTCAGATTGCTCCGTAGTATTTTGGTGTGCTAAAGAGAGCCTCTGGCAAATGTGGAGGAAAAGAGGCTCCAGGCTGAGCGTGGGCTGGACTTGGAAATGCCACTGACAGTGGCCTCGTCATGGCTGGGCTGGCAGGGGGGGGACCAGGGGCTCATTAGATATTTACAGATTAACTGCCACCATCCCCACTGCTCCAGCCAGTGTCAGCACCCGGGGGCTGTCAGGGCTCCTTTGGAAAAACCACGGATATTTCTATTTCTCCTGTTTAGTGAGTGTTGCAGCTGACCTCAAATTGCCTTCGGTTCCTTGTGTTGAGAGTCCCCAGTGCCCAAACATTCACAACAAAAATCAGAGCCAGGATCCGCTTTCATTCCTGCCCCGAGCTGGGCAAACAATTCAGGTTTTGCATTTCCTCGACCAATCAAGCCATAATTTTGGGCTGAGCAGAGGATTTCACCAGTACATGCCAGTGAATGTTTAATCTGTGTGGTGTCAGGGCATTTTTGTAACCAGTTTTTTCAAAGCACTTAAAAATGAAAGGATGGAAGTGAAGGAAAAAACCCCCAACCTGCTGTACAGAAAAACTGCAAAATTTTGGATCTCGGGGACATTTTAAAAACTTCATCTTTTGACTGGAGCAGTTTGACAGCTTTGCAAACTGTTTACATTGATGGTTACATTTTCTGAGGGGAAAAAATTGTCCTCAGCCAAAATAAGTACCGGATCTGTAGCTGTGTCACAGATGGATCTGGTACAGCTGATGCTCCGAGGTTCTCCCGTTTGCAGTGGCTTTTGTCACTCGGTGATGGATTGGGCTGATGTTTCCCATATCAACCATCTCAGTCTAGCAGTGTCTGTGCGTTCCTTCTGAGAGTTCCACAAAAAACCACTTCAGCAGCTCTGAAAATGGGGCCAGGGGATGAGCAGATGGAGCAGCCCTGGGAGAAGGATTTGGGTGTTGCTGGGTGAGGGCTGGACCTGCCCCAGCCCTGAAACCCCCGAGCCTGGGCTGATCCCAGCGTGGGCAGCAGGGGAGGGGGGATTCTGCCCCTCTGCCCCNGACAGTGGGAGGTGTCCCTGCCATGGCAGGGGTGGCACTGGATGGGTTTTCAGGTCCCTCCAACCCAAACCATTCCATGGTTCTGATTCTATGAAAAGTGAATTCCTTTACACATTGCTGTTTTTAAGAGCACCCCATGGTACCTGGGGGATACTGGAGCTACCAGGGGACCCAATAACCTTTGGTGACCCTTTGGAAACTCAGTTTGCTTTACTCTCACTGGAAATTCTTGAAAACTCTCATTCTAAGCAAACTGGGTTGGAATTTCCCAGTGTTTGCAAGCAAAACTCGCTGAAAATCCAATTTGCACAAAGCACAGTCTGTTCCTCCTCTCTTTTCTCACATGGTGCTGTGGGGTCAGTGTGTGTCTGTCCCCAGCTTGTCCCCTTGCACCCCCAGCCTGGCTGGTGCAGGGCTCTGCCTGCTCTCTCAGCCCCTCGTGTGCAGTGCTGGAGCCAAACCCTTCTGGGGTGAACTGATGCCAAACCTCTCTCCTGTCCCTTGTGGCAGCTGGAGCTGCCCCCCCAGACCCACGCCCCTGCCCTCTGCGTGGCTGTTGCAGAGCAGGGAAGGCTCAGCCCTGGGGGGCTTGGCTGCCCTGCCCACTGTGTGGCTGTAATGGCCCTCAGCATGAGGAAAGTGCATCCCTGGGCTTCCTGGGACAACCACGTGGCTGTCCCATCTTCCCAGGGCAGTGGTGGAGTCACTGTCCCTGGAATTGTTCAAATAAGCAGTAGATGTGGCACTCCACAATGTGGAGAGTGGGCACGAGGGCATTCAGTTGGATTTGATCATCTTGGAGGTGTTTTCCACCCTTCATGATCCCGTGATTGTCCCTTAATGGAGCCCACAGGGTCAAGGGACCCCAGGTGGGTCCTCATCTCTGCACTGCAGCCTGCAGAGGGTCTTGGAGCAGGGGGCTTGTCCTGGAGCAGGGGATTTGTCCTGAAGCAGAGNCTGAAGCAGAGGGTTTGTCCTGGAGCAGGGGGTTTGTCCTGGAGCAGGAAGTTTGTCCTGGAGCAGGAGGTTTGTCCTGGAGCAGGGAGTTTGTCCTGGAGCAGGGGATTTGTCGTGGAGCAGGGGGTTCTCCTGGTGTCCCGGTGACACCCCAGCCCTGTGTGTGAGGCTGCACCCAGGCCGGTTTGGTTCCTGGCCAGCTGGGAGCTGCTGGTGCTCCCCAGGCCGGGCTCAGGGCTCTGGCACCTGCGGGGTGCCCTGGCCCAGCAACAGCCCCAGCACTGCCTCGGGCAGTTTTGTGCCAGCCAAGGGAGGGGAGGCAGCACCGCGGGCACCGCGTGGGCTCTGGTGTGACCTCAGCTGGGAGTTGTGTCCGTGCCATCCCAGCTGTGTGAACCCAGTGTTGCTCTTTCAAAAACCCCACGACCAGTTATTGAACATTGTTCATTTTTCTTTTTCAGTTTTTTTCTTTTTGAATGGAAAAAGGGTGAGATGTTGCTCTGGTTTTCTCAGCCTTCTGAATTTGCATTTTTTGAGTCAGAATTCTCACAGTTTTATGTAAATAATAGCTAATGTTTACTTAACTGTCCTTTTTTGTTTTCATTCTGTACTATGAGAGANTCTCTTCTTTTGCCCATCTGAGCCCAGAGGTGTGAGTTTGGTCTTTTCTTGTGTCCTATAGCGACAACCGGGCACAGACACGCTGCTCCCACGGGCTGTTTTCTGTGCCCGTGTCCTGGTGCTGTGCGGGGCCCTGCAGGAGCCTTGGTCCTGGCAGGCAGGTGCAGCCCGAGGCTGGTCCTGCTGCAGCCTCCAAGGGGAGAGCTGCTCTCCGCATCCCCTGCTCCCAGTGAGAGCCCAGCCAGCGCTCCTGTGCACATTCCAGAGGCACTGCAGCCACCCCAGCGTGGGCAGGGAGCAGGCACAGCGCTGCAGAACCTGCTGCCCTGCAGCATCCCTGGAGAGCGAGCTTCCTAGCAACCTTCAGCTTGGTGAGCACTCTCAAAGGACCCCTTGGGGTGGGGCAAAATCCCAGAGTAGCAGCATTAATCCTACAGAGTGAGACTGCAAGCGTTGCCAAAGAACCAACTTTCATATGGTTTCAACTCAGAGGCAAATCTGGAGGATCTGCTCTAATCTATATTCAAGAGAACAAAATGGCCCCAAACAGTGCTACATTTTTTAAAATACTTGTCTTAAAATTAACACAACAATTACTTAGTCATTCGAGTTGAGTTGTGTATTCCTTGAAAACACTTTCTTTGAAGCCTCCTTCCTGTGTAAGGAGCTGTTTGAATCCCTGATTTAGCCAGAAAACTCAGCGCTGGCCTTTAGCTGTACAAGGGCAGTGGCACTGCCGTGATATAATGACATTTTTGTATAAATTTACGAGTATAAAATTTGAGTACATCCATATTTAAAGGACAGACAATATGTGAAACCCCCTTCTCTGGGCCTATGGAGTGTTTGAGCTCCATGGGAGCAAAAATGTTATGGGTTTATTTACCTCAGGCAGAGCAGTTGGGCCACTGGAAGTCCTTGTCCTTTGGGGAGCTCCAACACGGTTTCTCACCCTCTGCCCTAAGCCATGATCCTTCCCAGGCTCTGGAGTGACCAGGAGGAGCACATGCAGATTTGTCCCTTGCCAGGGACGTACCAGGGAAAAGTTTATTTAATGCAGAGGAGACGAAAAATCTCCTTATCCATCACTGCTGTGCAGAGCGAAATAAAGGCACCATTGATTTTGTGTTTGAGGTAATTAATTGTGGTGCAAAGCCTGGTTGGGAGTTTAAAGGCCACATTCCCACAGCCGGGACCTCTGGCTGCGGGGCAGCACCTGGCAGGTGAGAAATGCTGGGAAGGAGCAGAGTTTTCCTGGAGCAGTTGGTTTGTGTGCTCCCAAAATGGGCCCAGCTCCCGGGGAGAGGATGAAGGATGCAGCAGGAGCTGTAGGAACAGGGCTTAGGGCTCCCCGTGGCCCTGCCAGTGCTCCCTGCCAGGCTGCTCCTGCCTGCACGCTGAGAGGGGATCGGAGTCCACTATCCCAGCAGGACCCGGAGCCACACTGCCATGGGCAGCACGTGCTGCTCTCGGTGGCCCCAGGGCTGAGATGGCCTTGCACCCGTGGTTGGAATGGCACAGGTTCTGCAGCAGTGGTTGGACCATGCATGTTCTGAGCATCAGGAATGCACATTTTCCTTCCCTGGGACACTTCCCTTCAGCTCGGGGCCAGAACTTGGCCAAGGACACGTTTTGACTGCTGAGGAGATGGAAGGGGAAAGGGACAGACCAGGCAGGAAGGTAAGAGAGTTAGTGATGGTCAAAGAGACACAGCGAAGGTGGGGCTGAGTGTGGAATCATGGAATCATGGAATCACAGAGTGGTTTGGGTGGGAAGGGACCTTAAAGCCCATCCAGTGCCACCCCTGCCATGGCAGGGACACCTCCCACTGTCCCAGGCTGCTCCAAGCCCCAGTGTCCAGCCTGGCCTTGGGCACTGCCAGGGATCCAGGGGCAGCCACAGCTGCTTTGGGCACCCTGGGCCAGGGCCTGCCCACCTTCCCAGGGAAGAATTTTTTCTTAATATCCCACCTAAACCCACTCTGTGTCCGTGTGACCCATTCCCCCTTGTCCTGTCACTCCATGCCCTTGGAAATAGTAACGAAGCAAAACATACCTCATGCCATGGATTTCTGGTGCACAACACCCTATGGCTGAATGTCAAACCCTTCCCAGGCAATTAAAGTGTTTGCATGACTGGTAAGGACAGGCTGAAATTCATGGAATTTCTGAACATGGCAATTAATCTGTCCAAGGTATGGTAGAAACTGAAAGAGCAAACAACAAACAAGATGATCTTCAGATGGAATCTCCTTCCTCCTGCCCNACACTGGGGCTGGGAGCAGCCTGGGACAGTGGGAGGTGTCCCTGCCCATGGCAGGGGTGGCACTGGATGGGATTTACGGTCCCACCCAACCCACACCAGTCTGGGATTCTGAGCTCTCTCTTTCCTATCTCTACCTCATGTCTCATCACCGTCCCCACTCCAAAGAGCTGCACTGCTCCTGCACTGCTGGATCTGCAGGGGCTGGCTTGCCAGCCAAGAGCCCTGATCCTGCTGGTGTTCACTGGGAGGCTTCCCTTGCACAGTTAATCCAGAACCAATGCTGACTTCAACGCCCTTTTAGAAAAAGAAAGATTTCAGAAAATCCTTTCCGTAGTTCTGGGATTTGCCAGAACCTTCCCAGCACCGTGTGCTGTCCACAGGTGGTTTCCAGCTCCCCAGGTGAGTCCCTGCAGGAGCTGCAGAGCTGCTGGGGGACGTGTTTAGGGCCGGGGGTAGAACTGCCCATCTGTGAAGCTTTGCTCTAAATCCCAGAGTCTGTCACCAAACATTCTGCCTGATTAAAGCCCCAGGAACCCAGGCTGGAGGAGGCCTCCCCCGTGTTTTATAAGGAAGTGAAATGGCCCCTGATTCCACCCCGGAGCCTTTGCACCTTTGTGGGCTCAGGAACTTGCAGAGCTGAAGGACTTAAGTGACCCTTTAAAGGCAGAGCTGTGGAGTGTCAGAGGGTGCTTCAGGTTTTCCTGAGGAGGTGCAGTTCCATAGGACAACAGGTCTGACAATAACGTGGTTATAATAACTCAATCAGTCAGGAAGTTAATTCCTATCCTGGCTGGCTCTGAGCTGGGATTTTGGCTGCTTAGTGCAGCCCCAAGGGGAAGAGCAGAGGGAGAAGGGCACAGATCTGCAGGTTCCCCATGCCAGGGGCACAGCGAGTTGCATTCTCCTTTCCTGTGAACAGGGGATATTTTGGATTAGGAACATTCAGAGCAGCCACATGTCACAGACAATTGACCCTCCATGTGCCCTGGGGGGTGCTGGGGAGAGCTGCCTCAGCCAGGCTGCTGGTGTGCTAATGGCCCTACCGCTGGAGCAATGAGATGTCCTATTGATCATTATCCATCGCTAACAGACTCCCGTGTTCCCGGAGGATCGCTCGGGTGTGACTGCGAGGGACAGTGATGTTGGACTGAGTGCAGACAGGATCCTGAGCCCCACAGGTGACAGAGACCCTTTCCCAGCATACTTGTAAGGAGGGAAAATTAATTTAACTGGGATCAGACTTGCTGGGGGCAGGGGGATATCCTAAAAAAGGCCGTAGCCTTTTCACTGACACCAACAAGGTTCTGGGATCCAGTCATGGCAGCATCTTACCTGGTCCTCTGCTATGGGACACACTCACAGTCCTTGTGCTGTGGACACGCAGGAGGAGGATTTCCATGGCTGAAATCTTCCTTCCAGGCAGGATTTCCCTGTCTGGGATGGGCAATGCTGTTCCTGGGGACAGAGGGGGTTTTCAGGTCCGCACTTTCACCTTGCAGTGCTGCATTTCACCAGTTCACAAACCTGGAGGTCCCGCCCAGCCTTTAACAACCCCGTACCTGCTCAAGGTCTGGAGAGTTCATAAAAGAAAAATAGTGATTTTTTCATTTCTTGCTCTCTGACCCAAACTCACCTTTTCCAGCCTTCCTGTGCAATTCTGAGTTTGGAAATGTGCTCTGCTGCTGCAGGATGACATCGTGGAACAGCTCTGAGCACACTGAGAAGGGCACACGGCAGAGGACAGGTCCCCGCGGTGGGAGCGTGGCAGTGACAGCAGAGCCACGAGCTGCCTGAGGCTCGAGGGGAACCTCTGCCAGTGGGGTGGGTCACAGCCAGCCTGGGGGCTTGTCTGTATTCCACTGCCTTCCAAACACATTCCCTGGCTCTCCAGCCACGTGTGCTGGCCTGGGATCTCACACAGGAATAGTTCCCCCAGCTCTCTGAGGCTCCTGCCCTGCTCCGTGCACACCCGGGTGCTGTTTCATCCAATCCCTTCGGTCAAATGCCAGCAGAGCTCTCCGTCCTGGCAGCACAGGGTGGAGATCTCCCCCTGCCCCCAGCCCTGCGGAACAGGGATGGCTGAGCAGCTCCCACTGAGGACTGGCTGGAGTGGGGGTCTGGACAGGGGCACAGCTCCTTCTCCAGCATGGAGAGCCCTGGGTGTGTCTCCAGCGGCTCGGGCTCAGCCACAGCCCTCCCCACGCTGTTTGTCCCGGGGGCACAGCAGGATGCAGCAGGGGGGCTCTGCTGGAGGAGCCGTGGGGAGCTGGCGCTGTGTCTAAACACAAACTCCACCTGCTCAGAGGCACCGGGCTCTGCAGCCATCGCTGCCTGTCACTGCAAGGCTGGGCACCTTGGGTGCAGGGTGGATGGAGGGATGGATCACAGGGCAGGGGTTGGCTCCCTGAGGAATGCTGGGTGTGCAGTGAGATGCGTGAGGAGGATTGCAGCGGGTGGCAATGCCCGGCACTGCCTGAGGAGAGCACAGGACAGGGTGGCTGTGCTGATTTCCCCTTTGATTTCTTTGCCAATCACTTTGTTCAGCCCATTGTGCTGCAAGTGCTGCTCAAGCTGGTGTCCCTTGCCCAGCACTGGGATGTCCCCTCCACCCTTTGGCCGTTTTGTTGGGCAGAGAATCTCTGGGTGCTGGAGGGCGAAGTCTGGAGCATCAGAGCTGTAAATGCCCCTTGGCTCACCCCGAAGCTCAGCTGTCCCTCCTCTCCTGCTCTGTGCTCCTCCCTTCACATTCGCTGTCAATTCCCCCAGCTCTCCCTGGGGCTGGAGGAGCTTCACTGTGGGGCAGGTCTGGGGCCTCTGCATTTTTTGGGCCTGTTCTGCTGTGCCCCTGGGACTCTGTGGGCTGGTGCTGTCCTGGCGCCGGCAGGGCAAAGGGAGCTGTGGCACAGCAATAGCCCAGGGGGTATTTAGGGCAGCTGCAAAAACAGGACACGACCCCCATTGCTCTCCTGAGTCCCAAGGACAGCTGTTGGCCATCCCAGCTGAGGGTCTGATTCCAAGGGGAATGGCTTCCCAGTGCCAGAGGGCAGGGATGGATGGGATATTGGGAAGGAATTGTTCCCTGGGAGGGTGGGCAGGCCCTGGCCCAGGGTGCCCAGAGCAGCTGTGGCTGCCCCTGGATCCCTGGCAGTGCCCAAGGCCAGGCTGGACACTGGGGCTTGGAGCAGCCTGGGACAGTGGGAGGCGTCCCTGCCATGGCAGGAGTGGGATGGGATGAGTTTTAGGCTCCTTCCAAGCTGTGATTTTACGGTTCTATTAAGTGGGTGCTACAGTCAGAAAGGCCTTGAGGACCAGCTCCTGAAAGGCCCCCACGGACTGTGGTGGGAGGAGCAATTGTCTGGTGGAGTCAGCAGAGTTCAGCCTTTGGAAACTGAGGCTGAACAGAGGCAGCTGCTGCAGGCAGAAAGCAAAGAGGAAAGACAAGTCAGTGTTGTTTCCAGGAATGGTTCTGGTTTAGGGAGGGTTTGAGCTGGTGTGTCCCTCTGTGAGACCCTGCAGTGCAGAAAGGAACGACACAAAGTGCTCACAGCAGCTGGGTGCCACCTGCAGCGGGTCTGGAGGATGCTGCTCCAGCTGGAAAGGGACAGCGCCTTCCAGAATTGATTTACAGGACTGGGAGCAGTTGGGAAATGCCAGGCTGAGGAATGACCTATGTGTTAATAATCCCAGCTCCCTTATCTGTATGTATTGTTCCCTACTCTTAAATGTCACAGCCACAGACCATTTGTCCCACGAGCTCCTGGCTCAGTCCGTGTGCTGCTTGGAAGGTGCTAAAGGAGCAGCTCTGGAATATTTTACCTCTTTTGGCTGCCTCAGGCCCTGCTTTCCTGCACCCACTGGTGCGGCCCTGCTCACACTGTCCCTGCAGGGTGTGTGGCATTATTCAGGGTTTTGTCCTCTTATGCCAGCAGTCAGTGCCACTGTCCCATGGGCACAGGGAGGCTCTCCAGGCACCCAGGTCACAACCTCCCCTCTTTTTTTTGGAAGAATCACAGAATCACAGAATGTCCTGACTTGAGAGGGACCCCCAGGATCACCCAGCCCAGCCCCTGGCCCTGCCCAGACACCCCAACAACCCCACCCTGGGCATCCCTGGCAGCGCTGTCCAAACGCCCCTGGAGCTCTGGCAGCCTCGGGGCCGTGCCCATTCCCTGGGGAGCCTGGGCAGTGCCCAGCACCCTCTGGGGGCAGAACCTTTCCCTGGGATCCAGCCTGAGCCTGCCCTGGCCCAGGCTCATAGAACAGATGTGGAGGATCTCACTCTTCACAAGGGTGTCTTTCAAAACTTTTTACTCATTCTTCAAGTCTCTTGTGCAGATGGGAGCGCTTGGCTCTCCTGCACACCTGGGCATGGAGCTGGTCAGCCAGAAAAGGAAGGGCACATGCTCTGAGAACCCTTGTCTTACTCTCAGTCAATCTTTTCTTACTCTAAGTCACTTGTGAAGGAGCAGATGTGATCCTGTGGGAGGAGCAGGCACAGATTGTTTTTTCCAAACCTTTGTTCCACATCACAGTCACAAGAATGTTCAGATCCTTTGATGACACAGCCCAGACTAATTGCCAGGCAGGTCCGGCCTGCTCGCTGAAAAGGAAAGGTGTTTTGTGCAAAAGGCAGTGAATAATCATATGATTAAACTCAGCCCCCTAAGAAGTGCTCACGAGAGGCTGAGTGGTGATTAAGCAGCCAGTCTTGGGTTTATCTGCTGATTGCTTGGCCTGGAGTGGCTCCTGTCATGAGTGAGGGGCTGTGAGTGTGCCTGGGGGGGTGTGTGGGTGAGCAGGAGCACCCACGTGTGTGTGTGTCTCTGTCTGTGTGTGTGTGTCTGTCTGTCTGTCTGTCTGTCTGTCTGTCTGTCTGTCTGTCTGTCTGTCTGTCTGTCTGTCTGTCTGTCTGTCTGTCTGTCTGTCTGTCTGTCTGTCTGTCTGTCTGTCTGTCTGTCTGTCTGTCTGTCTGTCTGTCTGTCTGTCTGTCTGTCTGTCTGTCTGTCTGTCTGTCTGTCTGTCTGTCTGTCTGTCTGTCTGTCTGTCTGTCTGTCTGTCTGTCTGTCTGTCTGTCTGTCTGTCTGTCTGTCTGTCTGTCTGTCTGTCTGTCTGTCTGTCTGTCTGTCTGTCTGTCTGTCTGTCTGTCTGTCTGTCTGTCTGTCTGTCTGTCTGTCTGTCTGTCTGTCTGTCTGTCTGTCTGTCTGTCTGTCTGTCTGTCTGTCTGTCTGTCTGTCTGTCTGTCTGTCTGTCTGTCTGTCTGTCTGTCTGTCTGTCTGTCTGTCTGTCTGTCTGTCTGTCTGTCTGTCTGTCTGTCTGTCTGTCTGTCTGTCTGTCTGTCTGTCTGTCTGTCTGTCTGTCTGTCTGTCTGTCTGTCTGTCTGTCTGTCTGTCTGTCTGTCTGTCTGTCTGTCTGTCTGTCTGTCTGTCTGTCTGTCTGTCTGTCTGTCTGTCTGTCTGTCTGTCTGTCTGTCTGTCTGTCTGTCTGTCTGTCTGTCTGTCTGTCTGTCTGTCTGTCTGTCTGTCTGTCTGTCTGTCTGTCTGTCTGTCTGTCTGTCTGTCTGTCTGTCTGTCTGTCTGTCTGTCTGTCTGTCTGTCTGTCTGTCTGTCTGTCTGTCTGTCTGTCTGTCTGTCTGTCTGTGTGTGTCTGTGTGCAGCTCCGCAGGGACAGCTGCCAGTCCCCCTCCACCCCGGAGCAGGGCACACCACCTGTGTGTAGGTGTGTGGGTACACCCGCTTCTGTCTGCCCCAACACACAGATTCCCTTTGGAGACTTTTTATTTAAACCAGAAACCAGTGTACATCTGTGAGCTTTCTGCTGGCCTTCCCATTTAACTGCCTTTCCTCAGTTCTTCGGTATTTGATAACATTTCACCTTTGGCAGCAGCTCTCCGAGGAGGAAGGTGCATTTGTGATGGCACATTCGGGAGTGTGGCCCCTGCTGTTACAAGAGCTGAATTGAGAAGGATTTATTAAACAGATCAAGAACAATTGATCAAGGTCATTTGGGGGAAGTTTTCCTGGACTAATGCAGAATAAATAGATACAAAATGGGGGTCACAGCTGAAATCCAGCAAGTGCCCAGGTACAGACAGACCTTTCAGAGATTAAAAGAACAGCAAGGACAATTTACAGTGTTCCCTCTGGAGGAGGGTTCCTGTCCTACCAAGCAGCTGGCAGGAACTTTTGGACTTGGCTTTTCTTTGGGAAGACAGCAATGTGTTTTTGGCCCTAATCTCATCTAGAAACCAGGGGGTTGTCCACACTTGGCAGGGTCCCACATTGCCGTGAGTTCCTGGGGACTCTTTTGGGGTTGTTTGCCTGTTTATCTGCATTTCCCACTGCGCTGCTTGAAGCTCCCAGGTGGTCCCCAATATTTAGAGGCAGCTTCTAACAAAACCCCTCTTGTGCTCCTTAGTCTGAGGGGTTTGATAACTTATCCCTTCCATGGATTGCATCCCTTTTTACTTGTCCTGGCCATTAACTGCAGGTCTTTGTTTCCAGCAGTGTCTGCAGACAGGTCAGGATTGGATGCCCGCACCTTTCAACGTCATTTTCTCCCTTCGGCCATGAAGTCTGTGTCAGTTCCAGAGTGTAAATCCCATTTGGGAAACAAGCTAAACCCAATTAAACCAAACCTTTCTAATTCCAGTAAATATAACAGCCACAATTGCACATGTTTGTGTTTTGTCTTTGGGAGCTGGCAGAGGAGGCAGGGGCATTACTCACCCAGGGCTTATCTCACTCACACGGAAATGTTTGACTCCTGGTTTCAGGTGAAGGACACGCTGCAGAACCAGCTCAGTCTCTCTGTCTTTGATTCATGAGCCTCAGTGAGAGATATTTCATCTTTGGAGCTAAACTCACTGCTGAGGAGAACCACAGAATCTTGGCTCAATTAACAAAGCAAGCACATCCTAATTATTTTTACTGCTGCAGTGTTGTCTCCTATCCCATGGTCTTAATTGAGCCCCACTGTTAAATGTGGAATCTTTTCCAGGAAAATGGGTATTACTCCTCCTCGCCAGGTCAGAAGGAAGGGATCTGTAGGAATAACCCATCACTCCTCATGGTGGTCTGCGGGGTGCCGTGGCAGGAGGGGCTGGCAGGGGTTTGCTCCCAGGCTGGGGGAGGAGGATGCTGCTTCCTGCAGCTGGTCCCACTCAGAGCCGAGCCCAGGGTCTGCACCAGGGCCCGGTTCTGCTCTGGGAAGTGGCTCCCGGTGGCATCTGGCACTGGAATGTGCCTCCCGGCCCTGCAGGACTGGCAGAGGAAGCCCACTGCCCTATCACAGGGACTCGGACCTTTAAATCACAGCTCGGGGCAATTTATCTTAGGGAAATGGGCTGCAGAGTGCCTCCCACAGATCCCCGGGGACACTCACTGCCAGGGGAGCTCCTGCTGCCGCATGTCCCTGAAAACTCGTGGCTTTGACAGGTGAAGACAAGCGGCCAGGGAGGCTCAGGGTCCACACAAGAGGAGGGATGGAAGGGCTTTGTCCCGGCCAGGTAAAAGCCAAGACTTCAGCTCTCCTGTTTGCTGATTTTGTTGCAAAAGGGGAAACCTCTGGAGCAGGGTTTGTCCCACCCAGGGCTGTTCTCAGGTGCCAGTGAGATTTTGCAGCTCGCAGGTGTCTAAAAGTGACCATACCCAAAGCCCAGAGGGTTTTCCACAGTCTGGCTTAGGAGTCCTCTGCTCCTTGTGGTCCCTGCTTTGTCCCAGATTCCGGGTGCTGTGAGCTCGGAGGGGTCTGCCATGGCAAACCCTTCCCCAGGAGCGTGCGGAGGAGATGGAGCCGGGCTTGGCACAGCCTGGTTTGTGTGTGGCTCTGTCCCCGCCTCAGACATTGCTGTTAATAGATTAGGGAGAGCTTCAGCTGGATCAGATAAACACATTAACACATCATCTGCTCCCAGCATTACAGCAAAGCTCCCTGAGCCCTCCTAATGCCCGGGACATTCTCGTTTTTGGCATGTGTTACACGACAAACATCCAGCTGCAAAATCAAATCACAAGAAAGCGAGATGTTCTCTTATCACTTCCTGCCCGGGGAAGTGACCGGATATGAGTGAGGCTTTTTGCTGTTCCTTGGGAGAGAGCTGCTCCAACAAAGCCAGAACCAGAGCAGGGATCTCCCCGGCAGCTGTGGATCCAGGACAAAGCTTTCCTCAGCAGGAGAAGGGCTCTGGTGCGGTGTGGAGCATCCAGGGGGCTGGCAGGGTGCAGGTACAGGCAGTGGTGAAGTGCCCGGACTGGGTGAGCTGTGTTCCATTCTCTGCTGACCAGTGCCATTAATCTTAATTAATCCTGATGGCACTGGTGTCAGACTTGGAGCTGGACAGGTAAAATAACACATGGATTACTCACATGCCTCTTTTTCATTTACAGTGTCAGACACCAGCACTGCCACCCCTGGATAGAGAGGTCACACCACTGAGGTGTCTCTAGGTGGAGAATCACAGAATGTCCTGAGCTGGGAGGGACCCACAGGGATCACCCAGCCCAGCCCCTGGCCCTGCCCAGACACCCCAACAACCCCACCCTGGGCATCCCTGGCAGCGCTGTCCAAACGCCCCTGGAGCTCTGGCAGCCTCGGGGCTGTGCCCATTCCCTGGGGAGCCTGGGCAGTGCCCAGCACCCTCTGGGGGAAGAACCTTGCCCTGGGATCCAGCCTGAGCCTGCCCTGGCCCAGCTCCAGCCGTTCCCTGGGTCCAGTGGGAGGCACCTGAGCCTCCCCTCACATCTGACAGCACCGCTTTGGGATGCTGAAAGCAGATGAGGGATGTGCAGTGGTGAGTTATAACTTTTTAAATGAAAAGATGAAAAGCAAAAAATGGAAAGTTTGGGGTTTATCAACACCTTCCCCACCACACCCCACAGGAGCTCCCAGTAAATATTTGCACTTCTTTAGAGATGCCCATTGAGACAAAGAGAACAATTGTGCACTGAAGGTGAGTTTAGGAAGAAGGTTCACAATACCTGGCCTTAGGTTTTGTATTTCTGACCACCGGGTCAGGAGGAGCTTCTGCCCCTGAGGGTGGCTGGGTGAGCTCAGATGGAGCTGGTGGCATTGGAGGGGTGCCAAGTCCCCTGAGGTACTGACCCATCACTGTCAGGGTGGTGGCACTGGGCACACGGGGCTGTCTGGAGCAAGTGCTGTGCCCTGGGCACCTCCAGCACCTGCACGAGGCAGGTTCTGACCCTCTGCTCCTGCACCTCCATGAACACCCATGGGCATCTCACTGCCTCCCCTTGAGCACGGTTTGCCCTTCGGTTGGGAAATCAACCAGAAATACGAATGTTCCAGAAACTCCACTGTGCCCCAAGGCAGCTGGAAGACGGGTGGCTGAGGGAGTGAACACAGGTGTAAAATGTGGGAAAACCTGGGAATGCAGAGCCTGAGACCTGCAAAGGAGATGTGGTGCAGGTGCTGAAGTCATGCATGGCCCAGTCAGTGTCTCCTTGCTGCCCCTGCCAAGGCAGGGGTTGGTGTGACCCAGGTGCTGGAGGCACTGTGGTCTGAGCTGCTTGGGTTTGCTGTGGGCAGAGGCAGAGGACTCGAGAGCCTTTCAGCAAGTGGGAGTTAATGATTTCTACCCTGAGCTTGGATTAACTGACTTTGTCTGGCTGGAAATGCGGACGAAGCCGTGTTTCCAAACCCGGCTAATGAGTGCTGATCTCGGTAGTCACAAGCCAGTTCTGGAGGTCGGGGCCAGCTCCTCTCTGTTGCAGGATGAAGGGAATGGCTGTACTGGGCACACGAGGCACCCCGAGAGGGAGGGGCTGCCCTGGGGTGAGGAAGGGCATTCCTGGGGGAGCGCTGCACCCTCCTGAGGGCTTGGGGGGCCTCCCTGGGGCATCCTCCCCGTGCTGCCCACCCTGCCGGGCACGGCTGGGCCTCCTCCCCGGGGAGCATGGTCAAACCGTGATGGACACTAAACCTGGGGCTTGGGAAAGGTGAGGGAGCCTCCAGCACGGCCCTCCCAGCATCCAGCTGTGACAGCCAGCTCAGCCGGGTTCCACAGCTCTGCTGCAGCTCTGCACGAGGAAGGGATGGGGATGTCCTTCCCTGAGGAACACCTGAGCCTGCTCCCACTAGAGAACATCCCCGGGGTGCAGCAGGTGAGTGAGAGAGGTGTCAGAGTTCTCTACAACTCACACAGGGAGATAAAAACCTGCCTAGAGCTCTGCAACCACCACGAGTCAGTTTATAAGCCTTTTTCAATATTCCTTTGCCTTTCCTGATTGCTTTGGAATTGTTCTTTTAGATGAGTTAATTATTCTTTGTTTATTCTGATGAATCAGGGAGTATTTATGCCTTCACACTGAAAGGCTTTTCCTCTTCCAAGAGCCCTCACAGAGGAGATGGCACAGAGAAGCCCTGCAGAGCCCTGGTGACAGTGCTGTCCTTGGTGTGTCCAGGCTGCAGAGCTGGGGCCAGCATTCAGCTGCAGCTTTTGGGAAGTGAAATCCCAGGTTTGGGAATGGTGCTGAGGAAGAGTTTCCTGTGCCCACAAATGGTGACAGGCAAGGTTTGAGAGGCCTGTGCCTGCCTTCAGCCATCACAGAGGCTGCTTGGGCAGTGCTGTGCTCAGCACCTCAGCCCTGCCTGTCCCTGCAGCTGCTCTGGGCCACAACCAGTGGGAAAACCTGGTGCAATCTTCCTTCCCATGGGCTTTCTGTTCAGCTGCCATCTGCCGTCCCTGGGATTGCCTCCCACCATGGCAGTGCTGGAGTCCCAGCTGGGTGTGAAGTCCAGTTTGGCGCTGGCAGCGCTGCCCTGGGACGCAGCAGCTGCGCCCTGGGCCTGGTGTCACCCCTGCTGCCACACTCCTGGTCTCTGCTGCCGCAGAAGATGGCCTTTGACAGGTTTGATGTAACATCTCCCATGCCTTTAACCTGACCCTGGTGAGAGCTACTGCAAAGCCAGCAGGGAGGTTCCATCTGTGACCAACTTACACCAAGAATGGGATGTTTTCAGTGCTCCAGTGGCCTTTTTTCACCTGCTCTGCTGCTCAGACCTCAAAGCCAGACACCTCCTCCCGTTCTGTCCCTGTTCCACACACCAGTCACATCTGCTCTGGTCCCCTCCCGTGTCAGCTCTCTGCAATCCATTTTATTGCTCGTTTAACAAGGAAACCTCTCCAAGGGCTGTGACAGCTGGAAAAGCATCTGGAGGAGTGATTTGCAGTTTCTGCTGGTAGCTTGGAGGCCAGACAGACAGATTTTTGCTGTCTCATGCCCCAAGTTTGGAGGTTTTTGAGGTGATAGCAGGGATGCTGCTTCCAAAAAGCCTGGATCTCTGATGGGCAGCTTGTCCAGGAGAATCTGGGGTCGGAGCTGAGCTCGGGATGCAGAGCTCAGCTCAGCCTGCATGGAAATGCTGCAGCCAGACATGAGCACAGTGATTCCACAAGTTAGAGCCTCCAAAAGAGGGGACATGAGAGGACGGAGAAGCCAGAGCCTCACTGGGAAAGTGATGCCTTTCATGAAGGCTGGAAAAGACCTTCAAGACCATCTGTTCAACCATCAGCTCAGCACCACCATAGTCATCTCCAAACCATGTCCCCAGGTGCCACAAGTCTGCAGCTTTCTCTCCTGTGTGTGGTTCAGCTCTCAAGGGAGGCTGCAAGGACAAGGACAGCGCCAGCAACACCTTTGGCCCTGCTGGTTCTGCCACTTCCCAGGGAGGGGAACGAGCTGTGTCAGGGTCCCTCTCCTGATCAACCTGACAGCAAAAATGTGGCTGCGCTAGGAGAGGCTGGAGAAGCTGCTTGGGCTCCCAGAGAACTCCTCTGGTGTGGCCAAGGCCTTGTCCTGCTCTGACAGATGACATCTGTTTGGGAATGGATCCTGATGACTCAGAGAACATCCCCTCTCGCGGGTCACGGGACAGTCATTGCCCAAAGCCACGGGCGATCTGGGGACGGTGCTGAGGAGCAGGCTGGGAGGAGGGTCTGACATTCCCTGCTCCTCCCAGGGCAGGATTCCGTCGGCTCTGCTGTGAGGCCGAGCTGCAGGGTCACTCTGGAGGGACAGGCAGATTCCTTGGATCCTGCAGGGAATACATTCCCAGAGGTGGGAGCTGGTGGGCAGGATGCTCGGAGACGAGGTCCCAGGGAAGGAACACAGCTCCCTGTGCCCACAGGAGCAATGGGAGCAGGGGCAGTGCCAGCTCCACAGAGCACAGGTGCTGCTGATCAGATCCACATCAGCTCCCGGGGGATGGTTCCCGTGGGATTCCAGAGTTTCCGAGAGCTCACCTCCTGACGTGTGAGGCTGGCACCAGCCAGAGCTGCCCTTGCAGGCCTGCCCCTGCCCAGCCAGGCTTCTCCCGCTGGGATCCCGGCTGTGCCCCAAGAGCCCTGTGCCAGCAGGAAGGAGAAAGGTGGTTCTGGTGTGGGTTTTGGTGCCGGGAGGGAGGCAGTGGCTGTGTGTGCCTGGACTGAGGCCACCGTGTGACAGTGACATCAGGGCGGCCACAGCTGTGGCTGCCCCAGCTGGGCCCGGGGCAGGTCACGGGTGCCACAGCCACCCTGGGAGGGGCAGCTCAGCGGCGGCTGGCACGGGCTTGGCTGTGACCCCGGGCGAGGGGGAGGCTGGCAGCAGTCAGGACAGCGGGCTGGTGGCTGGGAGCAGCGCAGGGGAGGGACTGGCACCCCTGCAGCCAGGGTCAGCCAGCACGGGGACAGGGGGCACGGTGAGTTTGGGGATGGTTGGGGTGTGAGCCCTGAGGAGTCAGGACGTGAATAAAGAGCTCAGTGCAGGTCAGAGCCCACAGGCTTTTCCTGCCAGCCACAGCTCGCCCAGGCCCCACAGGCTGTCCCTGGAGCTGGCACACCTGCGGCGGGGTCTGCAGGTAATGCGGGCACAGCCTCTGGCTGAGGAGAGGTGCAGGGCCTGGGGCACCACAGACCCTGCCCCTGGTGTTTCAGGAGCAGAAATCAATGCTCCTTTTCTTCTCCCTCTGGCGGCATCCAGGTGATTATCAGGGGCATGTCTTCCACAGAGGTTTTTTTTTTAAAGTAAGGATTGTAGTGTCTAAAACAGGCCCCAGAGAAAAAACTGTCCCTGGGGAGCAACTCTGCACCTGATCCAGGCCTGTGCTTTGCCAAATGAATTCCCACCTGCCTTTGGCAGGCTCCAGCCCGGCTGCCCCTCTCCTTCTGCAGCTCTTTGCTCCCAGGGGCAGCTCTGTGGGGTTCAGGAGCAGCCCAGACACTGAGTGCTGGCAGCCATCCTGTTCCCTGTGCTGGTTTTGACTTCACTGGGGAATTTGCAGGGCTCAGCTCCTGCAGTGATTCACGGCCTTCTGCAACCACGAGTCCAAACCTACACTTGCACCAAGGAGATCAGCCCAAGCTCAGCGGGAACACCTTCCCCAGGGAGAGGGGAACTGCTGCCCCCCCTTTTCTCCAGAGGGAAATGGCCTTTGAGCAGCTGGTGGTTCTTGGGGCTGCGTTATCCGCAGGGACGGCAGTGCTGGATAAACGATGGTGTTCCTGCTGGTGAGGGCATGGCCTGGAGTCAGGAGACCTGGTTTTGCTGGTAGGATCCCATAAACCCCTCCAGTTCTGTGTCACCCCTTCCCTTCCACCTGTGGCTTCCTGGGAGAGTCTCCTTCCTCAAGTCCGTGTTTATAATTCCACACAACACACACAGTGCTGGTGTCCATGGGCCTGTGGGAATGCACACCCAGTCCCAAACAGCTTCACTGGGACAGCAGCAGCCCTGACCCCTCATTCCATCTCCCCTGCACAGACTTGTCCTGGTTCTCCACATCAGAGACAGCCACCTCTCCTGGGTGACCTCCCATGCCATGGCTGGAGAGGGGGAATGGGAAGTTCTGGAAATTTCCAGAAGTCCTCTGGCAGCCATGATCTGGTGCCAAACCACGCTGGAGCCCCTGGATTTTGTGGCCACAGCCCTTTGTGCAAGCAGTCATGTGCTGCTGGAAGCACATGGAACGCACGGAAGGTGACTCAGCTCCCAAAAAAACCCCTTAGAGGAGGTGACTGGGAACCCCCCGGGGGATGCAATTTAGGCAGAGGCAAGCCTTTGGTCTCAAGGCAGAGCGTCCTGGTGGGATTATCTGCCTTGTGCCACACAGGAGCTCAGAGCAGGTGATTGATTGACTGCTCCTCCTGCCTTTGCGTCCGTGAATCAATCAAAGGTGCCATTGAAGTATTTTTGCAGAGGTTGTGTGACAATAGCAAAAGAATAGCTCAAAGACACCTCTGAAAAATGCTGTGTGTTATCAAAAGGGAGAAAGGTTTGGAATAAAAGCTGATTCAAGCCCTGGAAGTGTGTCACCATCCTCTCCCATCTTCAGCCAGCCCCAGGGTGCAGGGGAGACGTGAGAGACAGCTGAGACGCGAGAGCAGTTTCTCCAGAGCACCACATCAGGTCCTTCATCTCCGCTGCCCAACTCTCCTTCATCTCCCTCATCCAGCTCGCTCATCAGCCCCTGAGTCACGCAAGGCTCAGAGCTTCATGTGGCTGGAAGTGACTCACAGGCCTCGGGAAGCGCCAGCATCTGCTGCTACCTGCGAGAGCTGTGACATCAACGGCACAATCCCAGCCAGCCCCTGCTCCTGTTCCTCCAGGTGATCCCTATAATTAGTCCCGCTGAGATATTCCCAGCAGAGTGGCTGGAGCAACACAGCTGAGATGGGAAATGGGCAGGAAACTCTGCTTCCACGTGCTTCCCCAGCAGGAAGGTCCTGAGGGAAAAGCACGGCGCGTAAGAAGCCTTAAAACTCCTTGCCTGTGGGCTTCCTGATTCCTGGGAAGCTTTGCTTCCCAGGGGCAGCAGGGTTAGGTGTGCTGGGGAGTGCTTCCATTTATCCATGGGCTTTGCAAGAGTGGGAAATTAAACCCTGACTTTAAAGGACTGTTTGCAAATGCTTCCTTTTAGTGGGAGACAGATTCCTCCCTGGATCATGAAGCTGTGTTGCAGCCGGTGCTCCCAGTGCCTCCTGCACAGAGCTGGGTGAATCAATCTGGGCCAGGATTTATGTGCAGTGTAACTAAAATACACCCAGGATCTGCATCCCAGGGGAGGGAGCTTTTCTCTGAGCTCTGAGGAGCTGATTGTCACGACAGCTCTGCCTTCCTGTGCTGACAGAGGTCCCAGCACTGGGGGTCTGCAGTGACAACATTCCCTCCTCGTTCCATGTCCCCAAATGCCACATCAGCCCCTCGGGGTCCTGGCTGACTCCCCAGATCCCCACTGGCACCAGGAATGTGCTCCCCCCTCCCAGGCAGCTTTGCTTCTCCACTTGCTGCTGCTCTGCTCCCTGCACTGTTCCCTCAGGATAAATTAGGGAGTTTTATAATGAAGCACCTCTCACCCAGCACATATTAAATAAATTTCAGCTGCCCTTTATTACACGATAACGATAGTAAGATTTAATTACCTCTGCACCCAAAGGGGACATGAATTTTAAGCGATAGGAATAAATCTCCCCAGCAGTGCAATTGGGGTTGTGTGCTATGGGGGGTCAATTCCAGTGCAGCAGTGGGTGGTGACAGAAAAATCCTTCCCGAGGAGCGCGGATCCCAAACTGAGCCTGTGGGTGGATTACGAGAGCGAGACAGGTAAGGAGCAGCTGATCCAAGGAACCCAATTAAACAATGATGCTTAGTGGAGTTTCTGATCTGTGGCAGAGGCTAAAGATGCAGGAAAATGTGTGAAAATCCAGGAGCTCAGAGAGATCAACAGGGCCAGAGTCTCTGTGGGCTCTGCCCTAGGACTGTGCTGCTCTCCTCACTCTTGCTATCATTTTCCACAAGTTCAAATAATCCCTTTTTTTCTGGGTAAAGAAAACAGAAGAAAAGGCATTCTGTGAGTGACTCCGTTTGCAGGGCTCTCTGCTGCGTCTGTTTTGATTCCTGCTGAAAACTGTGTCACCCAGAAACACCCCAGGCACCAACAGTTCACGCTGTGCTTTTGGCAGTGTGGAGAGAAACGAGTTCTCCAGGAGCAGAGGAACTGGGAGAGCTGGGAATGTCAGGGCTGGAGGAACCCTCACCCAAGCTTCTCTCCAGCAGCCACGGTCCTACCCTGGCCCTGCTCCCTGGGTGTTGCTGCTGCTACGAGTGAAGTGTTTGGGTGTTGTCCTGTTTTCGTTAACCTTCTGAGTTGTAACCTTGGAGTCAGAAATTTTCACACACTTTCATGTAAATAATAGACAATGTTTACTTAACTGTCCTCTTTTGTTTTCATTACTGTATTATGAGGGAATTTTTGATGAGCATCCTTTTTCTTCAGTGGGATTGAAGAGGAAGTGACATGTCCTCCAATCCCTTGTGGAACTGAGAAACCTATAAATATGAGAACAATAAATAAACTTTCCCCTTTTCCTCTTTCTGCTCAACCTGGCAAGTCCGTCTCTTTTC
The DNA here is from genome assembly GCA_013397175.1 of Platysteira castanea. Classification (NCBI taxonomy): domain Eukaryota; kingdom Metazoa; phylum Chordata; class Aves; order Passeriformes; genus Platysteira; species Platysteira castanea. Next base: position 181,092 of record VYXC01007576.1, on the reverse strand, counting down.
TTGTGTCCTATAGCGACATTTGGGACACTGCCTTCGGTCACAAATCACCCCCACCCTTTGCAAGGGCTCAGTTCAAGCATTTCCTGCCCCCCTCCCCCGGTTTTGCAGGTGCTGGTGTAGCCAGAGCCATCTAGGATTCATTCCAAACTCTGCTGGTTTTGTGCTGCTCACCACCATATGATGCAAACAGGTTCACTTTGGTTTTTCCAGGTGCATTTTTTCCGTTTCTCCTGCCCCTTTTGCCTTCAGTTTTGCATCCTGGCATGGCAGGGGCCGTGAGCTGAGCACTTCCCTGCAAGGCTCCTGGGGACCTGCAGCCCGCTGGGGACGCCTGTCCCAGCCCTCATCCCTCGCCGTGTCCGTGTGTCAGCGCTCGCAGGTCACGCCTGGCTGCTGTTCCTCGGCAGGCGCCCACTCCACACCCTCCAAGGACTTCCCAGAGAGGTAAAATCATCTTCTTGTGTCAGTACACAAAAGGAAAGGCTGAGAGGAGAGGGTGGACAGGTCGGTGTGGTGTTTCCAGGTGCACGCTCCGTGGGATGGGAATGCTGGGCTGCAGCAGGATCCCTGACCGGCTTGGGGGTCTCCAGCCTGGAGGAGGGCCTGGCTTGTGGCTTTTTCCAAAAATGCAGCTTTTCAACTGAGTTGCTCAGAACAAGGAGTCTGTGAGGCCATTTCCAACCTCACACGCTCGTGATTCAGTTGCCGTTTCATGCCAAAATCCGTGTCTTCATCTTCCAGTCATTGTTCCTGGAAAAACTGAGTTGTGCCTCCTGCTTTCTCCCCCAGGTCTTTCACTCACTTTTCCAAACACAATAAGGGATGAGCCCATCTGGCAGCGGAGGGCTTGGAGCGCTGACAAAGGCACTGTGTGATTCATGGGTTGCCATTCATTTTGTTCCCTATTTTGGGATGCAGGCTCTATTCTGGGCTCCAAACCGTGTCCCTCCCGAGGGCACGGACACCCATTAACCCTCTGAGACACCCCTGGGTGGCCTTTGCAGTGGGACCCAGGGCGGAGGAGGTGGGAGGATGGAATTCCATCCTTGTCTGTTTACCAGGCATTGGTTTATGGGATCTGAGCAGGGCAGTGCTGGGCTGTGCAGGGACATCTGCACAAGGATGTGAGGTTCAGTGCATTTTTTGGGAAGCAATGGGAAATAGCCGCATGTTGCAGGCAGAGCTGGCTCCCCAAGGCCAGTTCCATATCAAATATTCCCAGTGCTTGTCCATTCCAGCCCTGCTCCTGTGGGTCAGCACAGCCTGGACACACTGACCACAAACCAGCTGCTGCTTCTGTTCCTGGACACACCAGCACTCCTGGTCACTACATCTGTGTCTGTGTTTTAATTCCTGCTGCCCTCACTGGTCAGGTGGATAAAACCCCTGATGTATTCAAACAAGGGCCATGCCCCATCCTTTCCTCTCCCTGCCACTGCTCAATAATTACACCTGAACTTCTGAGGCAATTCCAAAATTACCGAGGTAGCAGCCACCCCACAGACTGTAATAACAACCCTTTGGGCTGAGGAGGAGCTTGCTCCTGGCTAATTCCTGAGGGACTGATTAGTGGGGAACTGGTGGCCCTCTGGCTGATGGTGGGGTCAGCTCTGCCACAGGGGCACCTGGCTCCAGGAGTGTTTTTCCACAGGTTCTCCATGATCTGCTTGTTCCCTGCCTGTCCCACCCTGCTGGGGTCCTGCTGGGAGCGAGGACAGTCTGGCTGTGAGAGTGCACAGAGACCCACAGGACCTTGGGGTCCGAATTTTCTTCAAAGCAAGCCTGGCGCAGCCACTGCAGCCCCCAGACACATGAAAGGACCATGGAGCAGGGCCTGGGGCACTGGGACAGCCCAGCCCTGCCCTCTCTCCTCAGCAGGGACACTTGTGGCTGCTGGGCTGCAGTCCTACAGGGATTGAGTTTTCCAGCTGTTCTTGGCACGTGTTTCTGATTCCTGATGGGGAATTACAGCCTCGATGCTCAGCTCAAGCTGCACAGCTGGAGAGGTCCAGCTGGGCCTTCATGCCACAGGGTGAGGATGCTCTGGAAGAGTCACAGAGCACTGGAGGAGCAAAAGAAAGAAGGGAGGCAGAAAGGCACAGCTGAGCAGAGCAGGAGCCTCTGAGCCCCGCAGAGTGCAGTGGCTGCAGGAGAACGCTGTGGAGAACCTGCCTGAAAACCAGGGAAAGGCTTATTTTAGGGGCTGTGTTCCCCTCAAATCAGGAGGAACTGCTCCTTCCAGGCTCCTTTGCAAAGATCCTGACTGTCCTCTGAAGAGCCAAGATCCCAAGCACAGCAAGTTGAAGATCAGAGCAGGAGAAGCAGGGACAGCTTAGGGCTCCAGTCCCAGCAGGAAGAGAGGAGAGAGGGAATCTGGGCGCCAAAAAGCTCTTTACAGACCTAGTAAGGATATTTTAGAGTTTTTTATGTTCAACTCTGTCTTCAAAGAACTTCTGGCTGAAAATGGCACTGACTGCTCTGGCCACTGCTCCCAGGTAACAGGAAGGCAAGGGGAGCAATAGGAGTTTTTCCTGGGCCTGTAGTGTTTCCTCCAGCCACTGCTCCTCCAAGCAGCCACTCCAGCTGCGATCCCTGGAGTCTGCTTTGTGCTGGGACAAGGCGTTTGGGTGTCTGGCTGCAGTGGGAAAATACAGAGCACTGTATTTACCTGCAGGAAATCTGTGTCCCATTTATCTGTTAGGAAATGGCAGGCCTGGCTGGCACAGGGCTGCTGGAGGATCTGTGCTCAGCCTGGCTCTGCGGGGCCCTTCCTGATGGATCATTTGTTCATTTTGCCCAGAGACAGGCTCTGAAAAGATGCTGTCAGGGCTGGGTTCATTTGTAATGCTAACTGAGACCGGAGCCTCTTCAGCACGAGGTTCCTGCAAGTCACTGAGCCAGTGAGAGAATCAAGCCTGGGGATGGACAGAAGAAGGAAATCAAGCTAAAAATTAATCCCCAGACACTCCTGGGTTTGAGGCTTCTGAATCAGAAAGACTAAAGGTGGGCAGGTGCTGCAGGAAGCAAAGGGATCAGGGAATACAGAGCCCAGAAGTGGGATCTTTGCCTCTTTCCCAAGGGGGAGACTTCTGCATTTCCCAGTGGGAGAAGCCCACTTTTATGGGGGTTGCTGTTGTCCAAGGACTCCTGTCCTGCTGCCCAGTTCCCTGGGGCCCTAAGACTGACCACTGGGATTTTAAAGCTTGATTTTAAAGCCAGGCCTATTTCCATATGGGAATGTGGAGTCCTGACCTCACCATGGTGTCCCACCTCATGCTCTGCACTCAGTCCTGGCGAGGGCACTGGGACTCTCCGAGCTCCCGCTTTGACCCTGTTCCCGTGCAGGCACTTCCAGGCTGGCTGCTCCCTTTCCAGGCAGGATTCCTGCAGCCCAGTGGCTCACTGGGCTGAGATCTGCTCGGGAGGAGGAGGGGGAACATTCCCAGAGCTGTGAAACTGTAATTTGTGGGAAATGGGGATGTGCTGGATCTGAACAGAGCTGCAGCTGCTGGAAACTCTCTTCAGGGTCCCACGTCCCTGGAACCAGCCCAGTTCTCCTAAAAGGGGATGGAACTGGCCGCAGCCCTTCAAACCCCAGCTGTGCAAGGCTTTCCTCTCATACCTCCCATGAGCGTGTATTGAGGTCTGCAAGGGTCCCACGCTGGCCAGGAATTCTCAGAGGGGATTTAATGCCCAGTGGGAGTCTGCTCATCTCAGGAATCTCACTGAAGCCCTAAAACCACCCAAGCAGCCTCATGTGCTCACAGGAACTCAGAAAGGAGCTTTTCCAAATTGTAAAAACATTCATGATTTCAGGTTCGGCAAAACAGAACAGATTTTTTAAATGCTGTTGCTTTCAGTTGAAAAATGACCCCTCAGGGGTGCTCCACCAGAGCTTACTTCTGCTTTAAATTGGTTTGCCATTGTTTTTTGAGATTGTTCTGATGGAAATGCAGACCACAGAGGCTTCTGAGTGAGCAGCATAGTTGGTAGAGATTCAGAAATTCATAGCAAATTTACAGTAAATTATTTATTATGAATGTAATCAGTTATCTTTGTGGACCACTTTGCATGGAGGGAAGCGTTGAGGAGATGTCTGTGTCCATCTGTGTGTCTGTTTCCATCATCCCCACACAATCCTCTCTCTGTGAGCTCTGGGAGGGACTCAGTCATGGGCACAGAGAGGGAAAGCCCTTCCTGGTGGCTCTACAAAAGGCACATCCCAGAAAGGAAAATATTTACAGCAGAGAGCCTGAACTTCACAGTTTCCATGCAGCGCTGCTTTCTGAACCAGCTGATCACAACTGTGCACTGAGAAAAGCAAAAATTCTCCTTTAGCGCTTCCAAGGCCTTGGAGAATCAGTGAAGAGGGGAAAAGGTGAGGCCGGAGGGGCTGTGTCCTTGTGAGTGCCCATCCTCTGCTCTGGGGAAGGGAGGAGCCGCTCCGGGGTTGGGTCACTTTGTGTGTTGGGGTGCCAGAGCTGTCCTGGCCCCTCTCGGGCTCCCTAGGGAGGGCTGCACTGCTCACACACATCCCTGCAGCCCGGGCTGCCCCGGCCCCTCTGTGTCCTTTCCTGTGTTGTTCCCACCCGTGGGATCGGCTCCTTCATCCTGGCGAGCTTTGGTGCAGTTTCACGGGACTCCCGCAGTCTCCTTGCCTTGGTTTCTGCTCAGCACCTCGGACAGCACCAGGTCTGAGTGCGACCATTCATTCCTGGCGATCCACAGCCTCTCCCAGCAGGAGTGACTTCCAGGTGCTAATTAATTCCCAGGCGCCTGCTCAGCTCTGCATGTCATTCGCTTGGGCGCGGCTGTCCTTGTGCTGTGCTTCGTTCAGACACAAAACTAAACCGTGTGGAATGAGAGCTCCCTGAAGGGCCGGTGCTGCTGTCTGTCCCTGCACGCATCCCACAGCGTTTTGTGGGGGACAGGGGGAGTTTACGTCTTTCCACGCATTCTGGTGGGGCGGTGCGGTCTGTGTTATGGGAATGGGGATCAAAGCAGGGAGAAAGAGGACTCAGACCCTGCTGCAGAGGAGCAAACTTCCCTTGGAAGGAACCTGGGAGAGTCAGCAACCAACCCAAAAACTGCCCAGGGCAGTGGCGGAATCCCCATCCCTGGAGGGGTTTAAAGCCATGGGGATGTGGCACTTGGGGACGTGGGTTAGGGCTGGGTCCATGGTTGGACTCCATAACCTCAGAGGGCTTTTACAGCCTGAGTGAGTCCATGACAAGTGTCCCTTAGACCCACGAGGCTCTTGGTGAATCAGGGTGGTGCTTTTCCCCAAATTTTGGACAGCAGTGCTGGCTGCACCGAGCGGGTGCTCAGTCCTGTCAGCCCGAGGGGTGCCCAGCAAGGACCTGCACTGAGAGGCCCCTCCACTCTGCTGGGTACACTCACTGAGCAGTTTGAGCTTCCCATAAAAGACAGATTTATGGGAAGCTGACTGCCACTGACAGGGACATGGAACAAACCCATCCCCGGCCTTATTCTGGTGTCCAGCTGTGCGTGTCCCCTGGGCCCAGGTCCCACAGCAGCCCTGCAGAGCTGGGGTGGAGCTGTGATGTTGTAGGGAGCTCTTTGAACATTCCAGACGGTTTGGTGTACTTTGGGTCAGGAATGAACCCAACTGCACCTCCCTCCACTCTGGGCACCCTCCCCTCCCTGCACCCTTGCTCATGGCCGTGCTCACCTTGCTTCTCATGGAGTTTTCCCGGTTTCCCAGCCCAAATCCTGAGCACACACTGTTCACATTCCAGCTGTTACAGGAGAGGTGCTAGCAGAACATTCCATAGAATCACTGAGATTGGAAAAGCCCTCCAAGGCCACCAACTCCAAGCTGTGCCCCATCCCCACCTTGTCCCCAGCCCAGAGCACTCAGTGCCACGTCCAGGCCTTCCCTGGACACCTCCAGGGATGGGCACTCCAAACCTCCCCAGGCAGCCCCTGCCAAGGCCTGAGCACCTTTTCCATGAGGAAATTCCTGCTGCTGTCCAACCTGAGCCTTCCCCCGCCCAGCCTGAGGCCCTCTCCTCTCATCCTGTGGATTTGCAGGGTCCCCGTTCCACTTGGCCTTCTCCTGGGATCAGCTGCTGCTTCCCTGATTCCCTGGAGCCCTCCGGACTTTCCCTGTACAATGGGTTTTGCCTGAGGCCTTTTTCTCGCTGCCTGAGCTGATAAAAGGCAGAACTTGCTTCTTTTGTGTGCAGGGCTGGAATCTGATTGATCCTTCCGTGCCTGGCGCTCCGGGTGAGGTGTGTGATAGTCTGGCTTTTCATTCCGTTATCGCTCCAGATTTTATTTCTCATTCCAGCGAGAATCTTTAAATTGCACTCCATGGACAATAATTGCCAGCAGAAACACACCTCCTTTTCACAAATTTTAATGCTGCTCCTAAGCCCGGATGCAGCTCCTTTTGGAACCCTTTTTCAGGGGACTTCAGCACTGTTGTTCTAAATTCCTTCTTTTCCCTGTGATTTTTGGGGTGATCCCTCCAAAGCAAACGTGCAGCATTATTGCAAAAGCTTAAATCCTTGGCAGAGACATTTCCACCATTAGCTGTGCTCTCTCAACTCCACAGCTGTGGCTCCACCATCAGCCACACCTTTGCCTTCAACAGCTTTCGAGGTCCACCAGGAAAATCCCCCCATGGAACTGAAGTCAGTACAGCAATGGGCTGGGTGGGAAGTGAGGTTGGGATGGGGCTTTCCTCCTTTTTTCAAGCACAGTTGATAAATACAGGGGTGTGTGCAGGTGAAATCCCTTTGGAACCCCTCAGCACCCAGGATTTTCCTGAAGCTGGCAGCATTTTGCTCCAGGAGTTCTGCATTTTAAAGCATTCCCTGCATCCAGGCCTCTCTGGACAAATACTTATTTTTGGCGTTTTCTGTGGCTTCCACACAAGACCCAGCAAATCCAGGCCTTTCTCCAGAGTCAGCACCTCCTCTGCTCCTGCTTCAGCCTCTCTCCAAAACCGGGGCTGTGCAGGGATGATCGAATCTCCCCGGGCTTGCTCTCACAGCCCTCAGGGGGAGAAGAGGGATCAGCCTTGTGTCCTTGGCATCCTTGCAAAGGAGATGCTCAGCTGGCAATCCCAGGAGTACGGACCTGGGTAAGATCCCACTGGACCCCTTTTTTCAAGGCTTCCAAGCAGGTTTTTTGCCCTCATTATTGCTCCAGAGCTTTAGTCTGTGGCTGTTCGTTAGGGCTGGGTCCCAGTCCTGAATGCTGCCCTGTCCAGGTGGTGCCACAGGGCACTTGGGCAACACAGATGAAGCTCTCAAGTGCCCTCTGAAGAGCCTGAAGGGGTCCAAGCCTCTGGAAAGCTTTAGCAGGGATGTTCCACAGCATCACAGGGCAATACCTGCCACAAGTTGGGTGTGAGGAGCAGAGGAGGAGCAGCCAGGCTGTGCCCTCCCACAGGGAAAAGCTGAAATCCCACTGGGATGTGGCTGCAGTCTCAGCTCTTTCTCTTTCCTTCTGCAAGAAAACCTTTGATTTTGAGCTGCACCTGGGCTTTAATGCCAGGCTGTGGGCAGGGCTCTGGAGGTGCTGCCCTCCTGCCCAGCAGAGCTGCTCTGTCCTAGGGAAGCACAAGAGAATGACACAATCTGTGATTCTGGGCTTTTGTGGAGAATTCTGATTTTTTCAGCAGAATTCCCACATCCCCTGCCCCAGCACTCAGGTTTCCTGAGATGGACAGAGGCTCCATGGCCCCTTCTTGGTGTAAAACACATTACTCACCTTGCCAAGGATTTCTCATGGACATAGAGTGTCCATGAGGAACTGTCCCCATTCTTCCCAGGGTGACAGTGATGAGGGGCTGGGCAGCAAAGCATGGCCCCAGCCAGCCCCACACCTGAGCAATGGGGCTGGGGAGGGCTGGAGAGGGACATTCCAAAGCTCAGCCATTTCCTTTTAATTGTTTTAAGAGAGGAGATTCACAAGGTCCAGGGAAGTCCTCAAGCCATGAATGTTGTTTTCTCTGGCAGCATTGCTGGCCCCCGTGCAGAAGGGAAGGGCCATATTCGCACTGGAAATGTCCAAGGCCAGGCTGGATGGGGCTTGGAGCACCCTGGGATGGGGGAAGGTGTCCCTGCTCATGGCAGGGGCTGGGAATGGATGAGCTCTGCAGACCCTTCCCACCCAAACCACTGTGTGATCCCGTGATTCCGTGAGTCAGTGACTCTCCTGAGCCTGGCATGGTTTGAATCAGGCACTTGCAGAACTGGTGACCAGGTTTGCAGGTGCCCCAGGGCCATGAGCCTCTTTCCACACCTGCTGGATTGCCAGGGCAGCTCTGCTTTGTGCCCCTCAGCCCCCAGCCCCACCGTGGTGACAGTCAGGGTCCCCAGGCACTGGGCTCAGGCTCAGCTGCCACGCTGGTGGTGTGCAGCAGTTCATTTCCTGCTCTGTGCATTTTACCAGAAATTACCTTTTTTATTGTCATGTTTCTGTTTCAGATCAATAAGAGATAACGGGCAGCACTGGGCTGGGAAAGGATCCCTGGGAGAAATTTCCCCTTGGAAAGAAGAGAACAAAATAAATACTACAAAGGTTAAATCCACAGAGTGTGTTTAATCCCTGAATTTAGCCGTGAGTTGTTCTGAGCTTTCATGGAATAGTTTGGGGTGGAAAGGGCCTTTAAAAGCCAAGTGCTCCAAGCCCTGCAATCAGCAGGGACATCTTCAACTGGATCATCAACCAGATCTTCCAGATGGTGCCCAACGTTCTCTGCCCAGCATTTCCACCGTCCCAGAGCTGACAGTCCCGCGGAGCCCAGCAGGGCCCAGGTGCTGCTGCAGGGCTGCGTTTGCAGATGTTTTGCTGTGGCTGTCCCTCTCAGCATTCCCAGGCTGACCTTCCAGCCTGCATCCTGTGACAGGCTCCCAGCACGGCTCCCAGCATCTCGTGGCCCTGTGGGTGCACCCACCTGGGCTCCAGGGGAATGGTGATGGAGGAGAGGCTGCTCCAGGAGGATGTGGGGTGCAGGCTGCTCTTCCCAAGGGAAGTGCAGAACCCCCGTGGGACACCAGGCACTCAGGGATGCTCCTTCTGGTCCAGCATTTGGGAGGAAGAATAAACCAGGATGAAGCCCCCAGTGGGAAGAGCAGGAGAAATCCAGGTTTTCTGCACGTTGGAGGAGCCCCGCATCTGTCCCACAAGGGTGAGAACACAACTCCCTCCTCCAGCAGGAAATGAGAGGCAGCCACTGTCTGTCCTGCCTGTGGGCATCATTTTTCAGCTGGATTTCTCCTGCTCTTCCCACTGGGGGCTTCATCCTGAATAAATTCTTCCTCCCAAATGCTGGACCAGAAGTTTGGTACAGCAGCACCCAGAAGCTTTGGAGCCAGGGGACAGGGCAGGACCCTGTGCCTGCTGTGGCAACCCTGCTGTGACACTGAGCTTCACTGCTGGGCAATGCAGCCCTGGGATGTACTCCTGGATTCCCCACCTCTGGAAATGGGTGAAGATGTTCCATTTTTAGCAAACCAGCCCTTGGTGCTCTGCGTGAGGCCAGCGCTGCTCCCAGGGCTGCAGCTCCTGCTGAGCAGAGCGAAAACCCTGGCTCAGGTGCTCGAGGAGCCTCAGGTGCCTCTCGCTCCGTGCGAGGAGCCTTGCTCAGACACTGGAGTGTTTGCTTCCATGTTTCTTCTTGGATGTTCAGGCCTGAATTTGCATTTTCAAGTCCCACAGCTCTGCCTCTTCAGGGGGAAGTGCTCACCCAGGAGGGAAGCGTGTGGGATAAGAAGTGCATGTGGATCCTGCTGGGAGCAAAGCAGCTCGTTCATCACCTGGAGTGCTGCTCAGTGTTTGTGATGAGCTCTGCCACGCCAAGAACCCACTCCCAGGGAGGGCTGGATAAACCCCTGTGGCCTGGGCATCGTGCCTAGATCACAGCTCATGTTGTGCAAGGAGCAAGACAGGGGCAGGGCCTCCTGGTATGTTCCCAGGTCTATTCCCACAAAATCACTTCTGTCCTTCCTTCGAGGGAGGAAGGATGGAAAAGCAAAGGAGATTCCTGTCTCAGCTGCAATTTCTATCAGCAGCAGAGCAGCCACGGTGAATCTTGTTCTTCCCGCGTCACCCTCCTGATCCTGCACAGTGCATTTTCCCTGCGGTGGGATGGCATTTTCCCAGCTGGGACAAGGGTTTGGGTGAGGTGACAGAAAGGGAAAGATGTGCCAGGGACAAGATGAGGATAAGAAAGGGTCTGTTACAACTCACAAAGCCACTGGCTAAACCAAACCAGGGGTAAAGACTCGGCCGTGGGGAGACAGTGGGAAGGGGAAGAGTTGTTTACAAGCTCTTATTTCTATTCCATCTGGCCCGGTCACTGAGTTCCTCCTCTCCCAGAAATGTGGTTATTCAAGTTTACATTCTAATAAAACTGGATTTAGGGTTTAAAGGCCCCTTTGGTCTTTGGGGAGAGTTCACTCAAGGAAAGTGTGGGCAGGCACTCTCTGCTCCCTCTTTGGGGAGCTCAGTGCCCTGCAGGGCCCTGGGGGGCTGGGACGGGATCCAGGGGCAGGATCCAGGGGCAGGGGTCAGGGACAGGATGCAGGAGAAGGATCCAGGAGCAGGATGCAGGAGAAGGATCCAGGAGCAGGATGCAGGGACAGGATCCAGAGGCAGGATGCAGGAGCAGGATCCAGGAGCAGGATCCAGGAGCAGGATGCAGGAGAAGGATCCAGGAGCAGGATCCAGCAGCAGGATGCAGGAGGATTCCTGGCACAGACCAGGGAGGAGAGGGAGGTGAGGAAGCCGCTGGATGAGGGTGATGAGGGGTCTGGGAGCCTGCTCTGGCTCAGATTAGCTCCTTGATTACTGCGCTGTGTTCTCATCAGAGGAGAAGAGGGTTTGATCAAAGGCAGATTACCTCAAACGGGGAGAGGAGGTTTCATTAGAGAGGCTCAGATGATGGGAAGTAACTGAACTCATCTTCTGAGCAGTGCAGCTTCACCCTTGGGGAAGGGCTGCTCTCCCAGCCCCCTGTTCCAGCAGCAGCTCCCAGCACAGGCAGACCCTGGAGGAGGCCCTGGGGCTCAGACATGCTCCAGGACTGACACTCGAGCCCAGATGTTTGTCCTCACCACAGATTCTGTCTCTTGCTGCCACAATTAATGGAGGAAGGCTCTTCCAAACCCACCTCCAGTGGGAGAAGTGGAATGAGAAACCTCCAGCAATCCTGTGCACAGTCAGCCCAAACCCTGATGAAAGAGTGCTCAGCTCCCAAACCCTGATTTAAGAGCGTGTGTTCAGTGCCCAGCTCTCTGCTGAGGCTGCTGCTGCTGGAGCAGGACAATTCTCCTGCTGCTCCCTGTCCCCTTGGCGCATAACCCTGCATGAGCTGTTGCCTTTGAAACCAGCATCTTCCAGCAGATCCAACAGCTCCTCTTGCTCAGCTCTCCCCACATTGCCTCCAGAGCCTGGCATGTTTAAAAGTGGAAATAATTGCTTGGGTTTTATCTGTCCAAACAGAGCTGTGTGTGAGTAGATGCATCCCATCTTCTCCTGCTCCCCAGAGCTCGTTGTCTTGGTTGTCTTTGCAGCTGACAGAGAGAAATTGGCACTTCCAGGGCACAGGGAGGCCTCTGCTATCAGACATGTCTGAAGAAATGCAGCTGAGCTGCTCCCAGGAGCATCCCTGCTCCCCACTGACACCGGGATTCCAGAGACACTGCTCTGAAGGGGGAGAGGAGAGGAGAGGAGAGGCTGGTGTTTGCCCTGGGCAGCAGGGCAGGTTTGGAAAAGCAGAACGTAGAACGGAGTTGGGGAGCCACAGGGAAGTGTAAAACAACCCTGGGGCAGGGCTGCCAGCAGAACTCCTCCCCTTCCCAGGGGATTCCTCACCCAGGGATGGGTATCAGGGAGAGCTGGGTGGTCACTCCTCGGAGCTGGACTCCCAGAGCTCTCGGCCCTTCCCTCTTCCCCTGCCTCCTCCTCCCTGCTTTCTTTTATTCATTAAAATTCAGTTTGTGTTCAAGCTGCTGCAGACTCCAAAATGTGCCCAGAGCCTGTCCTGGGGGAGCCATCCTGGGCATCCCTGAGCTCTCCCAGCCAATTTCCTACACTGCCAACAGTACCAGGGTCCACTGGGTGCTGGTCCTGCCAACACCAAGCTCTAATTGGGCTGTAGAGAGTGTCCTTCATGGAATGATCAGTGCTGGGACACTCCTGGCAGGAGGAAGCTTTGTCCAGGCTTTGGATGGGCTGGACCTTACACACTGGCTTGGAAGAGAGCTCCAAGTGCTCATGCAAACATTTACAGGTGAGGGGAGAAATGAGCTCGGGATATTTTAATCCTGATATTCCTTAATATTAATATTCACACTGCGGTGAATGCCACCCTCGGCCAGGCATCCAGTGTGGAGCATCCCCTGGCTCCAAATTCAACCCCTCCCTGTGGGTTTACAGCAACCCCTCAGGACAAGACCAGGATTTTCCTGGGAAATGGAGGCTGTGTGAAGATCTGAGCTGTCCAAAGTCTAACAGAGCTCTCCTCTGAGTGCACAGAGGGCAAACCAAGAGAGCCAAACAGGAAACAAATGGACACCTGGCCTGGGCAGGGCCAAACTGCTGGAGGAAACATCTGCTGGGTGCTTTCAGGGTCCTTGGGTGGGAGAGCCCAGAGGGTGCTGGGCACTGCCCAGGCTCCCCAGGGAATGGGCACGGCCCCGAGGCTGCCAGAGCTCCAGGGGCGTTTGGACAGCGCTGCCAGGGATGCCCAGGGTGGGGTTGTTGGGGTGTCTGGGCAGGGCCAGGGGCTGGGCTGGGTGATCCTGGGGGTCCCTCCCAGCTCAGGACGTTCTCCTGTGATTCTGTGATTCTAAAAAGAGATGTAAAGAAATGATCCCTCAAGACAATCATGGACTGTGAGACTTCACCTCTGCTCTTTGACCTTGCACTGCTGGGATGAGGGAATCCACCCTTCCTTCACCCAGCTCCTGAGGAACCTTGCCAGAAGTGAGGAGTTCAGTGCTCACCCTGCACAGCTGAGCACGGCTTGAAGATGCTGGGAACAGAGCATCTTCTTGTACATCTTGTACAGCTCTTCTCACTTCTCTGGCTTTTCTTTCCCTGCCCTGTCCCTCTTTTCCCTTTCCTGATTTCCCTCCTTGCGCAGGATCCTGGCCTTGCTGGCTGTAACTGCATCCTTTGGGATATGGATGAGGGCCTGGAGGGGTTAAGCAGGTTTCTGGGAGAAGTCCCTTTGCCAGGTCCCCAAGAACGGCTCACTGGATGTACTGAAGCTGTTCCTCCAACACTGACTTGCCATTTGATCCCTCACCAGAGACGGATTTTCTGCTTTGCTGCTCTTTCTGGTCATGTTAACGTGATTTGAGCCTTGTTTTGCCTCGTAGAAAGCAGAATCAAATTCCAGCAGTGGCAGCACCTCAGCCTGGTATCATTCCATTGATTTATTCCCCCTGCCCCGAAAGCACAGTTATTGCTTTCTGCAGTAATGTCACAGAGCCTTCCAACAAGGGGCCTTGCTCTGTTAAGGGTTTCTGTGGCTAAACAAAAGTGAGTCAGAGATGCTGTTACAAGAGAAGACTTAATATGCTCCAAATTCCCTTCCCCCCTCCCCAAATTCCTCATTAAAGCTGACATTGGCTCTCCCTGGCGCTCATTGCCAGGAGAATTCCATGAGTGCCACTCTGGGATGTGACAGCGTCTTCTCGGTGCCCAGTGGTGCTCAGATCCCAGTTAATCCACCAGGAGAGGTGTGGGAAGCAAAGGCATGGAGAGGGCATGGGAAGGACTTCAGCAGCCAAGGGAGCTCAGGAAGTGTGGCAGGGCTATGGTGGAGAGGGAGGACAGAGAAGAGGAGGTCAGACAGAACAGGACAGGAAAGAGGAGGGGACAGAGCTGGAAAAGGACCAAGAGCCATAGGAACTGCTGGAAGATGCATGGCCACCAGATAAAGTTACCTAGGACAGGGAACTCCTGGGAACTCCCATCCCTGAGCTCCCAGAGAGCTGCATTCCACGACCTTTGAACCAAGTCCTTCCACTTTCTCCCAGAGCAGCCCAGGAACAGACCAAACCCTCATCCCTGTGTCCCCCAGTTCTTGTTCCTGCCACGTCCACCCCAGCCTGGCGGCCAGGATGGGTGGATTGTTCTCCCAGCCAGTGTTGCCCAGCCCTGCCCTCTGGAAATGAGGCTGTGTGACCACCCCTGCCCGTGGNGCCCTCTGGAAATGAGGCTGTGAGACCTGCTCGTGATCCCTTGGGAATGTCATGGGCTGGGCTGGTGGCTCTGGTGCACGAGTCTCCTCCGAGGATGGAAAACCAGAGGGGGAAGGAAAGCAGTGGAACTCCCGACCCAAGATTTTGGGACCCCTGAGGCCAAGAGGCAGCCTGAGCTCTCAACCCTGACCTGAGTAATAATTGCAAAACATTCTTTCCTGTAGCCTCTCCAGTGCTTACTTCCAGGGAAGGAAGAAGCTCAGGGAGGGGGCAGAGCCTTCAGGAAGACACCTTGGATTGCCCCTTGGATTTGTGACTCCCATGTCAATGGTGTGTGCCCTGGGACAAACACGGTGATCCCAGGCCCCAGAGAAGCAGATTGTTATTGCAATGCACCCAAGCACCAGGAGTTCAAGTCCATCCCAGGCTCCACAGCTTTGCTTTCCTCCCTGAAAAATGTGGGGAAAGAAAACCAATGAAGACAACCCCGTTATAAGGACCAGGTCTCCTCCAAGGACAATGCACAGGTCCCCGCAGGTGCAGAGGAGATCAGCAGCTCCTTTCTTCTCTGAGGATTTCCCAGTCTTTCCCCAGAGGCTGACTGTGCTCATTGCCCTGGGAATAAACTTGCCAAGACTTTTTGTGCTGGGAGCCCCACAAGTCCCACTCTGGGATGTGGCACGGCCTTCTCTGTACCCAGTGGTGCTCAGAGCCCAACTGATCCATCAGGAGAGGTGTGGGAGAAACAGGCTCTGGAGAGGGCATGGGAAGGATTAAAGCAGCCAAGAGAATACTGATTGATCAAGTGGGAGTGTTGCCTGCTCTTCACAGAATCACAGGAACATGGAATGGTTTGGGCTGGAGGCACCCTAAAGCTCATCCATCCCACCCCTGCCATGGGCAGGGACACCTCCCACTGTCCCAGGCTGCTCCCAGCCCCATCCAGCCCGGCCTGGGACACTGCCAGGGATCCAGGGGCAGCCACAGTTTCCCTTGACAACCTTTTCCCCTTCCTCTTGGAGGTCTCTGGAGCCTCCCTCTCTGCCAGCAGCTCTATCACCCCTTTCCTCAGCAATGACATCAGCATTCCCACACGGATGCCATCTCTCTCCTGGCCATCAGTGCCAGGAAAATGCAGACCAGGGACTTGGAAAATCCAGGCAATGCTCTGGGAAGAGCCAGCCAGGTCTGGGATCCCACCTTGGCATGCCTGGCATTCCAAAGGTACGTGGGACCCCTCTCAAGTCCCCGGTGCCTGGGAAAGGCCTCTGCCCTCTCCCCTTCCTCCTCCTGCTGGGAATGGGTTGGGATTCCCTCCGGGCAGCTGAGGCAGGAGGAGGAGCAGCTGCAGCCCCGACGTGAGGCACAGAGAGAGAAATCCCAGCCCTGCTGAGGCAGGAGTCAAACCTCGTTAGCGTTATTGCACATTAGAGATGGTCATTATCTAACAGCAAAGGTACTGCACCCAACACGGGGTAATTTATTTTGGACCTCGTTATGATGAATAAAGATTAATTAATCACCGTGCTGGAAGTTAGTGGTTGCCTAGGGAGCCATGATCATGACCTGATTATCTGTAATATAGGCAAAGAGAGAGCAGTCCCCACCAATTCATGTCTGTAACACACTCACACCATGCTTTAAACAGACTCATTTCCCAAAGCTGGGCAAAATGAGCACTGGAATTAATTTGGAAGGAAATTGGAATAAAAAAAAGTGAATGAAGACATGAAGCTCTTTCATGAGGGCTGATTAGGTCAGAATTTCACCCCAAAGAAGGATGATTTTGCCTGAAAGTCCACACCGGTTCAGTGGTAAAGGGAAGGAGCTGTTAAAATAAAAATGTCACACGGACAGAATGGAGAAAGGGAAAAATTCGTGATTATTGGCATGAGGTGCAGCAAGGAAAGGTAGGAACTGATAGGGAAAACTGAAGATAACAATAATGGTGATAATAAATAATCCCTAGCTGGCAGGTTGGGGAGCAAAGTGAAGAGGTGTTTTGGGTTTGCATGGCCAGGTTTTGGGAGCTGGGGTGTCACAGGGGTGGCCGCTGTGAGGAGCTGCCAGAAGCCTCCCCCGTGTCCAGCAGAGCCAGCTCCAGAGGCTCCAGGACGGACTGTCCCTGGCCAAGGCCCAGCCCAGCACAGAGGGTGCCACGCGCCTCGGGGGGCTCCGACATGTGCGTGCTCGGGGCTGGAGGCACCGCTCCCTGTGACACTGCTGCCTCGGGTTTTAACTCTTGTGTTTCTGTACTGCCCAGTGTGTAACTCTGCAGTTCCTTGTAGCCTGTTAGCTGCTCTCTTAGGACAGACAGACACAACAAAGCCTCTCTGAGCTTGCTGTTCAAGGACACTCGGGCTGTCCTAGGCCCAGAGGTGTAAACGAGGGCTGCAAGAGAGGTGGAGGGTCGCTATAGGACACAAGAAAAGAGATGGACTCTTCTAGGTTGAGCAATAAGAGGTAAAGGGGAAGTTTAATGTTCTCATACTTAGAGGTTTCTCAATTCCACGAGGGATTGGAGGACATGTCACTTCCTCTTCAATCCCACTGGAGAAAAGAGATGCTTGTCAAGTTTTTCCCTCATCACAAAGGAATGAAAAACAGAAAGGACAGTTAAGTAAACATTGTCTATTATTTACATGAAAGTGTGTGAAAATTTCTGACTCCAAGGTTACGACTCAGAAGGTTAACAAAAAACAGGACAACAGTGGAGAAATTGAAAAAAGCTAAAGTTTTAATTGGTGAATTTATGCTGATATGCAAATGGACCAAACCTATAACAGTGTAAAGAACTCGTGACTTGGTGTACATCTCGGGGTCCTTTTTGGAAGCAGCCTCTGGCTCCCCAGGGTGTGCCTTGAAGGCCTTCAAATAAATCCCTGCCTTTATTCCCTTACTCCTGTCTAGTCTCTGTTTCTAGGTAGCTGGAGAAGGCATCAACACCAGGACTTGGGGCACACTGGGACAATGAGCTCGGGCCAGTTTTAAGCCAGTTCAGCTCCCCAGCCCAGAAAACGTCTATTTATTCTTTCTTTTGTGACAAAGCTGCACAAGCAGAAGGCCACGCTGGGCAATGGGATTCCCTCGTTGTCTGGGCCATGTAGGGCCAAGCCACGCTTTAGGATGGATCAGCTGCTGGTGGTCAGGGGTTCAGGTCAGCCGGGAAGGGTGTGGGGGTGATGGGGAGGTGCTGAGCCAGAAGAGCTCCTGGCCAGGTGAGGGAGGGTGCCCAGGAGAGCAGGGACGAGGTTCCCTCTGTCTGTGCCACTGGCAGGACTGGCACTGAAATCTCCTTTTGTGCCCTGCTCTGACATCCAGGTGCCCTTGGTGGGGAACAGGATGCACAAACCTGTCCGGAGCCCTCCAGGAGCTGCGGTTTCATGAACACTGCTCAGCCCTGCTCTGGGTGGCTGCAGTGACATCCTGGCCTTCGCCTTTCCACGTGTGCCGAACTGGCAGCACCCTCCACACTGGGGACAGGCTCCAGCCCTGTCAAACATGGAGCCTCACCCAGCTTTGCCAACTCCTTCTCCTGCACATGGTCCTGTTCAGCCACCTGACAGCACAAAATCCCTCATCCAGATTATTAATAACTCCTCTGTGCTGAAAGGAAATTCTCCTGCTCCCATTCTGCCAATCCCTGAGTTTCTAACTCAGGACCTGTGGGAGAACATGTGCTGTCCCATGTCCCCCCCTGAAATGGCTCAGCTCCCTCCCACTGTGACTCCAGCACGAGCCTCAGGACATGAGAGGAGCCTCCTGAGCTGCTGGTGTTG
This sequence comes from Platysteira castanea, assembly GCA_013397175.1. Lineage (NCBI taxonomy): Eukaryota > Metazoa > Chordata > Aves > Passeriformes > Platysteira > Platysteira castanea. The sequence continues at coordinate 163,121 of VYXC01007576.1, read as the reverse complement.
TGCAAATGATCCCCAACCCCGGGGTGCTGGGCACTTCCACATGGATCATCCTCCTCCTGCCTGGGACACAAGGAGCAGGTAATTCCTGAGCACTGCCTTTCCCTTGGAGAGCCCCTGGAATGGTGCCAGTGGGTGCCTGTTGCCGTATCCCGCAGTAGTAGGAAGGAGGAGAGAGAGATCCAAGAGGCAGGGAATGGTGCAGCAAGACTTAGTCCTTTATTTAATTATTTACAGCTCTTTTATATCTTTTTTCTTCATAGCCTAATTGGTTAAAAGATCAGCCACCTTCTTAAGGGTGATTGGCTAAAGTTCCAAAACATCCATTGTGAGAATATTTTCCTACTGTGCTATAAACAATATGCAGGTGTCCCTAGTTTACAAAAACTGTACAGATAACTTCTGTGAGAGAGAAAAGTCTCTCACGGGATAGAAAAGCAGCAGTTCTGTACCCACAGGTGCCAGAGCACAGCCAGGTGTGAGTCCTGGTGAGGAGAGAGCCAGGTGTGGGCAGGCGGGTGCTGGCAGGACACACAGACAGCAGGATGTTGGAGGACGGTGAGACAAGGCCCAGGCTCTGCTGCAGGTGAGGAGTTCCAGTAAGGTGTGGGTGTGGGGCCAGCAGAGCTCTGAGCTGCCCAGGCCTGGGCACGGGGTGAGGGTGTTTGGTGCCTGGGGAAGGGCGTGGGCTGGGATGGACATGGAACAATGGCTCAGGAAGGATGCCTTGTCCTCATGGCTTTATCCTTGTGGATCACTGTGGCGGGAAGAGATGAAGGTCAGACCCCCAGCAGGGTTTAACCCTCTGTGCGAGGCTTTGCCAGGCTGTCCCACTGTCCCACCAAACCTGGCCTGGCCCCAGGGCAGGGGAACAATCTCGGGGCGGGGAATTCCCTGGGAGCTGCAGCAGACAGACTCCTCCTCTGCCAAAACCGGGGGTCTGGGTGCCCTGGACATCTCCAGGCATCCCCCATGGGAGCCCAAATCCTGGTTCCACAGCAGGGATGCTCTGCCTCCCTCCCCTCCCCGTGCTGACAGGGGAAGCCATGCTGGGAGCACTGCCCGGCTCTGGGAAGGACAAGGAGGGTGAAAATGTTGGCATGAACCGGTGGGAGCAAGATGGGAGCCGTGAGAAGATCCTGTCAGCCTGGTTTGTGCTCCACACCCTGAACCACAGCCCTGTCACAGTCTCAGTCCCCCAAAGGTGGGAATGTTTCCCAAAGGACCGTGATGGGGAGTGGAACAGGGGACAGTGATACTCCAGGAGGAGTGTTCTGACCTTCCCCAGAGCTCCAGTGGAGCTGGGATTCCCTCTGGGAAGTGTGTCCAAGCACTTGGAGCAGGAACCCCTGGGGTTCACACACACACTGCCCCGAGCCTGCCCTGCACACACCGGCAGCGTTTCCGTGCTCCACCATCAGCAGCCTCGGGATGTTCCAAGGAAAACAGAGCTTCATTCATGGCCTTGCTTGTGCTGAGCCAGCAGCCTCCCTTCCCTGCCAGCTGCAGCCTGGGCGCTGCTGCCAGCCCGGGCATGGGGCACAGAGCAGTCACTCCGAGCCAATTTGTCCCAGAAAAGGCAGCAAGGCACAGGCAGGAGTCGGGCTGGAGCATGGAGAGCTGCAAAACTCTCGGGCTGAGCCTGTTCCCAGCTCCTGCTGGGTTCCAGTGGGGAAGGGCTGTGCCCAAGGAGTTTTCCCAGCTGGAAAATTGTGCTGAGCTGAGGTGGTGGAAGCTGTTCTAGAGTCCAGGAGGAGACATGGGAGTTCCTGGGAGGGAGGGAGTCCTGGGGGCAGCCTGAGCCCTCCAGCCACACTCCTGGTGGCTGATGCATCCCAGCACAGGGCTGGGTGCTCTGGACTCATGGCAAAGGGTTTCCCTGTCTGGTCCAGACCAGCTCACTTCAGATGTGGGAGTGTGGAGTGACACAGGGAAGTTAAATCCCAGCACTGGCTGAGACCAGTCCTAAAGACTCTGAAACCACCTGCGAGCTGCCAGCTCTGCCACAGACAGGGATCAGAGCCACTGTCCCCGCAGGCACTGCTCAGGCTGGGGCTGTTCTGGCAGCTCTGCCTTGCTCAGCCCCTGACAGGATGCTGGGAATGCCAATACAGTGGGAATGGGGAACATCACAGGCATGGATTATTCCCAGGGGGTAGCTGGAGAGGCAGCACCCAGGACAGCTCAGGAGGTGGCAGGACTGGGTCCTGGCAGGGGGAGAACAGACCCCAGGGAACAAACTCCACCATTTCCCAGGGCTCAGGGTCTGCCTGCCTCCTCCAGGCTTCTCCTGCCTAAATTCATCATGGGAAAAAAGGAAAACACCACACGGAGCAAAGTCAGCTGAATACGTGGCAGTCTAAGAGCCGAGGTCCCTATTTAGGGATGCAATCAAAACTGTCACACAAAATCTTCCCACGCGTGTCCCCTCCTCTGGTGCTGTGCTCACCCCTGTCCCCGTGGGGCTCTGGGGACCCAGAGCTGGCCTGGAGTGCCCGGGGCCCTCAGGCAGAGTCACAGAGGGGTGGGAGGGTCACAGAGAGGTGGACAGGAGTCACAGATGGTCACCAGTGTCCTCAGCCCCTTGCTGGGAGGAACCTGATGTTCAGGGTAGGGTTTCGTCTGTCTCCATTTGGGACACCCCAGGGTTATTCTTTTATGCTCCTCCTTCATAAACTCCTGGATAAAGTTTGGAAGCTTCACAGGAACCTCCCATAGCCCCACTTAACCCAAAGGGCTCTTTCCATCCTACACAACAGCCTGGGTTTGTTACACCATCACACAGGCAGCGTTTGTCCCAGCAGCAGCAGCTCCCTGGGTGCCCTGGGCTGCTGACAGCACTTGCTGAAAGCAGCTCAGGCCAAGGCCAGCCCGGCCCCAACACTCCAGGTCAATAAAGGCCTTTGGCTTTCAGCTGGGAATGGCCAAAGCTGTGTTTCCTGGGCTGCACTGCCACCACGGTCAGGGACACACACGCGCACGCTGTCACAGCCTGGCTGCTCCATTCCGGGGCACAGGAGATGCTTTCACCCCAGGGTTATCCACAGGGCCTGTTTCTTCCCTGGCACTGCCCAGGCTGCGGGACCCTTGGGTTCCCCTGCAGGCACGGGGTGAGGCCGGGATGGGTGTCACCAGCACCAGAGAGGGACAGGGAGCTGCTCAGCCCATTTTCCTGAGCAGTGCAGCAGCGGTGGGCAGGGATCTGCCTTCTCCTGGCTGCCCCAGTGCTGAGCACAAAGGGGCAGCTGTGAAGTGTGAGCATTTCCCTGTCTTCCACACACTTTTCATTCAGGAATTACCTATAAAGCATGGAATTATGGGATGGTTTGGGCTGGAAAGGCCCTTAAAGCCCATCTTGTTCCCCTCCCCTGCCCTGGGCAGGGATACCTCCCACCAGACCAGGGTGCTCCAAGCCCCATCCAGTCTAAATCAATCTTGGCTTGCTGCTCAAATTATGCTCACTTTAAACCCATGCTCCTCATCGAGTATGGGATATTCTCCAGCTCATTTTCACCCCTCCCTGAAGACCTTTCCCATCCTTCTGACACATTTGAAAGATTGTTTGATAAAGCATGTGCCTTGTGTCCTGAATAATCCCTTCCAACAAACCCCCACACGTGAGCAGCGGGCTCCATGTTTGATCAGGAGGGCTCAGGCTGCTCCAGCCCTGAGGGCAGGTCCTGCTGGAAAGAACCCTCATCTTCCTCTTCAAACCGGGCAGGAGCTTCTCCCAGGACATGGAGATGCAGAACAAATTCATTTCCTGTCAGCATGGCAATCCTGGAGCATCCCGGCCACTGGGATGTGCTCCCGTGGGGCCCCAGGGGTGCTCCGGGGGAGGGGAGGGCAGGGAGGCTCCTCCTGTTCCCTGGCACTGCCAGCGGGACAGCGCAGACATTTCCAGAGTCTGCCCAGCTGCTCCTTGGGCTGCTCGGGGTTTTTGCACTCCGCTGGTGACCAACAGAGCTGGCAGCAGCCCCGGGGACAGCGCAGGGGCAGGAGGGGGAGCCTACCTGCGTCCTTGTGTCCTGCCGTGCTCTGCCCTGTCAGGAGCTGCTGGGCAGGGGTGCCCAGCTCTGCCAGCCCGTCCTGACCCAGAGGTGCGGCCGGAGGGCAGATGGGGCCCAGCACGGCCAAGAGACAATTATTCCATTTTTCACCTCACCCAGAGCACCCTCGGGACCCCTGGAGCTCAAGCTCTTGGCAGATGTCCTCGGGAGGATGTCCTGGTGACCGGGATGGCTCAGGGACTGCCACGCTGACATGGAATGAACCTTTCAGCACGGGGATGCTGAGGTGAGGGTGTGGGTGTGCCACACTTCTTCATCCACCTCCTTCCACATCCCCTTCGTGGGGCCCAAGCCCACCACGGCCCTGAGCAGGGAACATTCCCAGCTCCACTCCAGGGACGCTGTCAGGGAGCGGAGACGGCGCCGGTGGCTCCGAGAGGAGCCCGTGTGCCGCTCCCTCTCTGCTTCCACTGAATGCAGAGCTCCCCCGTCAACTCCCGCCGCTCCAAACACTTGACTCAGGTCTCTGACAACATTATGCTGTCCAGAAATAATGAGATTTTAAAAATTAATAAACTCAGGTGCTGTTTATTTGCCTTCTTATTTTTTTTTTCAGTGTTAGGAATTGTGTTTCCAGCTTTTCTCTGCAGTCACAAGTTGGGCTCTGGTATGATTTCCATTCAGGACCGAGTGTCTCGTGTAATCCCCTGATCTTGCAGCTGGGGCTGTGAGAAAAGAACAGCTCTCTGAGGGCTGAATCACCAGAGCTGCCAGCCCTGGGCAGCCTTCTCTGGCTGGGAAAGGAGGGATGGGGATGGGGATGGGGANCCTGAGCAGGGAACATTCCCAGCTCCACTCCAGGGACGCTGTCAGGGAGCGGAGACGGCGCCGGTGGCTCCGAGAGGAGCCCGTGTGCCGCTCCCTCTCTGCTTCCACTGAATGCAGAGCTCCCCCGTCAACTCCCGCCGCTCCAAACACTTGACTCAGGTCTCTGACAACATTATGCTGTCCAAAAATAATGAGATTTTAAAAATTAATAAACTCAGGTGCTGTTTATTTGCCTTCTTATTTTTTTTT